>CM022299.1:333120542-333651865 GCA_011799875.1 Thinopyrum elongatum | reverse complement strand
CCCATCATGGAGTCGAGCTCCTCTACCCAATGGCAATCTGATATTCAAGTGAGCGGATTAAGCGAGGTTTTATGCCGCTCATAATGAGTCCATTGCTTGCTCTACCTGCCCATTAGTTTGCGGGTGATACACTGAAAACGTAATTGAGCTTTATGCCCATCTTAGCACACCAACCTTTAACCTCTTGGGTAGTAAAATTAGACCCATTATCAGTGATTATACTATGGTGAACCACTGTAACAGTATACGACACTGGATATGAAGTCCACAACTGGTCCGGATTCTGTAGAGGTTACTGGTTTTTGCTTTGATTACTTAGTGAACTGTCAACCATAACTAGTAAATACTTCTTTTTCTCGGTCCCCCCTTTAAGTGGTCCGGCAATGTCAAGCCCCTAGACTGCGAACGGCCAGTTATTTGTATAGTCTGAAGAGCCGTGTGGGGCATATGATCTTGATTGCAACAGCTGGCAGCCAACGCAATGTTGGACTAACGCGTGTGCGTCTGCGCGGCTGTGGGCCAGAAAACCCTGCTCGAAAGGCCTTATTGACCAAGGCCCGAGCTGCCGCGTGGTGGCCGCCCATGCCGATGGTATCTCAGCAAGAAGCTGCTGCCCCTCTTTGGAGATGCACCTCTGTAGGACCCCCGTAGTGCTCTTTTTATAGAGCTCGCCCTCATGGACCTTGTACGCTGTTAGAGCACCGGATTATGTATCGTGCCTCTGTCTGATCATCGGAGAAGTTCTTGTCCCAGGAGGTAGGCAAGCAAAGGGCTTGGTCCATGGGGCGATTATGGCCATGATTTCGTGGGCCGAGGGTGTTTCTTCGAGTGCAGAGCCCCGATAACGTAGTCGTTGGGCTCGATTTCCAGGGGGACGATCTGGGCGGGCTCATTGGCTGTCGTGCTACTGTCTCGTCCTGCCACACCACATATGACTTGAAGAGCCTTTCCAGGAAGGTTTTTCTTGGGATCGGGTCATGCTTGGCCCATGCGGGCGAGAATCCGCGGCTTGGTTACTGTCTATAGAGATGTGGTGGAATTCTAGACCCTCGAATCGGGCCGACATCCTGAGGACGGCATTCTATATGCCGCCATTTTCGGGTCTTTGGCGTCGAATTCGCCATTGACCTGGGAGATGGCAAGGTTCGAGTCTCCCCGCACCTCTAGCGCGGAACACCTATTGATGTGTGCCATCCTAAGACCATGCAAAGTGCCATCGTATTTGCTGCATTATTGGAATCCGTGTACATGATATGTAGAATGTACCGGATATTCGTGTTGTGGGGGATACGAGGGTCACCACGGCCCCCAGTCCGGCTAGCATTTTAGAAGCCGGAAGTACATTGTCAGTGTGCATATGTACTATATTCCTTGGGGAGTTTGGCTGACGGTCCATTCGGACAGAAAATGGGCCAACACCTGAGATTTAATAGCTCGTGTGGTTTGTACAAGGATTTCGAAGGGAAGGAGCTTTATGGCCCATTGGCAATGTGGCATGTGGCGTCCTGTTATTGATTATATCATTTAGGGGTACCTCGGATACCACTGTCACCGAACACTCTTGAAAGTAGTGTCACAGTTTGGGATGCCATGAAGACCGTATAGGCTATCTTTTGGTACTGTGGGTATCAGGATTGCACGGGGTGAGAACCTCTGACACATAGTAGACTAGTTTTTGGACCTGGAACTGTGGCCCTCTGATTCCATTCTACGACGGGCACCACGCTCGCCACTTGATTGGCGGCAGATATACATCAGCATAGGTTCGCCGTACCTAGTGTGGCAGGATAGGGTGCTTGCCAGGAGTGTTTTAATTTCTCAGTGCGCGGGTTGCTTTGTTGGGTCCACTCAAAGTTTTTTGTCTTTTAAGTAGCCCGTTAGAGTGGCAGTGCCTTTTTCGCCGGGCGGGAGATTAAAAACGGCTTAAAACCGCTATGCAACCTGCCAGCTTCTGTACGTGTTAGCTCCGTAGGTATTGCTAGCTGGGACAGGGCCCTAATTTTAGCCGGATGGCCTCAATCCCTTTATGGGAGACAATAAATCTGAGCAGTTTTCCGGCTGCGAACCCCGAATACACATTTGTCCGGGTTGAGCCGTATTCGTAAGCCCATAAATTTTTGAAGGTCAGGCGAAGGTCATCCACGAGTTGATCAACATTTTTGGTTTTTATGACCACGTCGTCTAAGTAGCCTCGACCATTTGCCGATTTGGTTTTCCAGGCAGTTTGAATCATGGCGTGGTATGTGGCTCCTGCGTTCTTAACCCGAAAGGCATCATGTTGAGCAGAATGGCCGTAGGGGGCGATGATCGCGGTTGTAGCTTGGTCGGACTCCTTCATCTTTATCTGGTGATATCCATAGTATGACGTCAAGGAAGCATAGTGAGTCATGTCCGGTAGTGGCGTCGATGATCTGATATATGCGAGGCAAGGGAAGGGATCCTTAGGGCAGGCCTTTTTAAGTCCTGAAGGTCGACGCAGAGCCGCCAGGATTTGTCCTTCTTGGGTACCGTGACCAGATTTGCTAGCCACTCAGGATGCTTGATTTTGCGGATGAATCTGGCCCAATAGCTTTGTCAATTCCTCACCCATAGCCTATCGTTTGGGTTCGGAAAATCAATGTAGTGTCTGTTTGACTGGCTTGAAACCTTTATGATGTTCAGGCTGTGCTCCGCCAGTCTCGTGGGATGCCTGGCATATTCGAAGGGTGCCAGGTGAATAGTCCAGTTCTTGTGTAGGAACACTCGTAGTGCTTTGTCAACTGCGGGGTCCAGTTGTGCTCCAATGGACGCCGTTTTGTTTGGGTCTGTCGGATGTACTTAGAATTTACTATCTCGTCAGCAGGTTTAAAGGACATGGATTTTGGCCTTTTACTGAGGACCATGTCATCCTGTTGACTGTAGTACGGAGCATTGTTAATTCTTCGGCTTGTGAGGGCCTCAGATAGTGCCTCAAGGGCAAGCGATGCTGTTTATTTTAGCTTGGAGGGCTGTATTCAGATCACTGGCAAGCAAGATCACACGTTGGGCCCTGGCATTTTGAGTTCGTACTCGTAATGTGGTAGGCCTAGAATCTTGCGAATGCCTCACGTCTAATAGGGCGTGGTGGTATCTGCTGTGGAAGGGCACATGTGGAATAACAAGGATTCAGATCTTGTAGTTGTCGGGGGGTACCGAACACTACGTCTAGGGTTATGCGTCCCGAACAGCGCGCCTCCTGCCAGGGATAATTCCTCGGAATGTGGTATGACTGTGCTTGATGCGGGATCTTGAAAGCACAAGTGCTCCCTGGGTCGTTTTTGGTAATTAATGTCAACATATCTATTGTGGACTATATGTCCACCTAGTGTATTTCAGACGAGTTCAACAATGGCATGGCAAGGACAAGAGGATGTGGAACCCCTTCAAAATGCTAAGGACACCTATTGGCAAAAGCTCAAGACTCTTCATTTATATTTTATTGATCCAAGATCACATTGAGTCCATAGGAAAGCCAATACTATTAAAAGGGAATGAGGTGTGCTTAATGGTCACTTGCTCAAAATGCTTCGTGATATTGCTCCAAAGCCCTCAACAACTTTCTCATTCCAAATTTGTCCAAAACTCAAAGTCAAAGGCCCCACGAAATGATCTATCCGGCGCGCACCGAGTTCATTTGACATAGCCACTGCAGAAACCCTAACTCCTCGGTACACCGATACGGATCTCGATCTCACTGAGATGGCCCTGCAAACTCTCTGTTGCCGTGTTGCAATTTTTTGGTCTCACCAAAATGTGCAACGGTCTCACCGAGTTTGCTTGACCAACTCTCTGTTTGCTCTTTGCTGAAATCGGTCTCATCGAGTTCAAGCAATCGACTTCATCGAGATGAGGTTTTGCCCTAGCGCAAGCACTCAGTTCCCGAGTTGTTCCAGTCGGTCCCATCATGATTCCTAACGTTCATATTTTCAACTAAATCATTCTCACCGAGTTCTTTATTCGGTCTGACCGAGTTGGGTCAAAGTGTGTTGTAACGGTTGGATTTTGTGTGGAGGCTATATATACCCCTCCACCCCCTTCTCATATGTGAGAGAGCCATCAGAACGTGCCTACACTTCCAACCTACATTTTTTGAGAGGGAACCACTACTCATGTGTTGAGATCAAGATATCCAATCCAACCACAAGAATCTTATTTCTAGCCTTCCCAAGTTCTTTCCACTCAAATCATCTTTCCACCATATCCAACTCTGTGAGAGAGAGTGTGAGTGGGGGAGACTATTTTGAAGCACAAGAGCAAGGGTTATCATTAAACACAACATCTATTTCCTTTGGGAGTGGTGTCTCCTAGATTGGTTAGGTGCGCTTGGGAGCATCCGACAAGATTGTGGAGTTGAACCAAGAAAGTTTGTAAGGGCAAGAAGATCGCCTACTTCGTGAAGATCTACCCAAGTGAGGCAAGTCCTTCGTGGGCGATGGCCATGGGGGATAGACAAGGTGTGCTTCTTCGTGGACCCTTCGTGGGTGGAGCCCTCCATGGACTGCACAACCGTTACCCTTCGTGGGTTGAAGTCTCCATCAACGTGGATGTACGATAGCAACCACCTATCGGAACCATGCCAAAAATCTCCGTGTCTTCATTGCGTTGCACACTCCAATCCCATCCCTTTCTTTCTGAATGACATGCTTACTCTTTCGCTGCTCATACTCTTGCCATGCTGCTTGAAATGTATTGTCAATGCTTAAACTTGGTAAAACTCCCCTCAACTTGAAGAACTTAAAAATGCCACTTTTACATTGTTGAGGGTCTAATCACCCCCCTCTAGACCCATCTTTTCGATCCTTTCAATTGGTATCAGAGCATTGGTCTCCATTGCTTTGGTTTAATCACCATTGGAGGAAGACGGATGAGTCTACGATTGGGAGTATTAGACATAGAGTGCCTATGCTTGACGGAGAGTTCTATAGCTCTTGGAAGAATGAGATGCTTGAGATTTTCAATGAATATAATTGAACAAGTGCATACTAGCCCTTACATGCCCCCTATTGATCCTTGCATCCTACCCCCGATGGTATCTTGACATGACCCGCAATCTTAGACCTATTGATCTTATCATGAGAGGATTGCCTAGGGATTTGCTTGTATGTTGCCTACATTTGAATGTGCTTATACTGTATGGAAATATCTCGAGGAGCATTTTCCAAATATTCCTTGAAAAATCTATATGAGATTCTTCAAAAGTCCATTTCTTTTATAAAATGAATCCTAGTGATCCTAAATTTGAGTGATTGTCATTTGAGCTCCGTGACCTTATGCGTGCCAAAGGAGATGTTGGAGTCATTAGTAGCATCATTTCATGTCATAGAATTCATAAAAATGCACATTGTCATGGTCATACATCTAATGAATCAGTCCTCTAGGCGTGATCATTCACATGATGATGTTGAGCATGGATATTATGATGAGGATGATGATAGTGACTTTGATCTTGATGAGTCAAGAGACACTTTGGTCTTATGGCTAACCTTCGTGGTTACATGGCCGGAGGAAAGGAAGGGTTCTTGATAGTGGATGTACCGATCATATGACCGGAGACAAGGACATGTTTCTGAGCTTGCTGAAAACAACGGTCCCTGAAAGTATGTCACTTTTGGTGATAGCTCAAAGGGTAAGGTAGTTGGCTGGTAAGGTGGCCATGTCCCATGACAGCTCTATCCAAAATGTTATGCTCATTGAATCTCTTGGCTATAATTTACTTTTCGTATTAGACAGAGCCGATTTCGGTTTCAATGTCTATTCACGAAGTAGATTGCCAAGTGTTTCAAAGAGATAATCATAATATGGTCTTTACGGTATCCGTAGAGGTGATCTATACATTGTTGATTTCACTTAGAGAGCTCAACCTCGAACTGCTTTGTAATCTTCCAAAGGTTGGTTGTGGCATAGAAGGTTAGGTCACGTGGGCATGCGAAATCTTGATTTGCTATTAAAGGTGAATCCTATCCTGGTGTTAAAGATGTTATATTTGACAGGATAGACTTTGCAGTGCTGTCAAGCAGGAAAACAAGTTGGAGGAAGTCATCCCGTGAAGAAGAACTCATGAGCATGAGAAGACCACTTGAGCTACTTCATATGGATCTTTTTGGTCCCAAACGCCTACAGAGTCTCGGTGGTAACTCGTTCGGATTGGTCATTGTTGATGACTTTTCAAGATTTCGTGGGTGTTCTTTCTTGATGATAAATCGCAGGTCCAAAAGATCTTCAAGAACTTCATTAGGAAGGCCCAAAACCCAATTTGAGTGAAGATCAAGAAGGTTCGAAGCGACAACAGAATGGAGTCAAGAACGCCAATGGGATACCTTTCTTAACGAAGAAGGGATTTCACAGAGTTCCGGCTACGTACACACCTCAACAAAATGGAGTTGTTGAGAGGAAGAACCGGACAATATGAGATGGCGAGAACGAGCTTGATGAGTACAAGACGCCAAGACACTTTTGGGGGAAGTGGTTGCGACAGCTTGTCATGCTACAAATAGATTATATCTTCACAAGCTTCTTGGCAAGACGGCCATACGAGTTCTCACCGGTAACAAACCACAAGTTGGATACTTTGAGTATTTGGCTCAAATGTTACATTCTTGATAAGCATTGTCGCTCGAAATTTGCCCTAAATCTCATGATGGTTTCTTACTTGGTTATGGCTCAAACTCTCACACTTACCGTGTCTACAACAATTTCACCCGAAAGGTTGAAGAGACGGTAGATGTGAAGTTTGATGAATCTAATGGCTGCAAGTAGAGCAATTGCCAATGATGTAGGAGACAAAGATCTTCGGAAGCAATTCAAGATTTGTCCATTGGCAAGATTCTCCCAACGGAGGTGAAGGAGAGTACCTCGTCCGTTCAATGGAAGCCTCAACTTCACACCAAGGTGAACAAAGTTGACTTGGAGGCATCCACAAGTGGAAACACGTCAAGACGAAGGATGAGGAAGTACAACAAGATGAACCACATCAACCTCCCTTCCACCTCCACAAGAGAACAGACAAGTCAACAACAATGAAGGAGGACAAGAAGAAGACAATGAAGAGGATGTTCCACCCCAACCCAACAAAAAGCTCTCACGAGTTAGAGCAAGAGTCATAGAGATCACCCGTCGAACAAATCTTTGATGACATTCAAACCAGGAGAATTACTCGCTCTAGAACCCGTTTGGCTAAACTTTTGTGAACATTACTCATTCATTTCTAGTATTGAACCTATGAAGGTTGAATAAGCTCTTGAGGATCGGATTGGGTGAATGCTATGCATGAAGAGCTACACAATTTCGTGAGGAATCAAGTGTGGACATGGTCGAAAAGCGCGATGACAACCACAATGTCATCGGAACAAGTGGGTGTTCAGAATAAGCAAGATGAGGATGGACAATTGTACGCAACAAGTCCCGTCTCGTCGCTCAAGGCTACACTCAAGTCGAAGGTATGGACTATGCGGAGACTTATGCCCCCGTTGTAGACTTGAGTCCATAAGCATCTTACATGCTTATGCCAATCACCATGATATCATTTATACAAATGGACATAAAAGTGCTTTTCTAAAAGGTGAAATTGGGAGGAAGTTTAGTTAAACAACCTCCGGCTTTGTTAATCCTAGAAACCATCATGTCTACAAACTTCACAAAGCTCTTTATGGTCTTAAACAAGCTCCTAGAGCATGGTTAATGCTGACCAAGTTTCTTATTGAAAAAGGCTTTGAAATTGGAAAGATTGATTCTACACTTTTTACTAAAAGGGTAATGGTGAGTTATTTGTGTGCCAAATTTATGTGGATGATATCTTATTGGTTCTACTAACCCCATTTTAGTGAAAAGTTTGGTAGGCTAATGTCGGAGAAGTTTGCGATGTCTATGATGAGTGAACTCAAATTCTTTCTTGGTATGCAAATCAAGCAAACTAAGGAAGGTACCTTGTCGGGGCACGACACCATATGGATCCGAGAGACCCCTTTACGATTCGGCGGGGGAGAGGTATACGCAAGAGCAGAACCAGTGATCGACGCGGGAGGTTTTACCCAGGTTTGGGCCGCTGATCAGCGTAAAACCCTACTCCTGCTTTGTGTTCTATTGATGTTCTTGAGCCCAGTCTTCAGGAGCGCTCGCAATGGACAGTACGTTCAAAGAGCAGCTACGCATGCAGAATGGGCCAAAAGTTCTCCTCTCTGTAGCAGTTGCCTCGGGCCTCCTTTATATGCTCAAAGGGGTTCCACAGTGGCAAAATGTACATACATTGAGGTGTAAAGTAGCTACAGGGTATCATACCTAACCCCTGACGGATTAGGACAAGCGCATTTAATGCACCGTGAGGTGTCCGTTTAGGTGTCCTCACTTTCGGGGGATGGAAAAAGGGCCATCCCATCAGCACCGCTTAAGCTCTCCTCCACTGGCGCGTTGCCCCGCATCCAAGAAGGACCCAGAATGTCAGGCTGTTACTGTGCCGAAGCGGTGGCACAGTGGCGAAATCTCGCCAGGCGCCGATCATTGTCGGGCACCAACCTTGCGGGCGCCCAGCTTTGCTGGGAACCAAGCCTTGCCGGGCGCCGAGGCTTGCGGGCTCCACGGGCCATCCCGGCAAGGATCTTGCCGGGGAAGCTGGCCTTCGATTTCCAGCTGCTTATTGCTGATCCTCAGATCTCTGACTTAACGATTCCTTGATGACTTGAATCGACCTCGAGCTGATCCGGCAAGCCTTGCCGCGAGGACGGCTACAACTGCCCGTGCACAAGTAAGGGGTACTAGTGGCCCAATACTTAGTACACCGACAGGAGCCCCGGGCCTGGGCCATACATGAGTGCGAGGCGTTGTTGGGCTAGGCCAAAACAGTGCCAGGGCATGCGTGGCAGGGAATTAACTGCTCATAAATATTTCGTTTTACTGTGCCCCACTACGCGCACGGAGCGCGCGATGGGGGAAGTGTGCCAAAAAGGTGCAAAACTGTTTCGCGCCCATAGAGGCGCATTCACATTGGGGGATAAACAAGGTGGCCCCGTTCCTTCCCATAAAAAAGGAGAAGTCATGGAGGCGCAAACCTATTCACCCCCTCTTCTTCCCAATCTGGCCATCGCCATCGCCTTCCTCTGCTCGAGCTCAGAGCGAAACCTTTCTTCTCTTCTGCTCGCTGCTCCCGTGCTCGTTCCGTCCTCCGGCCTCCATTTCCACAGTCGCCATGCCGCCCAAGGCCAGCAAAGGCAAGGGCACAGACAAGGAGGCGAAGGTGAAGTTCCGGAGAGCGAACTGGTGTGAAGATGCGGAAGAGGCTCATCGTCTTCCCTCCGACGCTCGACGCCGAAACTTTGAAGGGACGATACCAATGCATGTGGGCGAAGGGACGCAAGCTCACCCGCCACACGCGAATCCCAGTGCTAGTTCCAAAGGCGGATCGGACAGATACCCTTCTTCATGCGAACTTTTATTGCGGGCCTTGTCCACCTTTTTCCGATTTCTTCAACGACATCATGTATACATACGGTTTCCGCCTTTTGATTTCACGCCGAACACCAAATTTTGCATGTCGATCTTTGCCCACCTTTGTGAAAATTTTGCGGCGTGATCCCCAATTCTGCTCTTTTCCGCCACTATTTCTATCCTCGAATCCAAAAAGGAGGGCTCTCTCTCGGATCTATTGCTTGGATTCCAAGGGCCTGGAACAAAGAGATATACCCAGATGGAGTTTACCGCGAAAAGTGGGACGAGTGGCGGGCCGAATGGTGCTGGATCCAGGAAGCAGATCCTCATCTTTTGTCATCCCCGGCAACGAAGGTGGTCCGCGGCAAGGATTGGGGCGATCTCGCCGCCAGAAGACGAGAAGCTCACAATCGCCACTACCAGGATCCTCCGCTTGAAGGCTGCCGGGCTGACAATGGAGATGATCGGCTTGACTTCCTCCGCCGCCGCATCGCCCCTCTGCAGAATAGGGGAGGCCAGCCTGGGAGTATAAGAATGACAGCGGATGTCATGAGGCTGTGCCCCGGGCTGAACAATAACCTGATGTATGCAGCTTGGCGCTCTCCGCCAAAAGTTATTCCAGCGCGAAGACAAGCACGGCTGCCGGCAAGAATCGTCCCCTTGTGCAACAACTTCACATTGGGGTCGATCATTGCCTTCTTGCCGATGTTCAACGCCCACGCCTTGACCCGACTGGGTCGAGCCAAGCGAGGAGAAGCGCAGAAATTCTTCGACAATCTGACGGAGAAGCCTGTCCGGCAAGAGTCAGACTTATTCGCGCCACCACAGATCAGGAGGTAGCATACATCACTACAGAGTGGAGGAAGAGATCTTGCCGCGGAGGCCGGCAGCGTTGGGTTACAGAGTGGGAAGCCAGTGATGCAGAGGTGGTAGTGGAGGCAAAACCTGCCGAGGAGAGCAAGGTTGCCGGGGAGAAGGCGGCGCAGTGCTGAAAACTCATCCGGCGAAGACACGGCTGAAGAGGAGACGCGAGAAGAGCCCTCGCCCCCGAGAAGACAAAGCGTGTCCTTCGGAAAGCCACATCGGGTGTCCCGGCAGCCAGCCTACATCGAGCGGCGAATCCCCTGGCAAAGAAAGTGGCCAGCAAGACCGGACCGCGGTGGGGCCCGTCAACAGCCCGCGCGGCGCGCGAGACCCACACCAGCGACCACCGCCGGAGCGGCAGGAGGGTCTGTACAACCGTGCCAGAGGCTGCCCCGGCGCTGCCACAGCCAAGCGGCCCAGGACCCCTCCTCCGCCTCCCCGCTCAGACATCACAACGGAGGTCGACTTCGACATCTCCGGCTTCAGTCGGAGCGAGAGGAAGAAGAGTGAGTACCTGTCACAACTTCCACCTTCCAATCTACATCAGTCTTACTGACTTACTTGTGTTGTTTCTGCAGTGACACAGAAACCTGCTGGACAGGATGGCGAAGAGGTCAAGGACTTTACGGGCGACGAGACCCCGGCGGCTCCACTAGTGTGCCAGAGACCGTCATTGTGAGCCCGGAGCTAGTCCTCAACGCAGTCCCCAGCGTAAGTTCATTGTCCCTTTTTTGTTGGGTGCCGAGGCTTTCATTCGTCGCTGATATCTTTGGGTTTTGCAGGAGAAGAACGGCAACAAGGAGAAGATTGCCCCATTGTGCCTCCTTCATCGACCGCTCCGCCCACAAGCACATCCCCGGCAAGAGATCCTGCCGACGAGCCCGTCCGGATTGAGGAAGCAGCCGACAAGCACGGACTCCGGCAACCCACACCGGCAAGCGGAGTTGCGGGAGAGGCGAGGCCACCTCTCGACAGCCCGATGCAGGTACTCGATCGCCTCAGAGTGCTAGTTATTTTTTCCCTACTTCTTTATCTTGGTCACTTCAAAATCTAAAACTCGATCTTATTCTGACCTCCTCCTTCACCCTTCAGAGTTCTCCACGATGGAACATTAGGACGTCGACGCCGTCATCGAGGAGACCGCCAGGGATGTGCTGCCGAAGGGACAGGATCACTGCCAGCGAGGCCACCAAGGATGATGTTGCCGGCTGGTGATGCTCTTTGATGGGGAGGCGCCAAGACAGCACAAAGGAAATCGCGGAAGAACCTGCCGAAGAGGGCGACAGGGAAGTGGGGACCATACTGACGGCATTCCTGCCGCAGGAGCGCCAGGTGCTGCATCGGCCGCGGAGCCCTGTCACAGGTGAGGCGGCCAATGAAGACCAGCCATCAACATCTGACGAGCCCTCATCCAGCAAGTATCTCAAGGTTGGCGAAAACCTATTCATCAACTTGCCAGGGACGGAAGCACCGAGGCACCAGCCGAAGGAGAAATTTTTGAGGAAATTATTGTCATGCCGGGCTCGAAGTTGTTGACGATCCCCAGGTAGCAGTGGCAAGCCTGAAGAGGATCAGCTCCTTCAGGCATGGGCGAGAACTTCCGCAAACTCCAGGCTCTCCATCGTGCCCGAAAAGAGAAAGCGGACTCGAGAAGGCAGGTTGTCGGGCAGCCGAAGCGGATTTTCAAAGGCGCGTCGCACAAATGCAAATCTGGCACGCGAGGCCCTTCAAGAGCTGGTTGCCATCGAGAACAAGTGAGCCAGAATGGAATGAGGTCCTCGAAGCAATCAGCATGGAGAAGGCACATGATGAAGCTGTTCAAAGGATCGCTGGCCGAAGTGTCCCTGACGGGGCGCCGCGTTGCTTTGACGCTTTCGAAGAAGATCTCACCGCACGTGAGAGGCGCTCGCCGCCAAGCTTCGTAGCAAGGATGAAGACATTGAAAATCTTGTCGCGCGGCGGACCCAGGAGCTGGAGCAGAAGCACAAGGAGGCGCTCGAAGCTCTAACTGCAAGTCACGCCGGCAAGCTCAAGGAGGCCGTCGATGCTGCCGAAGTTGCAGGAGGCCGCCAAGAACGAGCTGAGTGACAAAGTGAAGAGGCTGGAGAAAGATCTCGACGAGCATGGCAAGGAGCTCTCGACGTCAAGGGGGACAGGGAAAAAACCCTCCACTCCTTGGCGGAGATGCAAGTCGCCTGTCCGACAAGACCAAGCAGCTCTCCTCTGCGGCTGAGATATTGCGGTTCTGGAGCTGAAGCTGACCACGCTGCAGAAATCTCTCGAGGCCGGCAGGGCCCGTGAGAAGGCTCTACTAAGGATCTCCAAGGAGCGAGGAACCTGCTCAAGAGCGCCGCCGCTGCCCAAAACGAGTACGAGAAGGGAGTGGAGATCTGGAGGTCGTCTCATTGCTGCCGTGGAGAAGCTTACCCGAAACTGTAACCATGGGCTTGTCGAACTTCAGATATTCTTCCGAGGAAAGAATATCCCCAAGCGCCAGATTGACGATGTTCTTTGAAAGCATCATCAAAGCGTTGAGGGCACTCCAGTCTAGCCGGGCGACCCAACTGGCGAACGAGACTCGCCGGCTTTGCCGGGCCGTTCTTCGCAAGGTGCTCCTCAAGGTGGTGCACAGCAATCCCGGCATCGACCTCTCCAACGCACTCGGCCACCTGCCAAAGGATGCAATGTTTGAGGCGCTTGAGAAGTGCATCGCGCCAATCCTTGAGAAGGTGGACTCCATCAAAAGGATCGAAGGCCAGCGCAGGGATTGAGCTCCTCTTTTATTCTTTGCCCATCATCTATGTAAAAGACAGTTAAGTCTCAAGTTAGGACTGCGGCAACTCATGGATGTATATATTTAACTATGTTTAGGCTCATGCTAGCACTTCCCGTCTGATTCCTTTAGTATGGAGTTCATCCTACGCTTAATGAAAAACTTGCCGGGCGCAACCGCCGCGAGCGCGGGTGCGGACTTCAGCAGCCTGCCGGAGGAGCGGCCGGCAAGACTCCTTGGCGTTCTCAGTGCACCCTTAAATCGTTGAGCGGACTCGAAACAAAATAAGGGCGCAACTGATTACAACAAGGGTTCCCTCGCGTGCAGATTTTCCATACAAGGGTCGGAATTGTCCAAGGAACTAACTTGGTAATAAAG
Source organism: Thinopyrum elongatum (assembly GCA_011799875.1). Taxonomy (NCBI): domain Eukaryota; kingdom Viridiplantae; phylum Streptophyta; class Magnoliopsida; order Poales; family Poaceae; genus Thinopyrum; species Thinopyrum elongatum. The sequence continues at coordinate 333,638,415 of CM022299.1, read as the reverse complement.
AAAAACTTGCTCTGAGTTTTTAGGACTTAGCTTCCTGTCTTTGTCCTTCCTCCGGCAAGTGTCGATCCGAAAGTCACCAACTGGTATTCATATTTCCCTTCCCCCCGGCAAATGGTGACGCAAGGAATCCTTATGTCTTGAAGAAAAGAAAGAAGAGAAATAAAGAGATGAAACCTTGGCGGTTCGTTAGAACTTACCGGGATCAGGTGTCATACAACATCTTAGACAAACATGCATATAGAATGTGAACATGAGAATCAAAAGGAAATGTACAACACTAAATTTATTCATCTGTGCTCAGGGTCTGCGCCTGGCTTTGTACAAAGGATCACATGCCTTGCCGGCAAGACTTGTACAAAAGGGTGTTGCGGGAGCCCCCGGCAACCGCGTTATGTAAGAACTTGCGAAGATGTTCGATATTCCAGGAATTACTCACTGGAACGCCATCTTCGGTCTCCAGGCGGATAGCGCCAGGCCTGGTGACTCGTACTACCCGATAAGGGCCTTCCCACTTTGGCGTCAACTTGTTTGAATTCTGGCGGACTGAATCCGTCGAAGAACAAGGTCGCCTTCCTCAAGGCTTCGGGCATGAACTTTGCGGCTATGATAGCGGCGCAAAGCTTGCTGGTAGCGTGCAGCTCGCGCAGCAGCCTGAAGACGATTCTCCTCAAGGAGCACAGCGTCATCTTGCCACAGTTGCTCTTGCTCGAGCTCCTCATAAGCGAGCACTCGAGGAGATCCGTATATGGTTTCGTGGGGAGGACTGCTTTCGCTCCCATACACACAGAGCGAAGGGCGTCTGGCCGGTGGCTCGATTTGGTGTCGTTCTGATTGACCAAAGAACCGCCGGCAACTCATCAATCCAGCGTTTTCCGCATTTTTTCAGTCTGTCAAAAGTTCTGGTCCTAGACCGCGCAGCACTTCAGCATTGGCCCTCTCCGCTTGGCCGTTGCTCTTCGGGTAGCAACAGAGGCAAAACAAATCTTGCCGCCAAGGTCTTGGACGTACTGCATGAAGGTGCGACTTGTGAACTGCGTGCCATTGTCGGGGATGATCCTGTTAGGCACACAAACGGCAAACAATTCCTTTGAAGAACTTGACAGCCGACTGCGCTGGCACCTTCCTCACTGCTTCCACCCGGCCACTTTGTGAACTTGTCGATAGCAACGTACAAGTACTCAAAGCCCCGGTAGCACGGGGAAGGGGCCCAGTATGTCGAGCCCCCAGACCGAAAATGGCCAGGAGAGAGGGATTGTTTGAAGAGCTTGAGCTGGCTGATGTAATTTCTTCGAATGAAACTGGCACGCTTCACACCTGGTTACTAGTGCAGTCGCATCCTGGAGGGCGGTAGGCCAAAGGAACCTTGCCGGAATGCTTTCCCGGCAAGCGCTCTGACCCTATGTGAGAGCCACACATGCCCCCATGTATCTCTGCCAACAGCTTGTCATCCTCCCGAGGAATGCACTTCAATTTCACACCGTTTGGTCTCTTGTACAGGACGTCATCGACGAACTTGTACATAACAGACCGACGGGCTACTCTCTCCGTTCTTCTTGTTCTCAGGGAGTTCACCTGTCTGAAGGAAGTGGACAATGTGTGCGCCCATGCTGGAGCTGACGTCGACAACTAGGACTAAAGGCATCTCATCCGCCGGGGAAACATTTGTCTCGACGAGCAAGGCCTGAGGCCCTACGGAGCTGTTGTTCCCCGGCAAGCATGTTGATCCCGGCAACTTCCTTGCCGGCGGCTCCGGGGAGCTCTGCCGGGAAGTACGGCAGAGTTCAACTTTCTCCTTTTTTTCTTGCCGCATTGATGGTGCCAGGATGGTTGAGTCAAGGAGCACAAAAGTTCCTGGTTCCACAGGCAACTTGAGGGCAGCACGCTTTGACAGGTCGTCAGCAACGCTGTTCTCGGCACGAGGGACATGCTCCATTTGGAGACCGTCAAAGCGCTCTTCCAATTTCCACTTCATCGTAGGCCTGCATCAATGGACTTTGATAGCTCTGTTGACCTGCCTGACGACAAGCTGTGAATCACCTTTGATAATGAGCTTTTTGATACCAAGGTCTGCCGCGATCCTAAGACCGGCAAGCAAACCTTCGTACTCTGCAGTGTTGTTGGTTGACTCTCCCGGGGAAAATGCATTTGGACTACATACTTGAGGTGCACTCCGGTGGGCGCGACAAGCAGCACACCAGCACCGGCGCCTTGCAGTGAAAAAGCCCCGTCAAAGTACATAACCCATTGCTGATCAGTTCCTTGCCGGGGAGACTTGTTTCTTGAACTTCTTCGTCTGGCGTCGGGGTCCATTCTGCAATGAACTCCGCCAAGGCCCTGCTCTGAATTGTGGAAGTGCTTTCAAACTTAAGACCAAAGCTGGACAGCTCCAACGCCCATCCACGATCCTGCGGTTGCCTCCGGATTTTGCAAAATCCGTTGCAATAGAAAGCGAGTGACGACGGTGATCTCATGTGCTTGAAAATAATGGCGCAGCTTTTCGAGGCATAAGGAGCAGAAAAGCAACTTCTGCACACCAGAATATCTTGATCTAGCTCCTTGCAAGAGGGAGCTAACAAAATAAACTGGGCGCTACACCACCTTTTTCTTCTGCACGGGTTCCTCTGTTTGCGCAGATCCTGTCTTGCCGGATCAAACTTGCCGGGAAGATTTGCCGCGTCATCTGGCGGTCCTGCCGTGATGTTGCCTCCTCATCAGCTTCCCTCTGCACCACCACGCAGCACTAACCACTTGATTTGTCGCTGCCAGATATAGCAGCAACGGTTCTTGTGGTTTAGGTGCGACTAGCATCGGCGGAGAAGAAAGGTATTTCTCAAATCTTGCAGCGCCGCCTCCGCTTCCGGAGTCCATTTCATTGGACCTGCCTTCTTCAAAATTTTGAAGAAGGGCAGGGCACGCTCAGCAGATTTGGAAATAAACCTGCTTAGAGCAGCAACACAGCCGGCAAGACGACGCACATCCTTGACGCGTTCGACGCTTCAATTGTCTCAATGGCTTGATCTTGTCGGGTTAGCTTCGATCCCCGGCAAGATACAAAGAATCCGAGGAGCTTGCCGGAAGGAACACCGAACACGCACTTCTCAGGATTGAGCTTCAAGTTGATCTTGCGCAAGTTCGCAAATGTTCTTCTAAGTCTTGGTGAGCGTTGCTTTACCATAGTTTTGACCACTAGTCATCCATATATGCCTCCATATTTCTATGGAGTTGTGGCTCAAAACCAATCTGGATTGCTCTGGCAAATGTTGAAACAGCACTTTTCAACCCGAAAGGCATTATATAAAACAATACGTACCACATGGGGTGATAAAGGTGGTCTCTCTTCATCTTCCTTTGCCATAAAAATCTGATGATACCCTGAATAGGCATCAAGGAAGGACAGGAGATCACAACCAGCGGTGGCATCCACAATCTGTCGATGCGCGGCAAGGGAAAATGACTTTTGGACAAGCTTTATTGATATCGTATAATCGATACAAAGCCTCCATTTCCCGTTCGCTTTCCGCACACAAACCGAATTGGCCAACCAGGTTGGATGAAGCACTCCTTTGACCAGTCCTGCGCCTCCAGCTTCTTAATTTCTTCGGTAATGAATTCTTGCCGCTCCAAAGCTGTTTCTCACCCTTTGCTTGACGGGCCGCCGCATCAGGACAGACAGCAAGGTGGTGCTCAATTACTTTCCTGGGAACACGGGGATGTCAGACGGTTGCCATGCAAACACGTGACATTCGCCGCAGGAAAGCAACGAGCGCGCTTTCCTATTTGTCATCTAGGGTAGAACTTATGGTGAAAGTTCCCCGTCCCGTCCTCCTGGCAGGCACCTTTGGTTTCCGGCGGGGCAGCCTTGGACTTCTTGTTCTTGCCGGTGGAACTCCTGGCACGTCCTCGACGGAAGCGCAGCACTCCGAGGAGGTGCGCTTGCCGGGTTGGCGTCAAGGTTCCTGCCGGTCTTCCTCTTCCCCCCGGGAGTTCCAGCGGCCGGAGCAGATGCCTTGATGGCAGGTGCTGCAACTGCTTCCCGGTAAAGTTGGTCGGCACAGATGAGCGCATCCCTTCTTATCGGAATGGATAGTGATGACGCTCAACGGCCCAGGCATCTTCAAGACGTTGTACGCGTAGTGTGATGCCGCCATAAACTTAGCCAGCGCTGGCCGACCAAGGATCCCATTGTATGACATGGGGATCTTGGCGACATCAAACACCACCTTTTCGGTCTGAAGTTAAGATCGCTGCCAAATGTTACCGGTAGCGTGATCTTGCCCTTAGGTTGGGTTCTTCCCGGGTTGACCCCTTGAAACGTACCTGTTTCCTCGAGGTCTTTGTCGGGAATCTGAAGCTTTGTGAGCACAACTGGTGAGATTAAGTTTAGGCCGGCCCCGCCGTCAACTAACATATTCGTCACCTTGAGGTTGCGAATTGTCGGGGAAACCAACAATGGCAAACACCCGACCGAGTTGTGCGATCAGGGTGATCCTCAGCGTCAAAGATGATAGGCGCATGCGACCACTTCAGAGGCTACATGCATCGGGGGATGGCTCTGCCGCATATAACCTCCCGCACCCACGTTTTAGTTGGTGGTGGGAAGAATGCAGCGGGCACCCCCATCAACGCACATAGCCTCCGTAGCCTTCTGGAATTCCTGCTCACTGGATTCGTCACTCTTCTTCATCATCTCCTCTTTATCTCGGCCCCGAGCGGGCCGATCCTTCTGCTGCTTGGCCTTGCCGCGGCGACCCCCTCGGCCACCGCGTTTCTTGCCGGACCCCTCAGCACCATCTTGGGCCTTCTCCTTGTCTCACCTCTCGTATTCGGCCTTTGCTTCTCCGCAAGCTGCTCAACTTGCCGCAGTTCTGGAGATCATGGCCCTTAGGGCGATGGATCTTGCAGTACTGTTGCCGGAGTTCTTGACTTGTTGGCGGCCGCCAAGGCCTGACAGGAAGGGCACCCGGCAAGATCCTTGCCGGGGTCGCCAACCTTGGCCTTCTTGGCGGCGCCAGGGTTGCCGGATTCCTCGACGGCAGCACGGCCTTGCCTCCGCGCTTCCTATTCCGCCGCCGGCCTTTCCTTGACGGAGGGCGCGGCATCTTCTTCTTCTGAGTCGCCTGTCGCACACCAACAGCTTCACACGGGGAGTTTCCTCCCTCTTCAGCTCGAGCACACTTGCGGCCAAGTGTAAAGCTCGGCAATACTCCTACTTGTGTCATTGCCAGCTCTTCCCGCATCTGCGGTTACGCACGTTCTGATGGAACGCGCTAATGACAGCAGCAGGATGACGTCAGGAATATTGTATTGCACCGGCTGAATCTCTGCATAAACTTGCACGGACTCGCCCTCCCTCTGAGGGATGATGTGTAAATCACTTCTTGGCCAGGAGCTTGGTGGCCTCCAACAAAGGCGCCAACAAACGGATGGCACAGATCTGACCAGCAAGAATAGAATCCTCTGGCAGATGCATCAACCACGACCTGACGTTGGTTGAGCACCAACGGGAAAGTAGTTGGCAAGTACTTGTCATCTCGGCCCCCGGCAGCCTGCACCGCAAGTGGTGTAGATGTCAGGAACTCCGAGGGATGAGTCTTGCCGTCGTATTTCTCCGGGACCTCTGGTTGAAGGTTCGGAGATGGGCCATTGACGATTGCCGCAGCTCACGGGTAAACGCCGGAGGTCCTACCTCGTAAGGCAAGTCTCCTACATTCCCTGGCGCAGGCTCGTCGACAACCGGCCCCGCGCGCTTATCAGACTGATAGCGCGCTTCCCGCCCACCGCTTGATGGTTGTTCAAGCGTCTTCCTTGCCTCTTTCCTGGAGAACCAGACGCTGATCACGGCGCATCGTGGATTGGACGAAGCCGTGGAAACTTCCTCATGGCGGTCGACTGCTGAGTCGTCGGCCGCCGCTGAGTCGCGGAGGAGAGTGCACTGTAGTTGCACCACCTCCGGTTTTCTCTTGCACCGGCTCGCATCGGATCGACGGGTCCCGCTGAGAGGCCCTGCCTCTTGTGGTCTCCTTTGTTAGCAAAGCCGATAAGGCTCTGGTAGTAGCTCGCCACTCCTCCATCTTTCCGGGGCGGGAGGAAAATCGAGGAGCAGCTGTGCACGTGCCAAGGCTTCGCTGGGTAGGTGGTGGCGACAGGTGCGAGGTGCGTGAGGTGCTCTGACCCTAACCAAATTAGAAGGAGCACCGCCACGGTCACGCGACCGCGCACCACCTTCGCTGGCAGCTCGGTGGTGCATGCGTGTCCCGCGCATCTTGGGATCTAGAGCAGAAACCTTTTCGTGGGGACGCCCCGAAAACCAGCGCCATGATGTCGCTCATCTCGCACGACCTGGGAGGTTGCGAGGCTCGCGCCGGCGCGGGAGCTCCAGCAGGCGCTCTTCGATCCTAGAGTTTGTTGTGCCACCCGTAGGCAACACAAACATTCTAGATCCAGCGGCGCGCAAGTTACCACTGCCACTGCGAACGATACCGCTCGCTTGGCTTGGGTCACCAGAACACCGCGGGGGTCTAGTCCTCTTCCTTCGCACCCACACCATCGCCTGTCTGCGAAGGCGCGGGCAAAACGGAACCGGACGGTTGTGCTGTGCAGCGTTCTTCTTCTGGGCGGCATGATGATGAAGATGATGATGAGGAACTAGGGCGTCGACCACCAGATCAGGTTCACGCAAACTTCAATCCCCCTACTGGCGCGCCAAAGATGTCGGGGCACGACACCTATGGGATCCCGAGAGGCCCCTTTACGATTCGGCGGGGGGAGAGGTATACACAAAGAGCAGAACCAGTGATCGACGCGGGAGGTTTTTACCCAGGTTCGGGCTGCTGATCAGCGTAAAACCCTACTCCTGCTTTGTGTTCTATTGATGTTTGAGGCCAGTCTTCAGGAGCGTCGCAATGAACAAATACGTTCAAGAGCAGCTACGCATGCAGAATGGGCCAGAAGTTCTCCCCCTCTGTAGCAGTTGCTCGGGCCTCCTTTATATGCTCAAAGGGGCTCCACAATGGCAAAATGTACATACATTGAGGTGTAAAGTAGCTACGGGTATTCATACCTAACCCTGAAGGATTAGGACAAGAGCATTTAATGCACCGTGAGGTGGTCCGTTTAGGTGTCCTCACGTTCTTGGGGATGGAAAAAGGGGCCATCCATCGCACCGCCTAAGCTCTCCTCATGGCGCGTTGCCACGCATCCAGAGAAGGACCCAGAATGTCAGGCTGTTACTGTGCCGAGCGGTGGCACAGTGGCGAAATCTCGCCAGGCGCCGATCTGCCGGGCACACCAACCTTGCCGGGCGCCAAGCTTTGCTGGGAACCAAGCTTTGCCGGGCGCCGAGGCTTGCCGGGCTCCACGGGCCATCCCTGCAAGGATCTTGCTGGGGAAGCTGGCCTTCGATTTCCAGCTTTGCTTATCTGTGATCCTCAGATCTTCGACTTGACGATTTCCTTGTGACTTGAATCGACCTCGAGTGATCCCGGCAAGCCTTGCCGTGAGGACGGCTACAACTGCCCGGGCACATGTAAGGGGTACTAGTGGCCCAATACTTAGTACACCGACATACCTTTGTTTCTCAAACAAAGTATACCAAGGATCTTTTAAAGAAGTTCAACATGCAAGAAAAGCAAAGGTATGAAAACACCCATGCCTACTAGTGGACATCTTGACATGACTAAGGATGGCAAACCAGTTGACCAAAAGGTTTACGCTCTATGTGGTTCATGTTATATCTATGTGCCTCCCGTCTGATATTATAGCAAGTGTGTGCATGTGTGCACGATATCAAGCGGCCCTAAGGAATGTCATCTTAAGGCTGTGAAAAGGATAGTGAGATACTTAATTCATACACCAAACTTTGGCATTGGTATCCTAAGAGGTCTTTTTTGATCTTGTTGGCTACTCAATTCAGACTATGCGGTGACAAGGTTGATAGAAAGTCCACTTCGGGTACTTGTCAATTTCTTGGTAGATCCCTTGTGTCTTGGTCTCCTCCAGAAACAAAACTTGGTATCCTTATCTACCGCCGAAGCGGAATACATTGCCGTCGGATCATGTTGTGCTCAATTACTTTGGATGACCCAAACCCTTAAGGATTATGGGATATATGTAAAACATGTTCCAATTGCTTGTGACAATGAAAGTGCTATTAAGATTGCTCACAATCCCGTGCAACATTCTCGAACTAAGCATATTGAAGTTCGTCATCATTTCATTCGAGATCATGTTGCTAAAGGAGACATCAATCTTAGCATGTTCGTAGCCGATAAGCAATTGGCGGATATATTCACCAAACCGCTTGATGAGAAAGTATTTTGCGTTTGAGAGGTGAATTGAACAATCATGATGCCTCAAACTTGGAGTAGAAACTCCATTTGGATACATGCAGGCATGAGCGTTTTATGACTAATCCTTGATATTTCTCTTATGATGATGATCATATGTCTTGGATCTATTCTTGCACCCTTGCATGTTATCTAACACTGTAGGTACTTGGATGAACCCCAATCTATGAGATTTCAAGTCACTCACATTTTGAGGCAATATCTACATCACCAAGTCCCTACTTTATGGATGTTGAATACAAGGAAGCATGAACTCACTCGACATATCCTTTGACAATTTCTATATATCAAATTTCATTTGGTATCAAGTTTCATGATTGTCATTTTGGATACACAAGTGCTATTCCTTGCAAGATACCCATGTAGGAGGATGAACTCAAACTACTAGTGTGTGCTCCCAACTCTTGATGAACTACATCAACCTTGAGCATCCAACACAAGTTCGACTACATGATCAACATCAACACCAAAACCCAAGGTATGTTATTCCATCTTAGAGAAGCTTACTCCAAGAAATGAGTCAAAGCAACTCAACAAGATGTGAAACATGAAAAATGCTTTAAACGAAAAATGGTAACCCCATTTTGGCTTAAATGATGAGTATGACCTACGATCAAGTGCTATCACTTGACTCCTCAGTCATATACTCTAACATAAGTGACTTTGTCGCCGACCCTTCTAGATGAAGTTCTCTAGTGTTCCTTTGCTCATTACTTTGTGTTCTGCATATGTCTTCATCTAGATTCTTTCTAATTTTATTCTGTGTCTAATTCATTGCAAATCTTTTAGTTAATTCCTTGCAAATCCTTGTGAGATTTGCTTTGAAGTGGACTTTCTATCAACCTTGTCACCGGCATAGTCTGAATTGGAGTAGCCAACAAGATCAAAAGAAGACCTCTTAGGATACCAAATGCCAAAGTTTGGTGTATGAATTAAGTATCTCACTATCCTTTTCACAGCCTTAAGATGACATTCCTTAGGGGCCGCTTGATATCGTGCACACATGCACACACTTAGCATAATATCAGGACGGGAGGCACATAGATATAACAATGAACCAATCATAGAGCGGTAAACCTTTTGGTCAACTGGTTTGCCATCCTTAGTCATGTCAAGATGTCCACTAGTAGGCATGGGTGTTTTCATACCTTTGCTTTTCTTGCATGTTGAACTTCTTTAAAAGATCCTTGGTATACTTTGTTTGAGAAACAAAGGTATGTCGGTGTACTAAGTATTGGGCCACTAGTACCCCTTACATGTGCACGGGCAGTTGTAGCCGTCCTCACGGCAAGGCTTGCCGGGATCAGCTCGAGGTCGATTCAAGTCATCAAGGAAATCGTCAAGTCAGAGATCTGAGGATCAGCAGATAAGCAAAGCTGGAAATCGAAGGCCAGCTTCCCCAGCAAGATCCTTGCAGGGATGGCCCGTGGAGCCCGGCAAGCCTCGGCGCCCGGCAAAGCTTGGTTCCCAGCAAAGCTTGGCGCCCGGCAAGGTTTGGTGCCCGGCAAGGATCGGCGCCTGGCGAGATTTCGCCACTGTGCCACCGCTTCGGCACAGTAACAAGCCTGACATTCTGGGTCCTTCTCTGGATGCGTGGCAACGCGCCAGTGGAGGAGAGCTTAAGCGGTGCTGATGGGATGGCCCCTTTTTCCATCCCCAAGAACGTGAGGACACCTAAACGGACACCTCACGGTGCATTAAATGCGCTTGTCCTAATCCGTCAGGGGTTAGGTATGATACCCTGTAGCTACTTTACACCTCAATGTATGTACATTTTGCCATTGTGGAGACCCCTTTGAGCATATAAAAGGAGGCCCGAGGCAACTGCTACAGAGGAGGAGAACTTCTGGCCCATTCTGCATGCGTAGCTGCTCTTTGAACGTATTGTTCATTGCGAGCGCTCCTGAAGACTGGCCTCAAGAACATCAATAAGAACACAAAGCAGGAGTAGGGTTTTACGCTGATCAGCAGCCCGAACCTGGGTAAAAACCTCCCGCGTCGATCACTGGTTCTGCTCTTTGTGTATACCTCTCCCCCCGCCGAATCGTAAAGGGGCCTCTCGGGATCCCATAGGTGTCGTGCCCCGACATCTTTGGCGCGCCAGGTAGGGGGATTGAAGTTTGCGTGAACCTGATCTGGTGGTCGACGCCCTAGTTCCTTCATCATCATCTTCATCATCATGCCGCCCAAGAAGAAGAACGCTGCGACAGCACAACCGTCCGGGTCCGTTTTGCCCGCGCCTTCGCAGACAGGCGATGGTGTGGGTGCAGAAGGAAGAGGACTAGAACCCCCGCGGTGTTCTGGTGACCCAAGCCAAGCGAGCGGTATCGTTCGCAGTGGCAGTGGTAACTTGCGCGCCGCTGGATCTAGAGATGGTGTTGTGTTGCCTACGGGTGGCACAACAAACTCTAGGGATCGAAGAGCGCCTGCTGGAGCTCCCGCGCCGGCGCGAGCCTCGCAACCTGCCCAGGTCGTGCGAGATGAGCGACATCATGGCGCTGGTGGTTCGGGGCGTCCCCACGAAAAGGTTTCTGCGCATAGATCCCAAGATGCGCGGGACCAGCATGCACACCGAGCTGCCAGCGAAGGTGGTGCGCGGTCGCGTGACCGTGGCGGTGCTCCTTCTAACTTGGTTAGGAGTCAGAGCACCTCACGCACCTCGCACCTGTCGCCACCACCTACGCCAGCGGAAGCCTTGGCACGTGCACAGCTGCTCCTCGATTTTCCTCCCGCCCCGGAGAAGATGGAGGAGTGGCGAGCTACTATCCAGAGCCTTATCGGCTTTGCTAACAAGGATGGACCACAAGAGGCAGGGCCCTCTCAGCGGAGACCCGTCGATCCGATGCGAGCCGGTGCAGAGAAAACCGGAGGTGGTGCAACTACAGTGCACTCTCCTCCGCGACATCAGCGGCGGCCGACGACTCAGCAAGTCGACCGCCATGAGGAAGTTTCCACGGCGTCGTCCAATCCACGGATGCGCCGTGATCAGCGTCTGGTTCTCCAGGAAAGAGGCAAGGAAGACGCTTGAACAACCATCAAGCGGTGGCGGGAAGCGCGCTATCAGTCTGATAAGCGCGCGGGGCCGGTTGTCGACGAGCCTGCGCCAGGGAATGTAGGAGACTTGCCTTACGAGGTAGGACCTCCGGCGTTTACCCGTGAGCTGCGGCAAGTCCAATGGCCCAATCTCCGAACCTTCAAGCCAGAGGTCCCGGAGAAATACGACGGCAAGACTCATCCCTCGGAGTTCCTGAGCATCTACACCATTGCGGTGCAGGCTGCCGGGGGCCGAGATGACAAGATACTTGCCAACTACTTCCCGTTGGTGCTCAAACCCAACGTCAGGTCGTGGTTGATGCATCTGCCAGAGGATTCTATTTCTTGCTGGTCAGATCTGTGCCATCCGTTTGTTGGCGCCTTTGTTGGAGGCCACCAAGCTCCTGGCCAAGAAAGTGATTTACACATCATCCCTCAGAGGGAGGGCGAGTCCCTGTGCAAGTTTATGCAGAGATTCAGCCAGGTGCAATACAATATTCCTGACGTTCATCCTGCTGCTGTCATTAGCGCGTTCCATCAGAACGTGCGTAACCGCAGGATGCGGGAAGAGCTGGCAATGAACAAAGTTAGGAGTATTGCCGAGCTTTACACTTTGGCCGACAAGTGTGCTCGAGCTGAAGAGGGGAGGAAACTCCCCGGTGAAGCTGTTGGTGCGACAGGCGACTCAGAAGAAGAAGATGCCGCGGCTCCGTCAAGGAAAGGCCGGCGGCGGAATAGGAAGCGCGGAGGCAAGGCCGTGCTTGCCGTCGAGGAATCCGGCAACCCTGGCGCCGCCAAGAAGGCCAAGGTTGGCGACCCCGGCAAGGATCTTGCCGGGTGCCCTTCCTGTCAGGCCTTGGCGGCCGCCAACAAGTCAGAGAACTCCGGCAAGCAGTACTGCAAGATCCATCGCACTAAGGGCCATGATCTCCAGAACTGCCGGCAAGTTGAGCAGCTTGCCGAGAAGCAGAAGGCCGAATACGAGAGGTGAGACAAGGAGAAGGCCCAAGATGGTGCTGAGGGGTCCGGCAAGAAACGCGGTGGCCGAGGGGGTCGCCGCGGCAAGGCCAAGCAGCAGAAGGATCGGCCCGCTCGGGGCCGAGATAAAGAAGGAGATGATGATGAAGAAGATGACGAATCCAGTGAGCAGGAATTCCAGAAGGCTACGGAGGCTATGTGCGTTGATGGGGGTGCCTCGCTGCATTCTTCCCACCACCAACTTAAACAGTGGGTGCGGGAGGTTAATGCGGCAGAGCCATCCCCCGATGCATGTAGGCCTCTGAAGTGGTCCAGCATGCCTATCATCTTTGACGCTGAGGATCACCCTGATCGCACAACTGCGGTCGGGTGTTTGCCATTGTTGGTTTCCCCGACAATTCGCAACCTCAAGGTGACGAAGATGTTAGTTGACGGCGGGGCCGGCCTAAACTTAATCTCACCAGATGTGCTCACAAAGCTTCAGATTCCCGACAAAGACCTCGAGGAAACAGGTACGTTTCAAGGGGTCAACCCGGGAAGAACCCAACCTAAGGGCAAGATCACGCTACCGGTAACATTTGGCAGCGATCTTAACTTCAGGACCGAAAAGGTGGTGTTTGATGTCGCCAAGATCCCCATGTCATACAATGGGATCCTTGGTCGGCCAGCGCTGGCTAAGTTTATGGCGGCATCACACTACGCGTACAACGTCTTGAAGATGCCTGGGCCGTTGAGCGTCATCACTATCCATTCCGATAAGAAGGATGCGCTCATCTGTGCCGACCAACTTTACCGGGAAGCAGTTGCAGCACCTGCCATCAAGGCATCTGCTCCTGCCGCTGGAACTCCCGGGGGGAAGAGGAAGACCGGCAGGAACCTTGACGCCAACTCCGGCAAGCGCACCTCCTCGGAGTGCTGCGCTTCCGTCGAGGACGTGCCAGAGAGTTCCACCGGCAAGAACAAGAAGTCCAAGGCTGCCCCGCCGGAAACCAAGAAGGTGCCTGCCAGGGAGGACGGGACGGGGGGAACTTTCACCATAAGTTCTACCCTAGATGACAAATAGGAAAGCGCGCTCGTTGCTTTCCTGCGGGCGAATGTCGACGTGTTTGCATGGCAACCGTCTGACATCCCCGGTGTTCCCAGGAAAGTAATTGAGCACCACCTTGCTGTCTGTCCTGATGCGCGGCCCGTCAAGCAAAGGGTGAGGAAACAGGCTTTGGAGCGGCAAGAATTCATTACCGAAGAAATTAAGAAGCTGGAGGCGGCAGGACTGGTCAAAGGAGTGCTTCATCCAACCTGGTTGGCCAATTCGGTTGTAGTGCGGAAAGCGAACGGGAAATGGAGGCTTTGTATCGATTATACAGATATCAATAAAGCTTGTCCAAAAGATCATTTTCCCTTGCCGCGCATCGACCAGATTGTGGATGCCACCGCTGGTTGTGATCTCCTGTCCTTCCTTGATGCCTATTCAGGGTATCATCAGATTTTTATGGCAAAGGAAGATGAAGAGAAGACCACCTTTATCACCCCATGTGGTACGTATTGTTTTATATGAATGCCTTTCGGGTTGAAAAGTGCTGGTTCAACATTTGCCAGAGCAATCCAGATTGGTTTTGAGCCACAACTCCATAGAAATATGGAGGCATATATGGATGACATAGTGGTCAAAACTATGGATAAAGCAACGCTCATCCAAGACTTAGAAGAAACATTTGCGAACTTGCGCAAGATCAACTTGAAGCTCAATCCTGAGAAGTGCGTGTTCGGTGTTCCTTCCGGCAAGCTCCTCGGATTCTTTGTATCTTGCCGGGGAATCGAAGCTAACCCCGACAAGATCAAGCCATTGAGCAAATTGAAGCGTCGAGACGCGTCAAGGATGTGCGTCGTCTTGCCGGCTGTGTTGCTGCTCTAAGCAGGTTTATTTCCAAATCTGCTGAGCGTGCCCTGCCCTTCTTCAAAATTTTGAAGAAGGCAGGTCCAATGAAATGGACTCCGGAAGCGGAGGCGGCGCTGCAAGATTTGAAGAAATACCTTTCTTCTCCGCCGATGCTAGTCGCACCTAAACCACAAGAACCGTTGCTGCTATATCTGGCAGCGACAAATCAAGTGGTTAGTGCTGCGCTGGTGGTGCAGAGGGAAGCTGATGAGGAGGCAACATCAGCGGCAGGACCGCCAGATGACGCGGCAAGATCTTCCCCGGCAAGGGTTGATCCCGGCAAGACAGGATCTGCGCAAACAGAGGAACCCGTGCAGAAGAAAAAGGTGGTGTAGCGCCCAGTTTATTTTGTTAGCTCCCTCTTGCAAGGAGCTAGATCAAGATATTCTGGTGTGCAGAAGTTGCTTTTCTGCCTCCTTATGGCCTCGAGAAAGCTGCGCCATTATTTTCAAGCACATGAGATCACCGTCGTCACTCGCTTTCTATTGCAACGGATTTTGCAAAATCCGGAGGCAACCGGCAGGATCGTGGAGTGGGCGTTGGAGCTGTCCAGCTTTGGTCTTAAGTTTGAAAGCACTTCCACAATTCAGAGCAGGGCCTTGGCGGAGTTCATTGCAGAATGGACCCCGACGCCAGACGAAGAAGTTCAAGAAACAAGTCTCCCCGGCAAGGAAACTGATCAGCAATGGGTTATGTACTTTGACGGGGCTTTTTCACTGCAAGGCGCCGGTGCTGGTGTGCTGCTTGTCGCGCCCACCGGAGTGCACCTCAAGTATGTAGTCCAAATGCATTTTCCCCGGGAGAGTTCAACCAACAACACTGCAGAGTACGAAGGTTTGCTTGCCGGTCTTAGGATCGCGGCAGACCTTGGTATCAAAAAGCTCATTATCAAAGGTGATTCACAGCTTGTCGTCAGGCAGGTCAACAAGAGCTATCAAAGTCCATTGATGCAGGCCTACGTAGATGAAGTAAGGAAATTGGAAGAGCGCTTTGACGGTCTCCAAATGGAGCATGTCCCTCGTGCCGAGAACAGCGTTGCTGACGACCTGTCAAAGCGTGCTGCCCTCAAGTTGCCTGTGGAACCAGGAACTTTTGTGCTCCAATTGACTCAACCATCCGTGGCACCATCAATGCGGCAAGAAAAAAGGAGAAAGTTGAACTCTGGCCAGTACTTCCCGGCAGAGCTCCCCGGAGCCGCCGGCAAGGAAGTTGCCGGGATCAACATGCTTGCCGGGGAACAACAGGCTCCGGTAGGGCCTCAGGCCCTTGCTCTCGAGACAAATGTTTCCCCGGCGGATGAGATGCCTTTAGTCCTAGTTGTCGAGCCTCAGGCTCCAGCATGGGCGCAGCACATTGTCCACTTCCTTCAGACAGGTGAACTCCCTGAGGAACAAGAAGAAGCGGAGAGAGTAGCCCGTCGGTCTGTTATGTACAAGTTCGTCGATGACGTCCTGTACAAAAGAGACCAAACGGTGTGAAATTGAAGTGCATTCCTCGGGAGGATGGACTAGAGCTGTTGGCAGAGATACATGGGGGCATGTGTGGCTCTCACATAGGGTCAAGAGCGCTTGCCGGGAAAGCATTCCGGCAAGGTTCCTTTTGGCCTACCGCCCTCCAGGATGCGACTGCACTAGTAACCAGGTGTGAAGCGTGCCAGTTTCATTCGAAGAAATTACATCAGCCAGCTCAAGCTCTTCAAACAATCCCTCTCTCCTGGCCATTTTCGGTCTGGGGGCTCGACATACTGGGCCCCTTTCCCCGTGCTACCGGGGGCTTTGAGTACTTGTACGTTGCTATCGACAAGTTCACAAAGTGGCCGGAGGTGGAAGCAGTGAGGAAGGTGACAGCGCAGTCGGCTGTCAAGTTCTTCAAAGGAATTGTTTGCCGTTTTGGTGTGCCTAACAGGATCATCACCGACAATGGCACGCAGTTCACAAGTCGCACCTTCATGCAGTACGTCCAAGACCTTGGCGGCAAGATTTGTTTTGCCTCTGTTGCTCACCCGAGAAGCAACGGCCAAGCGGAGAGGGCCAATGCTGAAGTGCTGCGCGGTCTCAGGACCAGAACTTTTGACAGACTGAAAAAATGCGGAAGACGCTGGATTGATGAGTTGCCGGCGGTTCTTTGGTCAATCAGAACGACACCAAATCGAGCCACCGGCCAGACGCCCTTCGCTCTGGTGTATGGAGCGAAAGCAGTCCTCCCCACGAAACTCATATACGGATCTCCTCGAGTGCTCGCTTATGATGAGCTCGAGCAAGAGCAACTGTGGCAAGATGACGCTGTGCTCCTTGAGGAGAATCGTCTTCAGGCTGCTGCGCGAGCTGCACGCTACCAGCAAGCTTTGCGCCGCTATCATAGCCGCAAAGTTCATGCCCGAAGCCTTGAGGAAGGCGACCTTGTTCTTCGACGGATTCAGTCCGCCAAGAATTCAAACAAGTTGACGCCAAAGTGGGAAGGCCCTTATCGGGTAGTACGAGTCACCAGGCCTGGCGCTATCCGCCTGGAGACCGAAGATGGCGTTCCAGTGAGTAATTCCTGGAATATCGAACATCTTCGCAAGTTCTATACATAAGGCGCGGTTGCCGGGGGCTCCCGGCAACCACCTTTTTGTACAAGTCTTGCCGGCAAGGCATGTGATCCTTTGTACAAAGCCAGGCGCAGACCCTGAGCACAGATGAATAAATTTAAGTGTTGTACATTTCCTTATTGATTCTCATGTTCACATTCATATATGCATGTTTGTCTAAGATGTTGTATGACACCTGATCCCGGTAAGTTCTAACGAACCGCCAAGGTTTCATCTCTTTATTTTCTCTTCTTTCTTTTTCTTCAAGACATAAGGATTCCTTGCGTGCACATTTGCCGGGGGGGAAGGGAAATATGAATACCAGTTGGTGACGTTCGGAATCGACACTTGCCGGAGGAAGGACAAAGACAGGAAGCTAAGTCCTAAAAACTCAGAGCAAGTTTTTCTTTTATTACCAAGTTAGTTCCTTGGACAATTCCGACCCTTGTATGGAAAATCTGCACGCGAAGGAACCCTTGTTGTAATCAGTTGCGCCCTTATTTTGTTTCGAGTCCGCTCAACGATTTAAGTGGCTGCACTGAGAACGCCAAGGAGTCTTGCCGGCCGCTGCGCCTCCGGCAGGCTGCTGAAGTCCCGCACCCAGCGCTCGCGGCAGGTTGCGCGCCGGCAAGTTTTTCAGTAAGCGTAGGATGAACTCCATACATAAAGGAATCAGACAAGGAAAGTAGCTAGCATGAGCCTAAACATAGTTAAATTATATTACATCCATGAGTTGCCGCAGTCCTAACTTGAGACTTAACTGTCTTTTACATGAGATGATGGCGGCAAGAATAAAAGAGGAGCACTCAATCCCTGCGCTGGCCTTCGATCCTTTTGATGGAGTCCACCTTCTCAAGGATTGGCGCGATGCACTTCTCAAGCGCCTCAACATTTGCATCCTTTGGCAGGTGGCCGAGTGCGTTGGAGAGGTCGATGCCGGGATTGCTGTGCACCACCTTGAGGAGCACCTTGCGAAGGACGGCCCGGCAAAGCCGGCGAGTCTCGTTCGCCAGTTGGGTCGCCCGGCTAGACTGGAGTGCCCTCAACGCGTTGATGATGCTTTCAAAGAACATCGTCAATCTGGCGCTTGGGGATATTCTTTCCTCGGAAGAATATCTGAAGTTCGACAAGCCCATGGTTGACAGTTCTGCGGTAAGCTTCTCCACGGCAGCAATGAGACGACCAGTCCAGATCTCCACTCCCTTCTCGTACTCGTTTTGGGCAGCGGCGGCGCTCTTGAGCAGGTTCCTCGCTCCTTGGAGATCCTTGAGTAGAGCCTTCTCACGGGCCCTGCCGGCCTCGAGAGATTTCTGCAGCGTGGTCAGCTTCAGCTCCAGAACCGCAATATCATCAGCCGCAGAGGAGAGCTGCTTGGTCTTGTCGGACAGGGCGACTTGCATCTCCGCCAAGGAGTGGAGGGTTTTTTCCCTGTCCCCCTTGAGCGTCGAGAGCTCCTTGCCATGCTCGTCGAGATCTGTCTCCAGCCTCTTCACTTTGTCACTCAGCTCGTTCTTGGCGGCCTCTGCAACTTCGGCAGCATCGACGGCCTCCTTGAGCTTGCCGGCGTGACTTGCAGTTAGAGCTTCGAGCGCCTCCTTGTGCTTCTGCTCCAGCTCCTGGGTCCGCCGCGCGACAAGATTTTCAATGTCTTCATCCTTGCTACGAAGCTTGGCGGCGAGCGCCTGCTCACGTGCGGTGAGATCTTCTTCGAAAGCGTCAAGAGCAACGCGGCGCCCCGTCAGGAGAGCATCTTCGGCAGCGATCCTTTGAACAGCTTCATCATGTGCCTTCTCCATGTCTGATTGCTTCAGGAGGACCTCATTCCATTGCTGGCTCACTTGTTCTCGACTGGCAACCAGCTCTTGAAGGGCCTCGGCGTGCCAGATTTGCATTTGTGCGACGCGCCTTTGAAAATCCGCTTCGGCTGCCTCGACAACTGCCATTCTCGAGTCCGCTTTCTCTTTTCGGGCACGATGGAGAGCCTGGAGTTTGCGGAAGTTCTCGCCCATGGCCTGAAGGAGCTGATCCTCTTCAGGCTTGCCACTGCTAGCGCTGGGATCGTCAACAACTTCGAGCCCGGCAGTGACAATAATTTCCTCAAAAATTTCTCCTTCGGCTGGTGCCTCGGTGCTTGCCGTCCCTGGCAAGTTGATGAATAGGTTTTCGCCAACCTTGAGATACTTGCTGGATGAGGGCTCGTCAGATGTTGATGGCTGGTCTTCATTGGCCGCCTCACCTGTGACAGGGGGCTCCGCGGCCGATGCAGCACCTGGCGCTCCTGCGGCAGGAATGCCGTCAGTATGGTCCCCAGCTTCCCTGTCGCCCTCTTCGGCAGGTTCTTCCGCGATTTCCTTTTGTGCTGTCTTGGCGGCCTCCCCATCAAGAGCATCACCAGCCCCGGCAACATCATCCTTGGTGGCCTCGCTGGCAGTGATCCTGTCCGCTTCGGCAGCAGCATCCCTGGCGGTCTCCTCGATGACGGCGTCGACGTCCATATGTTCCATCGTGGAGAACTCTGAAGGGTGAAGGAGGAGGTCAGAATAAGATCGAGTTTTTAGATTTTGAAGTGACCAAAGATAAAGAAGTAGGGAAAAAAATAACTAGCACTCTGAGGCGATCGAGTACCTGCATCGGGCTGTCGAGAGGTGGCCTCGCCTCTCCCGGCAACTCCGCTTGCCGGGTGTGGGTTGCCGGAGTCCGTGCTTGTCGGCTCTTCCTCAATCCGGACGGGCTCGTCGGCAGGATCTCTTGCCGGGGATGTGCTTGTGGGCGGAGCGGTCGATGAAGGAGGCACAATGGGGCAATCTTCTCCTTGTTGCCGTTCTTCTCCTGCAAACCCAAAGATATCAGCGACAAGAATGAAAGCCTCGGCACCAGCCAACAGAAAAAGGGACAATGAACTTACGCTGGGGACTGCGTTGAGGACTAGGCTCCGGGCTCACAATGACGGTCTCTGGCACACTAGTGGAGCCTGCCGGGGGCTCGTCGCCCGTAGAAGTCCTTGACCTCTTCGCCATCCTGTCCAGCAAGGTTTCTGTGTCACTGCAGAAACAATACAAGTAAGTCAGTAAGACTGATGTAGATTGGAAGGTGGAAGTTGTGACAGGTACTCACTCTTCTTCCTCTCGCTCCGGACTGAAGCCGGAGATGTCGAAGTCGACCTCCGTTGTGATGTCTGAGCGGGGAGGCGGAGGAGGGGTCCTGGGCCGCTTGGCTGTGGCAGGCGCCGGGGCAGCCTCTGGCACGGTTGTACGAGACCCTCCTGCCGCTCCGGCGGTGGTCGCTGGTGTGGGTCTCGCGCGCCGCGCGGGCTGTTGACGGGCCCCCTACCGCGGTCCGGTCTTGCTGGCCACTTTCTTGCCAGGGGATTCGCCGCTCGATGTAGGCTGGCTTGCCGGGACACCCGATGTGGCTTTCCGAAGGACACGCTTTGTCTTCTTCGGGGGCGAGGGCTCTTCTCGCGTCTCCTCTTCAGCCGTGTCTTCGCCGGATGAGTTTTCAGCGACTGCGCCGCCTTCTTCCCCGGCAACCTTGCTCTCCTCGGCAGGTTTTGCCTCCACTACCACCTCTGCATCACTGGCTTCCCACTCTGTGAACCCAACGCTGCCGGCCTCCGCGGCAAGATTCGCTTCCTCCACTCTGGTAGTGATGTATGCTACCTCCTGATCTGTGGTGGCGCGAATAAGATCTGACTCTTGCCGGACAGGCTTCTCCGTCAGATTGTCGAAGAATTTCTGCGCTTCTTCCTCGCTTGGCTCGACCCAGGTCGGGTCAAGGCCGTGGGCGTTGAACATCGGCAAGAAGGCAATGATCGACCCCAATGTAGAGTTGTTGCACAAGGGGACGATTCTTGCCGGCAGCCGGTGCTTGTCTTCGCGCTGGAATAACTTTTGGCGGAGAGCGCCAAGCTGCATAGCAGTCAGGTTATTGTTCAGCCCGGGGCACAGCCTCATGACATCCGCTGCATTCTTATACTCCCAGGCTGGCCTCCCCCTATTCTGCAGAGGGGCGATGCGGCGGCGGAGGAAGTCGAAGCCGATCATCTCCATTGTCAGCCCGGCAGCCTTCAAGCGGAGGATCCTGGTAGTGGCGATTGTGAGCTTCTCGTCTTCTGCGGCGAGATCGCCCCAATCCTTGCCGCGGACCACCTTCTGTTGCCGGGGATGACAAAAAGGATGAGGATCTGCTTCCTGGATCCAGCACCATTCGGCCCGCCACTCGTCCCACTTTTCGCGGTAAACTCCATCTGGGTATATCTCTTTGTTCCAGGCCCTTGGAATCCAAGCAATAGATCCAGAGAGAGCCTCTCCTTTTTGGATTCGAGGATAGAAATAGTGGCGGAAAAGAGCAGAATTGGGGATCACGCCAGCAAAATTTTCACAAAGGTGGGCAAAGATCGACATGCAAAATTTGGTGTTCGGCGTGAAATCAAGAAGGCGGAAACCGTATGTATACATGATGTCGTTGAAGAAATCGGAAAAAGGTGGACAGAGCCCGCAATAAAAGTTCGCAGTGAAGAAGGGGTATCTGTCCGATCCGCCTTTGGAACTAGCAACTGGGATTACGCGTGTGGCGGGGTGAGCTTGCGTTCCCTTCGCCCACATGCATTGGTATCGTCCCTTCAAAGTTTCGGCGTCGAGCGTCGGAGGGAAGACGATGAGCCTCTTCCGCATCTTCACCAGTTCGCTCTCCGGAACTTCAGCCTTCGCCTCCTTGTCTGTGCCCTTGCCTTTGCTGGCCTTGGGCGGCATGGCGACTGTGGAAATGGAGGCCGGAGGACGGAACGAGCACGGGAGCAGCGAGCAGAAGAGAAGAAAGGTTTCGCTCTGAGCTCGAGCAGAGGAAGGCGATGGCGATGGCCAGATTGGGAAGAAGAGGGGGGTGAATAGGTTTGCGCCTCCATGACTTCTCCTTTTTTATGGGGAAGGAACGGGGCCACCTTGTTTATCCCCCAATGTGAATGCGCCTCTATGGGCGCGAAACAGTTTGCAGCCTTTTTGGCACACTTCCCACATCGCGCGCTCCGTGCGCGTAGTGGGGGCACAGTAAAACGAGATATTTATGAGCAGTTAATTCCCTGCCACGCATGCCCGTGCACTGTTTGGGCCTAGCCCAACAACGCCTCGCACTCATGTATGGCCCAGGCCCGGGGGCTCCTGTCGGTGTACTAAGTATTGGGCCACTAGTACCCCTTACTTGTGCACGGGCAGTTGTAGCCGTCCTCGCGGCAAGGCTTGCCGGGATCAGCTCGAGGTCGATTCAAGTCATCAAGGAAATCGTTAAGTCAGAGATCTGAGGATCAGCAGATAAGCAAAGCTGGAAATCGAAGGCCAGCTTCCCCGGCAAGATCCTTGCCGGGATGGCCCGTGGAGCCCGGCAAGCCTCGGCGCCCGGCAAGGCTTGGTTCCCAGCAAAGCTTGGCGCCCGGCAAGGTTTGGTGCCCGACAATGATCGGCGCCTGGCGAGATTTCGCCACTGTGCCACCGCTTCGGCACAGTAACAAGCCTGACATTCTGGGTCCTTCTTTGGATGCGTGGCAACGCGCCAGTGGAGGAGAGCTTAAGCGGTGCTGATGGGATGGCCCCTTTTTCCATCCCCCGAAAGTGAGGACACCTAAACGGACACCTCACGGTGCATTAAATGCGCTTGTCCTAATCCGTCAGGGGTTAGGTATGATACCCTGTAGCTACTTTACACCTCAATGTATGTACATTTTGCCACTGTGGAGACCCCTTTGAGCATATAAAAGGAGGCCCGAGGCAACTGCTACAGAGGAGGAGAACTTTTGGCCCATTCTGCATGCGTAGCTGCTCTTTGAACGTACTGTTCATTGCGAGCGCTCCTGAAGACTGGGCTCAAGAACATCAATAAGAACACAAAGCAGGAGTAGGGTTTTACGCTGATCAGCGGCCCAAACCTGGGTAAAAACCTCCCGCGTCGATCACTGGTTCTGCTCTTTGCGTATACCTCTCCCCCCGCCGAATCGTAAAGGGGTCTCTCGGGATCCCATAGGTGTCGTGCCCCGACAAGGTACCTTCCTTAGTTTGCTTGATTTGCATACCAAGAAAGAATTTGAGTTCACTCATCATAGACATCGCAAACTTCTCCGACATTAGCCTACCAAACTTTTCACTAAAATGGGGGTTAGTAGAACCAAATAAGATATCATCCACATAAATTTGGCACACAAATAACTCACCATTAACCCTTTTAGTAAAAAGTGTAGAATCAATCTTTCCAATTTCAAAGCCTTTTTCAATAAGAAACTTGGTCAAGCATTTATACCATGCTCTAGGAGCTTGTTTAAGACCATAAAGAGCTTTGTGAAGTTTGTAGACATGATTAGGTTTCTAGGATTAACAAAGCCGGGAGGTTGTTTAACATAAACTTCCTCCTCAATTTCACCATTTAGAAAAGCACTTTTAATGTCCATTTGGTATAAAGTGATATCATGGTGATTGGCATAAGCATGTAAGATGCGTATGGACTCAAGTCTAGCAACGGGGGCATAAGTCTCCGCATAGTCCATACCTTCGACTTGAGTGTAGCCTTGAGCGACGAGACGGGACTTGTTGCGTACAAGTTGTCCATCCTCATCTTGCTTATTCTGAAACACCCACTTGGTTCCGATGACATTGTGGTTGTCATCCGGCTTTTCGACCAATGTCCACACTTGATTCCTCACGAAATTGTGTAGCTCTTCATGCATAGCATTCACCCAATCCGGATCCTCAAGAGCTTATTCAACCTTCATAGGTTCAATACTAGAAATGAATGAGTAATGTTCACAAAAGTTAGCCAAACGGGTTCTAGAGCGAGTAATTCTCCTGGTTTGAATGTCATCAAAGATTTGTTCGACGGGGTGATCTCTATGACTCTTGCTCTAACTCGTGAGAGCTTTTTGTTTGGGTTGGGGTGGAACATCCTCTTCATTGTCTTCTTCTTGTCCTCCTTCATTGTTGTTGACATTGTCGTTCTCTTGTGGAGGTGGAGAGGGAGGTTGATGTGGTTCATCTTGTTGTACTTCCTCATTTCCTTCGTCTTGACGTGTTCCACTTGTGGATGCCTCCAAGTCAACTTGTGGTTCACCTTGGTGTGAAGTTGAGGCTTCCACTTGAACGGACGAGGTACTCTCCTTCACCTCCGTTGGGAGAATCTTGCCAATGGACAAATCTTGAATTGCTTCCGAAGGATCTTTGTCTCCTACATCAATTGGCAATTGCTCTACTTGCGAGCCATTAGATTCATCAAACTTCACATCTACCGTCTCTTCAACCTTTCGGGTGAAATTGTTGTAGACACGGTAAGTGTGAGAGTTTGAGCCATAACCAAGTAAGAAACCATCATGAGATTTAGGGGCAAATTTCGAGCGACAATGCTTATCAAGAATGTAACATTTTGAGCCAAATACTCGAAAGTATCCAACTTGTGGTTTGTTACCGGTGAGAAGCTCGTATGCCGTCTTGCCAAGAAGCTTGTGAAGATATAATCTATTTGTAGCATGACAAGCTGTCGCAACCACTTCCGCCCAAAAGTGTCTTGGCGTCTTGTACTCATCAAGCATCGTTCTCGCCATCTCAATAAGTGTCCGGTTCTTCCTCTCAACAACTCCATTTTGTTGAGGTGTGTACGTAGCCGAGAACTCATGTGAAATCCCTTCTTCGTTAAGAAAGGTATCCACATTGGCGTTCTTGAACTCCATTCTGTTGTCGCTTCGAACCTTCTTGATCTTCACTTCAAATTGGTTTTGGGCCTTCCTAATGAAGTTCTTGAAGATCTTTTGGACCTGCGATTTATCATCAAGAAAGAACACCCACGTAAATCTTGAAAAGTCATCAACAATGACCAATCCGAACGAGTTACCACCGAGACTCTTGTAGGCGTTGGGACCAAAAAGATCCATATGAAGTAGCTCAAGTGGTCTTCTCATGCTCATGATGTTCTTCACGGGATGACTTCCTCCAACTTGTTTTCCTGCTTGACAAGCACTGCAAAGTCTATCCTTGTCAAATATAACATCTTTAACACCAAGGATATGATCACCTTTAATAAGCAAATCAAGATTTCGCATGCCCACGTGACCTAACCTTCTATGCCACAACCAACCTTTGGAAGATTTTACAATTAAGCAAGTTCGAGGTTGAGCTCTCTTAGTGAAATCAACAATGTATAGATCACCTCTACGGATACCGGTAAAGACCATATTATGATTATCTCTTTGAAACACTTGGCAATCTACTTCAGTGAATAGAACATTGAAACCGAAATCGGCTAGTCTAGATACGAAAAGTAAATTATAGCCAAGAGATTCAATGAGCATAACATTTTGGATAGAGCTGTCATGGGACATGGCCACCTTACCAAGGCCAACTACCTTACCCTTTGAGCTATCACCAAAAGTGACATACTTTCAGGGACCGTTGTTTTCAGCAAGCTCATGAAACATGTCCTTGTCTCCGGTCATATGATCGGTACATCCACTATCAAGAACCCATTCCTTTCCTCCGGCCATGTAACCACGAAGGTTAGCCATAAGACCAAAGTGTCTCATTGACTCATCAAGATCAAAGTCACTATCATCATCCTCATCATAATATCCATGCTCAACATCATCATGTGAATGATCATCGCCTAGAGAGACTGATTCATTAGATGTATGACCATGACAATGTGCATGTTTATGAATTCTAATGACATGAGAAATGATGCTACTAATGACTCCAACATCTCCTTTGGCACGCATAAGGTCACGGAGCTCAAATAGACAATCATCAAATTTAGGATCACTAGGATTCATTTTATGAAAAGAAATGGACTTTTGAAGAATCTCATATAGATTTTTCAAGGAATAGTTTGGAAAATGCTCCTCGAGATATTTCCATACAGTATAAGCACATTCAAATGTAGGCAAGCATACAAGCAAATTCCTAGGCAATCCTCTCATGATAAGATCAATAGGTCTAAGATTGCGGGTCATGTCAAGATACTCATCGGGGGTAGGATGCAAGGGATCAATAGGGGGCATGTAAGGGCTAGTAATGCACTTGTTCAAATTATATTCATTGAAAATCTCAAGCATCTCATTCTTCCAAGAGCTATAGAACTCTCCGTCAAGCATAGGCACTCTATGTCTAATACTCCCAATCGTAGACTCATCCGTCTTCCTCCAATGGTGATTAAACCAAAGCAATGGAGACCAATGCTCTGATACCAATTGAAAGGATCGAAAAGATGGGTCTAGAGGGGGGTGATTAGACCCTCAACAAGTAAAAGTGGCATTTTTTAAGTTCTTCAAGTTGAGGTGGAGTTTTAACACAAGTTTAAGCATTGACAATACATTTCAAGCAAGCATGGCAAGAGTATGAGCAGCGGAAAGAGTAAAGCATGCTAATTGCAAGAAAGTAAAGGGATGGGATTGGAGTGTGCAAACGCAATGAAGACACGGAGATTTTTGGCATGGTTCCGATAGGTGGTGCTATCGTACATCCACGTTGATGGAGACTTCAACCCACGAAGGGTAACGGTTGTGCGAGTCCATGGAGGGCTCCACCCACGAAGGGTCCACGAAGAAGCAACCTTGTCTATCCCACCATGGCCATCGCCCACGAAGGACTTGCCTCACTTGGGTAGATCTTCACGAAGTAGGCGATCTTCTTGCCCTTACAAACTTCTTGGTTCAACTCCACAATCTTGTCGGATGCTCCCAAGCGACACCTAACCAATCTAGGAGACACCACTCTCCAAAAGGAAATAGATGTTGTGTTGATGATGAACTCCTTGCTCTTGTGCTTCAAATGATAGTCTCCCCAACACTCAACTCTCTCTCACAGATTTGGATATGGTGGAAAGATGATTTGAGTGGAAAGCAACTTGGGAAGGCTAGAAATCAAGATTCTTGTGGTTGGATTGGAATATCTTGATCTCAACACATGAGTAGGTGGTTCCCTCTCAAAAAATGTAGGTTGGAAGTGTAGGCACGTTCTGATGGCTCTCTCACATATGGAGAAGGGGGTGGAGGGGTATATATAGCCTCCACACAAAATCCAACCGTTACACACATTTGACCCAACTCGGTCAGACCGAATAGAAGAACTCGGTGAGAATGATTTAGTTGAAAATATGAACGTTAGGAATCATGATGGGACCGACTGGAACAACTCGGTGGAACTGAGGTGCTTGCGCTAGGGCAAAACCTCATCTCGATGAAGTCGATTGCTTGAACTCGATGAGACCGATTTCAGCAAAGAGCAAACAGAGAGTTGGTCAAGCAAACTCGGTGAGACCGATTGCACATTTTGGTGAGACCAAAATAATTGCAACAGGCAACAGAGAGTTTGCAGGGCCATCTCAGTGAGATCGAGATCCGTATCGGTGTGACCGAGGAGTTAGGGTTTCTGGCAGTGGCTATGTCAAATGAACTCGGTGGCGCCGGATAGATCATTTCGGTGGGGCCGAGTTTGACTTTGAGTTTTGGACAAATTTGGAATGAGAAAGTTGTTGAGGGCTTTGGAGCAATATCACGAAGCATTTTGAGCAAGTAGACCATTAAGCAACACCTCATTCCCTTTTAATAGTATTGGCTTTCCTATGGACTCAATGTGATCTTGGATCAATAAAATATAAATGAAGAGTCTTGAGCTTTTGCCAATAGGTGTCCTTAGCATTTTGAAGGGGTTCCACATCCTCTTGTCCTTGCCATGCCATTGTTGAACTCGTCTGAAATACACTAGGTGGACATATTAGTCCAACAATAGATATGTTGACATTAATTACCAAAACGACCCAGGGAGCACTTGTGCTTTCAAGATCCCGCATCAAGCACAGTCATACCACATTCCGAGGAATTATCCCTGGCAGGGAGGCGCGCTGTTCCGGACGCATAACCCTAGACGTAGTGTTCGGTACCCCCCGACAACTACAGATCTGAATCCTTGTTATTCCACATTGTGCCCTTCCACAGCAGATACCACGCCCTATTAGGACGTGAGGCATTCGCAAGATTCTAGGCCATACCACATTACGAGTACATGAAACTCAAAATGCCAGGGCCTAACGGTGTGATCTTGCTTGCCAGTGATCTGAATACAGCCCTCCAAGCTAAAAATAAAACAGCATCGCTTGCCCTTGAGGCACTATCTGAGGCCCTCACAGCCGAAGAATTAACAATGCTCCGTACTACAGTCAACAGGGATGACATGGTCCTCAGTAAAAGGCCAAAATCCATGTCCTTTAAACCTGCTGACGAGATAGTAAAATTCTAAGTACATCCGACAGACCCAAACAAAACGGCGTCCATTGGAGCACAACTGGACCCCGCAGTTGACAAAGCACTACGAGTGTTCCTACACAAGAACTGGGACATATTCACCTGGCACCCTTCGAATATGCCAGGCATCCCACGGAGACTGGCGGAGCACAGCCTGAACATCATAAAAGGTTTCAAGCCAGTCAAACAGACACTACATTGATTTTCCGAACCCAAACGATAGGCTATGGGTGAGGAATTGACAAAGCTATTGGGCCAGATTCATCCGCAAAATCAAGCATCCTGAGTGGCTAGCAAATCTGGTCACGGTACCCAAGAAGGACAAATCCTGGCGGCTCTGCGTCGACTTCAAGGACTTAAAGAAGGCCTGCCCTAAGGATCCCTTCCCTTGCCTCGCATATATCAGATCATCGACGCCACTACCGGACATGACTCACTATGCTTCCTTGACGCATACTATGGATATCACCAGATAAAGATGAAGGAGTCCGACCAAGCTACAACCGCGATCATCGCCCCCTACGGGCCATTCTGCTTCAACATGATGCCTTTCGGGTTAAAGAACGCAGGAGCCACATACCAACGCATGATTCAAACATGCCTGGAAAACCAAATCGGCAAAATGGTCGAGGCATACGTAGACGACGTGGTCATAAAAACCAAAAATGTTGATCAACTCGTGGATGACCTTCGCCTGACCTTCAAAAATTTATGGGCTTACGATATACGGCTCAACCCGGACAAATGTGTATTCGGGGTCGCAGCCGGAAAACTGCTCAGATTTATTGTCTCCCATAAAGGGATTGAGGCCAATCCGGCTAAAATTAGGGCCCTGTCCCAGCTAGCAATACCTACGGAGCTCAAACACGTACAGAAGCTGGCAGGTTGCATAGCGGTTTTAAGCCGTTTTATCTCCCGCCTCGGCGAAAAGGCACTGCCACTCTACGGGCTACTTAAAAGACAAAAAACTTTGAGTGGACCAACAAAGCAACCGCGGCACTAGAGGAAATTAAAACACTCCTGGCAAGCAACCCTATCCTGGCCACACTAGGTATCGGCGAACCTATGCTGATGTATATCTCGGCCGCCAATCAAGTGGCGAGCGTGGTGCCCGTCGTAGAATGGGAATCAGAGGGCCACAAGTTCCAGGTCCAAAAACTAGTCTACTATGTGTCAGAGGTTCTCACCCCGTGCAAATCCTGATACCCACAGTACCAAAAGATAGCCTATACGGTCTTCATGGCATCCCGAAAACTGTGACACTACTTTCAAGAGTGTTCGGTGACAGTGGTATCCGAGGTACCCCTAAATGATATAATCAATAACAAGGACGCCACATGCCACATTGCCAAATGGGCCATAAAGCTCCTTCCCTTCGAAATCTTGTACAAACCACACCGAGCTATTAAATCTCAGGTGTTGGCCGATTTTCTGTCCGAATGGACCGAAGCCAAACTCCCCAAGGAATATAGTACATATGCACACTGGACAATGTACTTCGACGGCTCTAAAATGCTAGCCGGACTGGGGGCCGTGGTGACCCTCGTATCCCCCACAAGCGACAATATCCGGTACATTCTACATATCATGTACACGGATTCCAATAATGCAGCAGAATACGAGGCACTGTTGCATGGTCTTAGGATGGCAACATCAATAGGTGTTCCGCGGCTAGAGGTGCGGGGAGACTCGAACCTTGCCATCTCCCAGGTCAATGGCGAATTCGACGCCAAAGACCCGAAAATGGCGGCATATAGAAATGCCGTCCTCAGGATGTCGGCCCGATTCGAGGGTCTAGAATTCCACCACATCTCTAGAGACAGTAACCAAGCCGCGGATGTCCTCGCCCGCATGGGCGCCAAGCATGACCCAGTCCCAAGAAAAACCTTCCTGGAAAGGCTCTTCAAGTCATATGTGGTGTGGCAGGACGAGGACAGTAGCACGACAGCCAATGAGCCCGCCCAGATCGTCCCCCTGGAAATCGAGCCCAACGACTACGTTATCGGGGGCTCTGCACTCGAAGAAACACCCTCGGCCCACGAAATCATGGCCATAATCGCCCCATGGACCAAGCCCTTGCTTGCCTACCTCCTGGGACAAGAACTTCCCGATGATCAGACAGAGGCACGATACATAATCCGGTGCTCTAAAGCGTACAAGGTCCATGAGGGCGAGCTCTATAAAAAGAGCACTACGGGGGTCCTACAGAGGTGCATCTCCAAAGAGGAAGGGCAGCAGCTTCTTGCTGAGATACATGTCGGCATGGGCGGCCACCACGCGGCAGCTCGGGCCTTGGTCAATAAGGCCTTTCGAGCAGGGTTTTTCTGGCCCACAGCCCGCGCAGACGCACACGCGTTAGTCCAACATTGCGTTGGCTGCCAGCTGTTTGCAAATCAAAGTCATATGCCCCACACGGCTCTTCAGACTATACAAATAACATGGCCGTTCGCAGTCTAGGGGCTTGACATGGCCGGACCACTTAAAGGGGGGACCGAGAAAAAGAAGTATTTACTAGTTATGGTTGACAAGTTCACTAAGTGGATCAAAGCAAAACCAGTAACCTCTACAGAATCCGGACCAGTTGTGGACTTCATATCCAGTGTCGTATACTGTTACAGTGTTCACCATAGTATAATCACTGATAATGGGTCTAATTTTACTACCCAAGAGGTTAAAGGTTGGTGTGCTAAGATGGGCATAAAGCTCAATTACGTTTCAGTGTATCACCCGCAAACTAATGGGCAGGTAGAGCAAGCAAATGGACTCATTATGAGCGGCATAAAACCTCGCTTAATCCGCTCACTTGAATAATCAGATTGCCATTGGGTAGAGGAGCTCGACTCCATGCTATGGGGGTTGCGCACCACTCCTCACTGCTGTAGGATGCTGCTAACGCGACACTACAATCAGAGACCCTTCGACGAAACTGTGTGTGATGCATTAATCACAAATGGTGATGTAAAAAAACCGCCAAAAAAGATGCAAAACATTCGCGTTGGCGGATACATCAAACACGGTTCAGATTTTAGTTGCGTGTGCGATGCGGGGCATATGGTTCACTCCAATGAACTGTTTGTGATGAGGCAGAACAACAGAAACGGGCAGCCAGATGAAAGTGTGTGCGATGTACAACATACAGTTCACTCAGATTAACTGTTTGTGATTACACAACAGAATAGAAACGGTCAGCCAAATCAAGTTGTGTGCGATTAACGACATACAGTTCACTCGGATGAACTGTTTGTGATTAGGCGGAACAAAAGAAATGGTCAGCCAGATCAAGGTGTGTGCGATAGAGGGCAAACAGTTCACTCGGATGACCTGTTTGCGTTGAGCCAAGATAACAGAAATGGTTCAATTTAACAAGATGTGTGTGATACGCAGCAAACATGTCTGTAATCAGAAATGTGTGCGAAGACCGATAATAACACAAACGATTGCTGCTAATAAGACATGTGTGTTGTGCGATGGGATTGCATACAGATTAACAATATATATATACACACACTTATAAGGACATGGTTGCATAACCAAATTAAACATCGAATTACATAGGTGGCTACTACACACATGACATTTGCACACACCAAAGTAAACTATTACATGCATAATTACATAGGTCGCTACTACACACATGACATTTCCACACACCAAAGTAAACTATATATTACATGCATAATTAACTAGGATAAACAATCATCTAATCATCATCTACTTCTTGTGATGCTTGCCGCTACTGCTCTGCTTGTGGCTCGATCTGGCCTCATCGATTTTGGGAACGAGGCACTTCCTCTTGTCAACAATCCGCCTGTGCATCTCGTAGCATGTGTACATGTTCTTGGCCGCGAACCTGTGGTGAGGTTCATCTAGTTGCCGCATCCAGGCCTCGTGCCAGGAAACGTGACTTATTTTGTTGGCATCCTGCTTCATCTTTTCGTAGAAGGGGTCGATGATGGCTGAGGTGAGTTCAACCAGGGAGTCCTTCTTCGTGCTGCCCCAGACCCTGTAGTGGTCATGGATTTGGACAAGGTTCTTGCAAGCCAAGCCCGTAACCATGAGCGCTTTTACATCGTTGGAGGTTTCCACCATAGCGAACTTGTAGTCGGTGCTGTTGACAAACCTGGCAAAACGGTCGCAAGGCTCTGTGGCCATGCAGTAGTGGTAGATGAGTACATGATGGCGCACACACAACTGGGCGACGGCAACCTTATGATCTTTGTCAGGGTGACCGCCGGTGTACTGCAGGTCGATGCCAACCACCTTGTACTTGTCTCGAGCAAGCAACTGCTCCACGGTGTTGATGTAGTCCTCCACCACGGCCGGGTCGATGGTGTACACCACCGAGAGATCCGTCTCCCTCACGTGGGTCTCCACTTTATGCTCGCCGAACTCCATTGGAGTGCCGCTAGATATCCTCTCTGTATGTGTCGTCGTGGGTGTGCTTGTTGTGTTGTGGGGCGAGATCAAAAGGTTGAAGAGACTAAGGTTATAATGGCCGTGGGAATTAATGGGGAAGCCAGATGGCCTGGAATATCCGCACGCTCGGATGGCAGTTCTAATTTGCAGCGTGTAACTCCATCATGCCGGACGTAACTGCACCGTGGCGACGCGCGCGGCGTGATACGTCTCCAACGTATCTATAATTTATGAAGTATTCATGCCGCTATATTATCATTCTTGGATGTTTTACAATCATTTTATAGCAACTTTATATAATTTTCTGGGACTAACCTATTGACATAGTGCCCAGTGCCAGTTGTTGTTTTTGCTTGTTTTTTACATCGCAGAAAATCAATACCAAACAGAGTCTAAATGCAGCGAAACTTTTTGTGGATTTTTTATGGACCAGAAGATATCCAATGGGCCAGAGCAGCACTTGGGGGGTGCCCCGAGGGGGGCACAACCCACCGGGGCGCGCCTGGGCCCCCAGGCGCGCCCCGGTGGGTTGTGCCCACCTCGGTGGCCTCCCGCACCGCCTCTTCACCCTATAGATTGCCAAATATTCCAAAAACCCTCGCGGAGACCCTAGATCAGAAGTTCTGCCGCCGCAAGGCCTCTGTATCCACGAGATCCAATCTAGACCCCGTTCCGGCACCCTGCTGGAGGGGGATATCATCACCGGTGGCCATCTTCATCATCCCAGCGACCACCACGATGAGGAGGGAGTAGTCCACCCTTGGGGCTGAGGGTTTGTACCAGTAGCTATGTGTTTAATCTCTCTCTCTCTCTCGTGTTCTTGAGATGCACAATCTTGATGTGTCACGGGCTTTGTTAATATAGTCGGATCATATGGTGTTTTCCCCTCTCTATCTTGTTGTGATGAATTGAGTTTTCCCTTTGAAATTTCGTTCTATGGGATTGAATACTTTTATGGATTTGAGAGCACTTGATATATGTCTTGCATACGAATACCCGTGGTGACAATGGGGGTATTATATTGATTCACTTGATATATGTTTTGGCACTCAACTCACGGATTCCCGAGGTGACATTGGGGTAATCTATGCATAGGGGTTGATGCACGTTCTTGTCTTTGTTTCTCCGGTAGAAATCTTGGGGCACTCTTTGAGGTTCTCTGTGTTGGATTGAGCATTACGAATCTGAATTTGTTTTGGTGTTATTTTAGTACGAACTCTTGGATAGATCGATCGGAAAGAATAGCTTTGAGGTGGTTTCGTACCCTACAAACAATTTATTCTTATGTTCTCTGCTAGATAGGAACTTTGGAGTGACTCTTCATCGCACGTTGAGGGATGGTTATATGATCCAATTATATTAGCATTGTTGAGAGATTGCACTAGCAAAAGTACGGACCCTAGGCCTTGTTTTCAAGCATTGCAATACCGTTTGTGCTCCGTTTTATCACTTGCTACCTTGCTGTTTTTATTTATTCAGATTATAAAAATATATTTCTACCATCCATATTACACTTTTATCACCATCTCTTCGCTGAACTAGTGCACCTATACAATATGCCATTGTATTGGGTGTGTTGGGGACACAAGAGACTTTTTGTTATTTGGTTGCAGGGTTGTTTGAGAGAGACCATCTTCATCCTACACCTCCCACGGATTAATAAACCTTAGGTCATCCACTAGAGGGAAAATTGCTACTGTCCTACAAAACTCTGCACTTGGAGGCCCAAGATTTGATGTGCAAATTTGTTATAATGATTGCATGCCTCCTATTTATGATGATTATATTGATGAAAGTGGATTTGGAGATGTCATGACTTTATTTAGTGATGAATCTACTATTTTGGAGGAGGTTTCAATTGATTATGATGAGAACAAAGTTGCTATTTATGATGATTATGGTGATGACATGTATGCTATAAAGAATAATGATAACCATGAAACTTGTCATCATGATTTTAACTTTCAATCACATGATAGTTATTTTGTTGAGTTTGCTCCCACTACTATTGATGAGAATAAATTTGCTTATGTGGAGAGTAATAAAATTTATATGCTTGTGGATCATGAAAATAATACTTTATGTGATGGTTATATTTTTGAATTCATTCATGATGCTACTGAAAATTATTATGAGAGAGGAATTTATGCTTTTACATATCTCAATAATATCAAGTTTCCTCCCTATGTGTTGAAAGTTTTGAAGTTATACTTGTTTTGCCTTCCTATGCTAGTTGATTCTTGCTCCCATAAATTATTTGCTCACAAAATCCCTATGCATAGGAAGTATGTTAGGCTTAAATGTGCTAGTAGTATGCTTCATCATGCTCTCTTTGTGTTTCAAGCCTTATCTTTTATGCGAGCATCATTGAAATCACCATGCCTAGCTAAAAGGCATTAAAGAAAAGTGCTTGTTGGGAGACAACCCAACACTTTTACCTACTTTTTTTGTGTGTTCACATGGTTAGGATACTGTAGTGATCTTGTTTTATAGCTTTTGTTTCAATAAAGTGCCAAGTAAAGCCTTTGGGATAGTGTGGATGATAGTTGACTTGATTCTGTGCAAAAACAGAAACTTTTGCGTTGAGTGCAGAAATTCCTGTCTTTTACTGGAACTTGGAAAAATTCTGAATTTTTTACAGTTGATGCGTATAAATATTTTCTACGTTTTCCTAATTTTTCAAAACTTTTGGAGTTACATAAGTATGACCTTAATTCAGATCTTTATGTACTGTTCTGTTTTTGATAGATTCTGTTTTCAATGCATAGTTTGCTTGTTTTCTAGTTTCTATGGCTTATATTGCTCAATATAAATTGTGGAAATGATATGCTACAGTAGGAATTGTGTGGAAACAATTATGAATCTTGTCTTTGACAGTACCAAAGTGAAATGGTTTGCTCTTTATCATACTAACCTATCTCACGAAGTTCTGTTAAATTTTGTGTGATTGAAGTTTTCAAGTTTTGGGTGAGATGTCGATATGAGGAGAATAACGAGTGAAAATACCCTAAGCTTGGGGATGCCTAAGGCACCCCAAGGTAATATTCAAGGAAGATCCAAGCAACTAAACTTGGGGATGCCCCGGAAGGCATCCCCTCTTTCGTCTCCAACATTATCGGTAACCTCACTTGGAGCTACATTTTTTTTTCGTCACATGATATGTGTTTTTCTTGGAGCATAATTTTCTTGTTAGGATTTGCTTGCTTTTATTTAGAATAATGTTTTGCATCTTTCTTTTCAATAAAAATGTCAAGGATAGCCTTTACCATGCTTATTTTGCAAGTATATGAGTTGCTGTTTGAAAACAGAAAGTTTATCGATGTTGCAAAAATTCCCGAGAAAAGCCAGAATGTGATAAAATGTTGAAAAATTTTGCACAATAATCTCTGATAAATTTTATAAAGTGTGGTAAATTTTCATAATTTTTGGAGTTAAATAAGTATTGATACTCTTGCATTCTTTACAGACTGTACTGTTTTGGCAGATTGCTGTTATGTTTGCATATGTTTGCTTGTTTAATGATTCGATTTGAGGATGGAAGTATTAAATATGCAGAGGCATTTAGTATGCAATGTTGAATAATAATTTTAGTGATTTGCTACAGTAGAGAATGATAAGGTTTTTGCATTGGTTTATACTAACTTATCTCACGAGTTCTTGTTGAGTTTTGTGTGTATGATGTTTTTAAGATTTAGGGAAACCGTGATATAAAAGGAATTAAGGAGACGCAAAAGCTCAAGATTGGGGATGCCCAAGGCATCCCAAGATAATATTTCAAGAAGTCTCAAGCATCTAAGCTTGGGGATGCCCCGGTAGGCATCCCACCTTTCTTCATCAACAATTATCGGTTAGTATCGGTTGAGCCTAAGTTTTTGCTTCTTCACTTGAGTTGTGCTATTCTTGGAATGTCATTTTGTTTTGTTTTACTTGCTGTTTTAATAAAATACTTAGATCTTAAAGTTTGTAAATAAGAGAGAGTCCTCAATTAGCTACCCCTTTACTTAACTACTCGCTTGATCTTCACTTATATCTTTTTGGAGTAGTTTGTCATTTACTCTCGTGCTTCACTTATATCCTATGAGTAAATTGTTGAATGAATTGAATATCATGAAGTTGAAATTATATATTCATATCATGCCTAGTGGTAGCTTCACATTGGGTTTAGAAAGTGAAATCTTTTGAAGTTTGACAATCACAATATAGGTCATACAAGCAATTCATGAATGATTACTATAAGGAAGAGAACTTTCACATGCAAATACCCTATCTTGGAAATCTTTTGTGATTGTTAGTCCCCATCAAAATATTATATGCCAAAATTTTTGACGTTGGACAAGGAAGACAATGTAATGATTTATGTTTGTTCATATTCACATAGAAGTTATATTGTCATAGATCCTTCAACATGTGGTGCTTGCCCCCCATCTTTGCTAGCTAAAAATTCCGCACCAAGTAGAGATACTACTTGTGCATCCAAAAACCCTTAAAAACCCAAATCTTATTTTCAACAGTCCACCATACCTACCTAAGGATTGAGTAAGATCCTTCAAGTAAGTTGGCATCGGTGCAATAAGGCAATAAAAATTGCTTCTAAAAGTGTTAGATCATTTAGTGTAAGAGAAAATTGAGCGTTGTACGAACTTGTGATGGCAAAGAATAAAAGCGACAGACTGCATAATAAAGGTTGCTATCATAAGGGGCAATATAATGTGACGTTCTTTTGCACTAAGGGATTGAGCATACAAACAAAAAGCGCATGGCAACCTCTGCTTCCCTCTACGAAGGGCCTACCTTTTACTTTTATGTATTTACTTTCATGCAAGAGTCAAAGTTTTTCTCTCTATTCCTTTTTATTTTTTTTATTTTGGCAAGCATCATGTGGTGAGGAAAGATCCAGGCACATATATCCAGTTGGATATGGGTAGCATGAGTTATTATTGTTGACATCACCCTTGAGGTGAATACGTTGGGAGGCGAAATTATAAGCCCCTATCTTTCTATGTGTCCGAATGAAACGTTTTGCTCATGTGTATGTGGTGAGTGTTAGCAATCATAGAAGACTATATGATGGTTGAGTATGTGGAGCTCTTACTTAGACTCTATTGAATAAGTTGAATTGCAATTGCTT
This sequence comes from Thinopyrum elongatum, assembly GCA_011799875.1. Lineage (NCBI taxonomy): Eukaryota > Viridiplantae > Streptophyta > Magnoliopsida > Poales > Poaceae > Thinopyrum > Thinopyrum elongatum. Next base: position 333,600,744 of record CM022299.1, on the reverse strand, counting down.
GGTGACTGAGAACATAGGTTGTTGAGTTTCAAGAGAATTCATTGTTTGAACCTTAACATGTGAATTGGTTGCTACTTTAACATGATGAGTTTTATGAGAAAGAGTTACTGTTATGATGCTAGGGAAAGTGATTGAAATTATCATTGATCAAACTTATGCACTTTGCTAGCATTCACACTTCATAAATTATTTCTTTTATCATTTACCCACTCGAGGATGAGTAGGAATTAAGCTTGGGGATGCTGATACGTCTTCAACGTATCTACAATTTATGAAGTATTCATGCTGCTATATTATCATTCTTGGATGTTTTATAATTATTTTATAGCAATTTTATATCATTTTTTAAGACTAACCTATTGACATAGTGCCCAGTGCCAGTTGCTGTTTTTGCTTGTTTTTTACATCGCAGAAAATCAATACCAAACGGAGTCCAAACGCAGCCAAACTTTTTGTGGATTTTTTATGCACCAGAAGACATCCAATGGGCCAGAGCAGCACTAGGGGGGTGCCCCGAGGGGGGCACAACCCACCAGGGCGCGCCTGGGCCCCCAGGCGCGCCCCGGTGGGTTGTACCCACCTCGGTGGCCTCCCGCACCGCCTCTTCGCCCTATAAACTTCCAAATATTCCAGAAACCCTCGCAGAGACCCTAGATCAGAAGTTTCGCCGCCGCAAGGCCTCTATATCCACGAGATCCAATCTAGACCCCGTTTCGGCACCCTGCCGGAGGGGGAGATCATCACCGGTGGCCATCTTCATCATCCCGGCGACCACCACGATGAGGAGGGAGTAGTCCACCCTCGGGGCTGAGGGTTTGTACCAGTAGCTATGTGCTTAATCTCTCTCTCTCTCTCTCGTGTTCTTGAGATGCAAAATCTTGATGTATCGCGGGCTTTGTTAATATAGTCGGATCATATGGTGTTTTCCCCTCTCTATCTTGTTGTGATGAATTGAGTTTTCCCTTTGAGATTTCGTTTTATGGGATTGAATACTTTTATGGATTTGAGAGCACTTGATATATGTCTTGCATATGAATACCCGTGGTGACAATGGGGTATTATATTGGTTCACTTGATATATGTTTTGGCACTCAACTCGCGGATCCCCGAGGTGACATTGGGGTAATCTATGCATAGGGGTTGATGCATGTTCTTGTCTTTGTTTCTCCGGTAGAAATCTTGGGGCACTCTTTGAGGTTCTTTGTGTTGGATTGAGCATTACGAATCTGAATTTGCTTTGGTGTTATTTTAGTACGAACTCTTGGATAGATCGATCGGAATGAATTGCTTTGAGGTGGTTTCGTACCCTACAAACAATTTATTCTTATGTTCTCCGCTAGATAGGAACTTTGGAGTGATTCTTCATCGCACTTTGAGGGATGGTTATATGATCCAATTATATTAGCATTGTTGAGAGATTGCACTAGCGAAAGTACAGACCCTAGGCATTGTTTTCAAGCATTGCAATACCATTTGTGCTCCGTTTTATCACTTGCTACCTTGCTGTTTTTATTTATTCAGATTATAAAAATATATTTCTACCATCCATATTACACTTTTATCACCATCTCTTCGCCGAACTAGTGCACCTATACAATATGCCATTGTATTGGGTGTGTTGGGGACACAAGAGACTTTTTGTTATTTGGTTGCAGGGTTGTTTGAGATAGACCATCTTCATCCTACACCTCTCGCGGATTGATAAACCTTAGGTCATCCACTTGAGGGAAAATTGCTACTGTCCTACAAAACTCTGCGCTTGGAGGCCCAACACGAGTCTACAACAATAAAGTTGCATAGTAGACATCACGGCGCAACCGCATGCATATGGGGCCCCCAACGTGATCGTGCGCAGGCCCCAACCGCTGGCAGAGCGCGCGCGCAGGGACGCGAGCAAGCATATATATGCATATAGCAGTTGAACACGCAAGGAAAAGCTGTCCACAAGCTGAGCGCGTGGAGGTACACGAGCAGATCACGCCGAAGGATGCGAGCAGAGCGCGTCGCGGTGCCTAAAGGCGAGGACATCGCGCTACGGTGCCTAACGGCGAGGAGAGCACGCCGAGGGACGCGAGCAGAGGCCGGCACAGTGATACGTGGCAAATAAGACGAACTATGCAAGTGATGGCGGAGACATCAAGCACGAATCAAATTAGAGTTGCGTGTGTGATATGTGGCATACAGTTGTCCATCCGATCTGTTTGTGATGGAATAAGCCGTGTGTGTTGTGGGCAAACGCTTGCTGGTATACAAATGTCTGCGATTGATGAATTCATCATCGATGGGTTCCCTAGTGTGGTCTGATACGTCTCAACATATCTATAATTTATGAAGTATTCATGCCATGTTTTACAACAATTTTATATGGTTTTGGTATGATTTGATTAGAACTAACCCGGACTGACGTTGTTTTCAGCAGAACTACCGTGGTGTCGTTTTTTGTGCAGAAATAAAAGTTCTCGGAATGGGCTGAAAGTTTACGGTGATTTTTTATGGACCAAAAGAGACCCCTGAAGCACCGGAGCTGGGCCAGGTAGTGGACGAGGTGGCCACAAGCCGCCAGGGCACACCCTGGGGGGTAGGGCGCGCCCCTACGGCTTGTGGGTCCCTCAGGCACCCCCTTGACACGAGACCGACGCCAAAAATTCTTATAAATACCCAAACCTCTGAAAAGAACCCTATATCGGAAGTTTCGCCGCCGCAAGCCTCTGTGCCATGAAAAATCAATCTAGGCCCTCTTCGGCACCCTGCCGGAGGGGGCCATCATCACCGGAGGCCATGGAGGAGGATGCCGGAGGGGGCCATCGTCCCTATGGAGGCCAAGGACCAGAGGGAGAACCTCTCCCCATCTAGGGGGGAGGCCATGGATGAGGAAGCACAAGGGGGAGACTCTCTCCCCCTTTCTCTCGATGGCGCCGGAGTGTCGTCGAGGGAACCATCACCGCGGTGATCGTCTTCATCAACATCACCTTCTTCATCACCTTCCTCGTCTCCTTTAAGCGGCCCACTCTCCCGCACCCCGTTGTAATCCCCTACTTGAACATGGTGCTTCATGCCACATATTATGATCCAATGATGTGTTGCCATCCTATGATCTTTTGAGTAGATTTCTTTTGTCTTTTGGGTTGATTGATGATCTAGATTGGTTTGAGTTGTATGTTTTATTTTGGTGCTGTCCTATGGTGCCCTCTATGCCGCGCACACATGAGGGATTCCCACTGTAGGGTTTGCAATATGTTCATGATTCGCTTATAGTGGGTTGCTAGAGTGACAGAAGCTTAAACCCGAGTAAGGGGGTTGTTTGCGTATGGGAGTAAAGAGGACTTGATACTTTAATGCTATGGTTGGGTTTTAGCTTAATGATCTTTAGTAGTTGCAGATGCTTGCTAGAGTTCCAATCATAAGTGCATATGATCCAAGTAGAGAAAGTATGTTAGCTTATGCCTCTCTGTAAGTGCATCTAGTGCCCCTTTGTGATTTTGGTGTATTGAAGACTTATAGGTTAAGGGACTAATGTGTTTATGAGTGTACACAGGCCGTATAAGTCTCTGAGGAGTTTGATATATCCGATGAAAGTCAACCCCTAAAAATGAATGTCTTCAGATGAAGACTTTGGTTTTCTTGAAGACTTTGAAAATGAGGAAATTGGTGTGACCTTGAAGATATTGATATTGATGCGAGGACTATGAAGCGTGAATACTTTTGTTTTTGTAGTTTCATTTTCCTTTCTTGAGTCATAGGAAACACCGTACTGTTAAAGGGGGTCGAGGTAATACTAAGGAAAAATTTCCAAGTGATGCTCATCTCAAAGCCTACACATATCCAATCCTTCGAGTGAAGCCTTTGGAAATCTCTTGCAGTTTAGTCAAGTTCTTCAGTGACAGAGACGAAGTTCTTCTGGTCTCTAAGGAATTTGTTCTGACTAAGGAGTTAGGAATTCGCCAGTGCGAATTGCCTACTGTGAGGAACATGATAGCCCTGAGGAACTTGAGAGCTCAAATTTCCGACCGTTGATGTGCTTCGCGCCAGCTGTCCCAAATATCTTATCCACATAACGGTCATATCATTAGGGGCATTTATGTATTACCATGTCGGGCTGCTCCCCGGCCATAAATAGCCGCCCCCTTCAACCACTAGCTGGTTGGCTGCTCCGAGAGATAGATTGACACTTGTCATTTAGAGCATCCCATCCTCCGAGGACTTTGAGAGAAAATCATCAGTGAGGAAAAACCCAAAACCCCAACACCTAAAACCCAAAGTGATTGAGCATCACTGAAGAGATTGTTCTTGTGTGGAACCGATGCTTGTTACCTTTGAAGACTGTGCATCTTCCAGACAGTTAGGCGTCATGGTCTAGAGCATCCAAGAGGAATTGTGGATCGCCGAGTGACCGAGTCTGTGAAGGTTTGGAAGTCACCTTGAAGACTTACCACGAGTGATTGGGCGAGGTCTGTGTTGACCTTAGCTCAAGGTGAATACGGTAAGGACTGTGTGTCCTGGGACTGTGTGTCCTTTGGTTTAAATACCAAGCCGCTCCAACCAGACGTACAACTGTCACAGCAGTTGGAACTGGTCTACCAAATCTCTGTCTTCACCGAGCTACTGGTTCTATTTCCTCAACTCTTTAATTTCCTCGCATACTTGCTGTTGAACTTGATCGTTACTGTTTGAAGACTTTGACTGAAGACTTTCTCAATTTCCTCAACCCAAATTCTTCAGTCACCTTGTCTTCTACCTGCTTATCCTGTTTACACGCTACATGTGCTTTGTGTATGTTTCATTTCACCATGATGAAGATGCTACTGTCTTGTTATGCATACACCTGAGTACTTTATCCGCTGCTTGTATTTCGTCACTTAGCAAATTCCTGAAGTAGTATTTCCTCAGTGACAAATTTGTAAAAATTGCCTATTCACCCCCTCTAGTCGATATAATGCACTTTCAATTGGTATTAGAGCCAGGTACTCCCTTGTTCTGTGTGATTTTGGTTTAACCACCTTGAGTTCTAGTTATGTCGACTACAGGTATGATTAAGGTCTCAGCTGGGTGTCCTACCTTTGAAGGAACAGACTACCCCTACTGGAAGAATAAGATGCACATGCATCTTGAGGCAATTGACAATGATCTCTAGTACATTGTGGAAAATGGTGTTCCCTCCATCATTCCCTCCATGAACGCTGCTGATGTGAAGAGATTCAAGAACTCGACTCTCAAGCGAAGAATATCATATGTGGCCATCTAAGCAAAGGACAGTATGGCAGAGTGAGTGCTTTGGAGACTGCAAAGCTTATCTAGGATAGGCTGTCCAAGGTCAACGAAGTAGTCTCAACCCAACGTGACTCTCGAGTTGATGTTCTTTGCAATCTCTTCAACTGCTTCAAAAGACTCGACAACAAAAATGTTCAGCAAACCTTCGACCGCCTCACTGATATCTCCAATGAGCTTCAAGCACTTGGTGCCACTGACATCACCAACCATGAGGTGGTGAAGAAATTGCTGAGATCTCTTCATTCCTCATTCGATACACTGGCACTGATGATTCAAGAACGTGGAGACTACAAGTCACTTGATCCTGCTGATATCCTTGAAAGACTGAACACACATGAATTCCAACTAGCTGAGAAGAGAGACCTCTATGGGCCAAGCTATGGAAGATCACGTGCACTAAAGGCCAAGGCAATTTCCTCATCTGAAGGGGAAGATTCTGACAGCAGCCTTGGTGATCCTGAGGAACTAAGCCAGGAGCTAGCAATGCTCGTGAGGAAATTCCAGAAGTTCTCAAGGTGTGGCCGCTTTGGAAAATCTTCAAGAGGTGATGACATGAGATCAGATTCTTCATCCCACGGCTATAAGAAGAGAACTTGCCACAAATGCAAGAAGCCTGTTCACTACATGGCTGATTGTCCTCAGGGGCTGAAGGAATCAAAGAAGAAGAAGTATAAGGATGACAGCTCAGATGACTTGAAGAAAAAGAAGAAATCTTCAAAGTCTTCATCTCACAAGAAGAGCAGTTCTAGAAAGACTCGGGCATTCATTGGCAAGGAAATGGACTCAGAAGCTGAATTTGAGGAAAATGAGGAAGACGAGGAATCTGAGGAGTCAGACTCTGGTGTGGCGAGCCTAGCTCTCGCTACTGCTTTCGTCAGCAAGTCCATCTTCAACTGTGAAGAAAATGGCAACTCCAACACTCCTGACGATGCCAATGATGACTTCGCTCCCACCTATTGCTTCATGGCAAAAGGTGCCAAGGTACTCAAATATCCCTCCTCTGAATCTAGTGAGGATGAATCTGATGAAAATCTCAAACCTAGGTATTCCAAACTTGCTAATATTGCCATGAAACAACAAAAAGCTTTGGAAAAGGTTCAAAATTTGCTAAACAAAAGCGATGACCTGTTGGGTGAGGAATTGAATCAAACTCAAACCTTGACTGATAATCTTCAACGACTACAATATAAATTTGATAACCTTCAAGTCGTCATGAAACACTCTTAGCCGATCATGAGAAGCTTTCTTATGAATTTCTTCAAAGAAAGCAAGATCTTGAGAAACTAAGGGTGAGTCATGAAGATCTTCAAAGGGAAAATGATTCTTTGCTTGCTCAACAGATCAGTAACGCTCAGTAAGAATTTATTGCACCCTGTTTGAAATGCATCATACGTGAATCTGCTAATTCTTCACCTGAAAGTTCAAATGCTTCTATTGCTGCAACTTCTTCAACTATTTCTGTGGTCACAAATTCCTCATCTGAGGATACCACGAGTATCACTGATGATAATGCAGGGTTGAAGGAATTGTATGTGACAGGCATGTACAAAAGCCTCAAAGGGCATCAAGCTCTTTGTGATGTGCTTAAAAAGCAGATCTTGAACAGGAACCCTAGGAAAGAGGGTATTGCATTTGATAAGAAACTCAATGCCGATGGAACCTACTGGAAACCTGAGCAGTATCCCAAAACCACATGGGTTGCTGCAAAAGGACCTCCCATAGATCCATCTAGTTTATTTGGCTTTACATGTGAATCTTCATATTCATCTGATGAGTCATTTGACTCCAACTATAAACTATTCAAAAACGAGAATGGTGAAGTATTTGCCAGATATGTTCGAACTAACTGCAGGAATGGTCCCCCTATGAAGAAAATCTGGGTTCCCAAAAGGTGCCTTGAAAGTCTTGAGGTGAATGTCCTCATGACACCACATGTAAAGAACAGGAACCCCAGATCAAAATCTTCATATGGACCAAAGTCTTCATATGGATCAAAGTCCTCACATGGATCAAATTCCTCATATGATCATCATCATGCTAATGCATCTGTTTTGCAGGGAAAATCTAAGGGTCATGAATATGTGCATTATTCTTCAAATCATTATGTTCATAAGTCCTCGAAGAATTTCTCTGCTTATTCATATGCATACTCTAACCCCTCTTCTGTGAAACAAAGTGCACTGGCTTCAATGTCACCTTTCTCTTATGGAGCTCGCAGAATGATGAACTCTTTGCCACCCCTCCAGATGTGGGTGGTGAAGAAAAAGAACTAATCTCTTATGCAGGGTTAGGTCTCCAGACGAACTTGAACGTCTGAAGAATTTGCTGGAGACCTGAGAGTGCTTGAAAGGACGCAAGCTAATCATGAAGAAATGAATTACTCATTTCTCACGTCCTTATATTATTGTATCTATTGTATTGCTTGATGAAATTCTATCTGATGAATTTGATGTCATATTCTTCACTAATGAAGTATATGAGTTCGTAAGATGCACTAATTCATCTTCAGGATGAATCTCTCAAAGCTACTGAATGGGTCCTCGACAGTGGATGTACAAATCACATGACTGGTGACAAGACCTTACTGATGGACTCTGCTCTATCTCCATCACATCTGAAGCATATTACCTATGCTGACAAAGGAAAAAAGCAAGGTATTGTGTCTAGGTAGGGTTGCAATCTCAAAGGATCGACACATGGACAAAGTCATGCTTGTCGAGTCCCTCGGATTCAACCTCATGTCTGTCTTAATGCTTTGTGGTCTTGATATGGTTGTCGACTTTGGAAAATATAGCTGCATTGTACTCATGGAATCTGACAATTCCAAAGTCTTCGAAGGATTTAGGAGAGGAGACTTGTATATTGTTGATTTCGCTACAAGACCACAGCCTGCCACATGTCTACTTGCAAAAGCTTTGGAAGGCTGGCTATGGCATCGACGAGTTGGTCATGCTGGCATGAGGAACTTTCACACACTGGCGAAGAAGAAGCATGTCATCGGCATCGAGGGTGTCAAATTCCTCAAAGACCATCTTTGTGGGGCTTGTGAGGCTGGAAAGTTGACCAGATCCAAGCATCCCTCGAAGACTATCATGACTACCTCCCATCCTTTTGAATTGCTTCACATGGACCTCTTTGGCCCCACTCATTATGCCACACTAACAAATGCAGCATCTCCAGATGGCTTTGTTATTGTTGATGATTATTCTCATTACACCTGGGTGCATATCATCACTTACAAAACTGAAGTGCTGGAAGTCTTCAAACGATTTTCCTCAAGGGCCTTGATGAATTTCGGTGTGAAGATCAAGCATATCAGGAGTGACAATGGGACCGAGTTCAAGAATACTGGTCTTGATGGCTATCTTGATGAACTTGGTATTACTCATGAGCTATCTGCCCCATACACTCCTCAGCAGAATGGCGTCATGGAGCGCAAGAACAGGACTCTTGTTGAGATGGCTCGCACTATGCTTGATGAATACAAGATGCCTCGTCACTTCTGGCCTGAGGCTATTGATACTGCGTGCCACATCATCAACAGGGTATATCTTCACAAATTCTTCAAGAGAACTTCATATGAGCTCCTCACTGACAAGAAACCCAATATGAAGTACCTCCTGAAGAATCCATTAAGCTCAAGGCTACTGAGGATGTCATACCCACTGAAGAACCTGCTGAAGAAGTTATTCCATACCGTGAAGAAAATCATACTGGTGCACCTGAGGAAAATGGTGTTGAAGAAAATGCTCAACCCAATCAAAGTTGTTAACCTGCTCATCCTCACGTGGCAAATGAAGTGCAGAATCCTCGACAACATAAATGCACTAGGTCCTCTCACATGCTCAAAAGCTTCACATTTGTCTATCTTTTGTGGGCACTTTACTTTTATCTCTATCACAGAGCCCAACAAAGTTGATGAAGCATTTCTGGAGCCTGAGTGGATTCAACCAATGCAAGAGGAATTGCATCAATTCGACCTCAACAATGTGTGGGAGCTTGTCAAGTGACCAGATCCTCGCAAGCACAATATTATAGGTACCAAGTGGATCTACCGCAACAAACAAGACGAAAATGGCCAAGTGGTGAGGAATAAGGCTCGTCTCGTAGCTAAGGGCTACACACAGGTTGAGGGAATTGAATTTGATGAAACTTTTGCACCTGTTGCTAGACTTGAAGCTATTCGCATATTGCTTGCTTATGCTAACCATCATAATATCATCTTATATCAAATGGATGTGAAAAGTGCATTCCTCATTAGTAAGCTTGAGGAAGAAGTATATGTTGCTCAACCCCCAGGTTTTGAAGATCCTAAGCATCCTGACAAAGTCTTCAGACTCAATAAGGCCCTTTATGGCCTCAAGCAGGCCCCTCGGGCGTGGTATGATACGCTGAAGGAATTCCTCATGAAGAAAGGCTTCAAACCCGGTTCACTTGACCCAAGTCTTTTCACAAAAACTTATGATGATGAATTATTCGTGTGGCAAATTTTTGTGGATGATATTATCTTTGGCTGTACTGACAAACGTTACAGTGACGAATTTGCCTATATGATGATTGAAGAATATAAAATGTCTATGATGGGAGAATTGAAATTCTTCTTAGGTCTTCAAATTCATCAACAACACAATGGCATCTTCATATCTCAAGAGAAATACCTCAAAGATGTACTGAGGAAATTCGACATGCAAGATTGCAAAGGCGACAAAATCCCTATGCCCACAAATGGCCATCTCTGCACCGATGAAAATGGTAAAGACTTTGATCAAAAGGTATACCGCTCCATGATTGGCTCTTTATTGTATCTATGTGCATCTAGGCCAGATATTATGCTTAGTGTTTGCATGTGTGCCCGTTTTCAAGCTACACCGAAGGAATCACACCACAAGGCTATGAGACGTATTCTTCGATATCTAGCTCACACTCCAACACTTGGATTATGATATCCCAAGGGCTCGGATTTTGATCTCATTAGATATTCTGACTCTGACTATGCTGGTGATCGGGTGGATCGCAAGTCAACATCAGGCACATGCTATTTCCTCGGACGATCCTTGGTATGTTGGTCGTCGAAGAAGAAGAACTGCGTATCACTCTCTACTGCTGAAGCTGAGTACATTGCTGCTGGTTCTTGTTGTGCACAATTGTTGTGGATGAAGCAAACCCTCAAGGATTATGGCATCAATGTGAAGAATGTGCCTCTCTACTGCGACAATGAGAGTGCCATCAAGATTGCTCATAACCCAGTTCAGCACTCGAAGACTAAGCACATCCAGATTCATCATCATTTTCTTCGTGATCATGTGCTGAAGGGCGATATCTCCATCGACCACGTGAAGCTGAAGAACAACTGGCCGATATCTTCACAAAGCCATTGGATGACTTAGATGTGCAACACACGAAGTAACGTTTTTCTTCAATCAATGAAGACTAACCCTCTAAGTGTGAAGAAATTAATGAAGAATTTGCTTCTCAGAGCCCTACGACAATTGTACGCGGTGTCTAAAATCATCATTCTTATACGGTGGGTCTCGCGACCAACCAAAGTTGAAAATCTTCAAATTTGAGTTTTTCATCATTTTGCAAATTCTTCAAATTTTCAAATTCCTTAAGTTTTCAATTTCTTCAACCTTTCGACTGGTGTTCTTCATTGACTATATATATATTAGAGTTTTCAATGTCCTCAACAGCATTCACTTATTGCTAATTCTTCATGTTGTTTTTCCTCTAAGTGAATGTGATCGGACCCGTTCCCCCTCTATGCTAAACTCAACCCAGTCTGTTCACAAATTCTTCATGTGCGTTCTATTTGAAACCAGTTCAAAGTCTTCACTGTGTCCTTGATAGCTGAAGAATTTGCGAACGAAACATTAAAAAAAATCATATCAAATTTTGGGTTGTTGCCGCTCAAACCATTCCACTTCCCATGATGGAATATAATACTCACCCATGACCCCCCACGATCTCCACCTCTCAGTACGTGGGTGACACTTGTCGATAGGATAGCAAGGGTCAGGGGCATGTTCATCCAAATTCTTCGGGCAAACAGTTTTTCACTGCGGCTATAAATACCCCTTACCCTCCTCCGACCTCATTTACTCCGCTCGACCTCGTCTCTCCTTGCTCGAGCTCAGACCTAGCGCCGCCGCTACACTCCATCGTCGCCGGTGAGGAAGAGCTTCACTGCCTCGACCTCATCGCCGTCGTACTAGTGCCAACCGCGGAAATCCTCTCTCCGCCACCGCCGAGTTAGGGCGTGGGAGATCTGAACTGACGAACTTCTCCATCTCCACTCCCAGTTCGTCGTGTTCTTCGTCAAGGGTAATTAAAATCTGATTTTACTGCCCTACTTTGATTCTTATGATTTTCACAAATCCTCAAAAGGTGTTTATTCTGTCAGCATTCTGGGAACCAGGGTACCCAGACTTGCCTGCCTGTGGCCCATGGCGTGGCTCCATCGACGGCCTGGTACGGCCCATCTACAACACCAACAAGATAAGACCCTCGCGAGGGGTCAAGCCTCACGAGGCAGACGGTCCCAAGACCTCCTGAGGGAGCGGCCACCCCTGGACCTCCACTCCTGAGGAGTGGAGTTTCCTATGCAAGTGCCCAACCTCATGAGGTTGCGGTGACGTAAGCCATGACGACCAAGGCCAGGCGGGCGCTAGCGGGCGCAGAGGAGCAGGTTTCCTCTTTGGTGCTAAGGAGGCAAGCGCAGGCGCAGGGTCCCGAGGAATCAACCAAAGGTTTCCATTCCCGTGCAACAAGACCAAGAACGCCAGGACGGCAGGACAGATGTCATCGCCGAGCCCACCGCAGCGTCACGACCAGAGCTTTGCAGGAGAAGACCACCTTTCGTCAGGATAAGATGTACTACTTGTCCCCTTTCAAATTGGCCATTGTGGAATCCCTTCCCGCCTTCGTTTTCGGGGAAGAGGACCGAGGACGCTATAAATATAGGTTAGCCACCACCGTAGAAGGGATCCGATCCCCGGTCGACTCATTCTCACCAGAGCGAGCCTCACGAGCTTGTTCATCCTCTGTACTAGTTCATCCTCAGCCCCTCGTGAGGCTAATCCACCACAAAGCAGGAGTAGGGTCTTACACCGCAAGGTGGGCCGAACCTGGGTAAACGGCGGTGTTCATCTTCTTCCTTGTCCATCGAGCTAGGCTGTAGGGCGACGGGTTGGTTGGCTGGAGAGGTTGAGTTCTTCGCACACCCCCTAGAGATCGAACCTTTCTTGGGTCTGCGGAGCCCTGAATCCGACATTTGGCGTGCCAGGTAGGGGCATGTCGAAACTCGGCCTCTCCGTCAATCACGTCCCATCCTCGCCTCGTCGCGCCCATGGCGGAGGACCCCCGAGCTCGTGCTGAGCGTTGGGCCGCTCGCCCCGCCCAGGTGACGCTTCCCGGCTATAGAGTTCGCCACCCCGTACTCCTCGTGGCCAGCACGGCCGCCGGCGTCGTTGACCATCGGCGATACGGACCTCCCCCGCCCTCTCCCGTGCGGCGCCACAATCGTGCCATCGCGCGGTCTTCTGGCTACGCCGCAGCGTCGACCCTGCGCGCTCGCCGGGAGCAAGCGAGCACGCGAGCCGCACTCGTCATGGCACTCGAGTTGCTGCGATGCAGGTTGGCAGAAGGCGGCCACGACGCCTTGCTTGGGCGGGTCGCTGAGCTGTTTGACGCCGCCTGTGAAGGCGCGACACCTTCCTGCATCCCGCCTACATCGCGGGCGCCGCCCGAGGTGCGTGCTTGCCCCCGCTGCATCTGCCTGCCTCCCCGAAGGGGGTCCGGAGGGTCTCGCAGCGGCGGCCTGGCCCTCAAAGCCGCCTAGCCGACCCAAGGTGCGTTCCCTCGGAGCACGGCCGGGGTAGGCGGCCCCTCCCGGGGTCGCACCGAAGGACCATTCCCTGGTCGGCATGACCCGGCACCGAGGATGATGGACAGCAGAACGGAGGGACTGGGCGCCGGTCTCGGGAAGACGGCCCCCGGTTCCCCCGTACCACCATCAATGGGCTCGTTGTACGAGCAAAGAAGAAGCCCGCGCACATTCCCCTCGTCGGCCTGGACATTGGGATCACCGAGGCCGCATGGGACCGGGACCCCTGACGAGCCAACTCGACACCTTGCCGGCGCCTTCGACGGCCACGGTCACCAACTACAACCCATATCTTTGGAACATGTCGCACTAACCCTGGATCGCAGGTAGATCGTGCCACAGCGGTACGATCCCGGGCGCCGGCCCCGCCTAAGGCAGGCAGGGCACGCCAGGGGCAACATGAAGACGCGTCCCGTACGCAGCGGGGGAGCCCTGGCACCAGGCCCGCCACATCGCGGGGCGCACGGCGCCACTATGGGGCGTGAGCGATCCAGAAGCGGGTCCTCTCCCGGGAAAGGCGCCGGCGAGCCCTCCACCCGGCCGAGGGCCCGCGGCCCCATTACCACCGCTCGCGTAGCCCCTTACCCCTTGGTCCTGTCCTGGTTTCCGGACGCCCCAACGGTGGCTGGGGTCTGCGTGGAGCGGGGCTCCCGCCCCAGGGGGCAAGGAGCGCCCCTCAAGTCTCCGCTCGTGACACTCTCACGTAATAATGAGTGGGGCTGTACATGCCCCGGAGTCTCCTGAGCGCTGCCCCTGAGCCTCACGGGGGCTCCCACCCACGTCCAAGTGGAAGCACCATGCTCCGCGCTGGCAGTCGACACTGTCCTCCAATGACTATGCCCACGCCCAGTGGAAGCACTGATCTCCGCGCTGGTGAGAAGACTAGAATAGACGCCGGACGCGGCGGTTTTGTTGCCCTATTTTGTAATCTGGCTCGCTGTTTTTGAATGAATTCGAAGATTTGTGCATTTACTGAAAAAAAGAGGGGGGAATTTTTTTGACTCGCGGTGTTTCCTTTTCTTCCATTTGTGTTTCGGAGGTGCAACCACTGCCCGCTGTCTCCTCTCGGGCACCCCGCAAGCGGGGGCAGGGTACGGCGTGCGCATCTGGGCCAGCCCCAGCGGCCTCAGAGCCCCTTCGGGGCTAAGCACATAACTGCCACGGGTCTGCCCGCGCGCACACCTCGCCAGAGCTCTGGCGCTTGGCTCCTCGCGTGACGCCCTCGAGTGAGCCAGCAGGCACATACCGCGCATGCCCGGCACCCGGCTCTTGGCTTCAGGAACGTTCGGCTCCCAGCCTCGGGAGCACTCAGCGTTGGGCGCCTCTCACGCTCCCGCGAAGTTCGGCGCCCAACGGCGGGAGCGTTGGGAGACCCCGAGCTCTTGCAATCCCTTCCTGGGGCTTAGCGGGCTAGGGGGCTCCGGAGGGCCTGCCCCAGGAGAAGCGCCGAAGGTCGCGAACACCAAAAGCTAAGTCATACTAACTACTCCAGTCAAGAGCCCCACAGCTCGCGGCGGCGAATCTTCAAAGATAATTTAAAGCCATATCATCGTTACCCACATCACAGGGGAACCCTCTCCAAAAAATGCTTTCATGCCCCCGCGGGGTTACAATCAAGTCTTGACAGGAAAACAGGGAAATACAAGCCTAGCGAGGTGCGCTACCATCAGCATCGACGTCAGCATCATCACTATCGGCTCCACCCCCTTCAGCTATGGGCGCAACCACATCGTCGGCAAGGATGAGTTCCGCGATCAGGTCGGCCACATGGTCGTCCACCTAGTTCACCAGGGCGACTTGGGTTGCTCCGGGCACGGGGGCTATCGTGGCATCAAAATCGAAGTCAGGATCAAGGCTAAGAAGATGACTGAAGAAATGCGAGAATGCGCGCCCAAGGAGGTCGCGGCTCTTCTCCACGACAAGCTAGCGCGCCCTCGCGGCCCCACCCTCAAGGTGGGTCATGACCTGGGTGAAGAAGCTGAGGTAGCCAGCGTCGTCAGCTTCGCTTGGGTGGGAGACGTTCTCGTCGCAGATATCGCTCAGGGCCTGGTTGGGCCTGAGCCCGACGGCCTCGAACATCAAGGAATGCTCACACTGCAGCGTTCGGTGGTGGCTCGCCTCATCCGAGGCTTTCTCCACGAGGGCCGTAACACCTTCGACCTGCTGACAAAGGGAAGATAGCTCGGCCTCGGTAGTGGCCCGAGCTGCCTCAGCGGCCTTCCCACGCTGCTCCGCCGCGGCTAGCTTCTCCTCAAGGGCATCAGCCTTGCCCTGCAGCTCAACACGCCGCTGCTTGAAGCGGGCCTCCTGGAGCTCCAGTTTCTGGCGATATTCCTCAACAAGGGTCGCACGAATCTCCGCCACCTTTTGCTCGACCTCCGCGGGATGCTCGCCTCCCGAGAGTCAAGGGCCTCCTCGGCCGTGACCACCTGGCGCTCCATCACCTCCAGTCACTCGCGTTCCAGGCTCAGCTCCACCACCTCCAGCGTCAGCAAGTCGTCGGGCATACAGGGCCTCGCCGTGCTCGTGGATGGCCCGGTCGTCGGGGCGGCAAGCGCCACCATGCGCACCCGGACTCGTTGCTCGAGGAGGGCATTGGTGGCTTGGACCTCCTTCTCGCGCGCCTCCGCCACATCATGCCGGCGGTCCGCGGCTTGGGCCTCCTCCAAGGTGCGATTGTGAGCCTCCTACGACGCCGCAAGAAACTCCTTTGCCTCCGTGCGGGCATGCTCGTGCTACAAGTGGCCATGGTTGATGGCGACTTTCAACTGGTGCCATTCGCGTGCTAGGCGAAGGCCCTCTGCCTCGAGGCGCATGTCGATGTCGGCAAACTCCGCCCCAAGACGGCCCAGCGCGCTTGTCGCTTCCCGGAGGAGGTCATGACGGATGACGCTGCGCCCACGCGCGAACTCCAGCGCTCGGCCAGTCCCTTCCCCCGTGCTCCGATCGACTTGAGGAACGCGTGATGACTCACCAGTCTCCGGTGAGGGACTGGGGGCTGAGGCTCCTTCGACTGCTTCCCAGGCTGAAGACGGGGCCATCGCATGGGTCGCCCAGTCGCCAGCGAGAACCAACGGAGGAGCCCTCGGCACAGCCTCTGTGCCCCAGAGGCTGCTCCAAAAGAAGGACGCCGGGAGTGAAGGCCTGTGGCCCCCCAGGAGCGGCCTCGGCTCGTGTGCAGGCACCACCTCGCGCGTTGCATCCAATCTTGTGAGGCCTAGGGTCCCAACCGGACCGGAGGCCCCCCGAGGTCACGCTCCAGGCAGGCTCACCCCCACAACGAAAGGGATCCTGAGGAGCAAAAGTCAGAAGAGGGCGCGATATGCGGAAGTCAAGGGGGGCAAGCTACTTACTCATCCACGGCTATCCACTTCCTCTTTTTCAGGGTCCAGGGGGCGATGTCGCAGCGACTCCCGAGCCCTTTCCGCTTGCGGGATACCCCGAGGTCCGGGAGGGACGCGCTGCAGGCCGGCGTGTAGTCCTCCATGGCAGGGGCGGCAGCTGCGCCTGCGGGCAGGGCCCCTTCCCTGCCGCTTATGGAGCTGGAGGCGGCCACCTCAGGAGCACGTGGTGGCTGCCCCCCAGTGGCCACCTCAGGAGCACATGGCGGCGACTGCTCTCCAGCGGCCATCTCGGGAGCGCAAGGTGGTGCCTGCTCCCCGTCGGCCACCTCTGGAGCACGCGCCGTAGGACCCCCGAGCACGGGAGTCACCAAGAGGGGGTTGTCACGAGGCCCCTCATGGCCCTCGAGGAGCAGCCCCCACTCGTCGAAGCACGGCATCTTCTCGGCGAAGGCCTTCCCGTTCTGGCAGTTGTACAAAGGGTGCCCCTCAAGAGGAAGCGCGGCGGGCTCCCCACCAGTGAGGAGCTGCAACACCCTGCGCAGCGTATCGAGAGGGAGCAAAGGCAGCTGAAGCGTCATGGGGTCCTCAGGGCCGGTGAAGGCCCACACTGGGCGAGAATGGTGTTAGAGCGGAGCGATGCGCCGCCAGACGAACTCCTTCACCACCATCACCATTGTCACCCCCTCTCGCCTCAACTTGGCCAGCCTAGACAAAATGAGTGCGATCCGCGGGTCGGCAAGCTCCGCGTGCCCCCAACTGGAGCTCGGTTCTGCCAGCGCTGATGGAAGAAGAAGCAAGGGGCTGAACGCGGTGGCATCCACATACAACCACTGCTTCCGGAACCCCCTCGCGTCCCGGCAGAGCGTGAAGTCGATGCCGGAGCCAGTGGTTGCTGCCACCGCCTGGAGCGACATGCACCCCGAGCATTGCCTGCCATTGACCAAGTGGAGCGAGAAGAAGTGGTGGAGCAAGGCCATGGATGGGGCGATTGCCACGAAGGCCTCGCATAAGAAGGTGAAAGTGGAGAGCAGGATGATGGATCCAGGATCCAAATGCAGCGCGTGGATCTGGTAATGCAAGAGCACGGCGTTGAAGAAATCGGAGAAAGGAGGCAGCAGGCCGGCGAGGAGGGCATGGCGATGAAGGGGGATCTCGGTGACATCCATGTCAACCAAGGCCCGGGATGCAGGCCAGATCTTTGTTGCCTTCCAGTCATTGGAATCAGCGGCAATGGAGTGCCGAACCTTGTCCAGCCCCTCCTGGTTGATCACCGTGGACCGGTCCAGCGCTGGTTCCGGCCCCGGCGAGGGCTCCGCGGCCGCATGGGACTTCCCCTTCTTCTTCCTGGGAGCCATGGCGGCGGGGTGAATCAGAGCTAGCGCGGGGTTGGCGAGGAAGACGCAAGTTCGCAAGGAGGAGGAAGGGCAGAAAGCGGGCGCGCAGCAAGGCAATGATGGCTGGGCTGTGTATGCCTGGCAGTTATCAAGTCGTGCAGTTGCCGAGGTAGCATGGGGAAGTGGAGATGCACACGTCCCATCAAGCGCCACGCGTCAGCCTGGCCCGCAGGCGATTGGGGCCCGCGGTGCTTCGCCCTTGCCCTTTGGCTTCGCCTCGAAGCCAAGTCCGAGCGCCCCTAGCTTGGGCCCGGGGGCTACTGTCGGCGTTCTGGAAACCAGGGTACCCAGACTTGCCTACCTGCGGACCATGGCGCGGCTCCATCGACGGCCTGGTACAGCCCATCTACAACACCAACAAGACAAGACCCTCGCGAGGCGGACGACGCCAAGACCTCCTAAGGGAGTGGCCACCCCTGGGCTGCTCCTGAGGAGCGGAGTTTCCTATGCAAGTGCCCAACATCATGAGGTTGCGGTGACATAAGCCATGACGACCAAGGCCAGGCGGGCGCCAGCGGGCGCAGAGGAGCAGGTTTCCTCTTTGGTGCTAAGGAGGCAAGCGCAGGCGCGGGGTCCCGAGGAATCATCCAAAGGTTTCCATTCCCGTGCAACGAGACCAAGACCGCCAGGACGGATGTCATCGCCGAGCCCACCACAGCGTCACGACCAGAGCTTTGCAGGAGAAGACCACCTTTCGTTAGGATAAGATGTACTACTTGTCCCCTTTCAAATTGGCCATTGTGGAATCCCTTCCCGCCTTCGTTTTCGGGGAAGAGGACCGAGGCCGCTATAAATATAGGTTAGCCACCACCGTAGAAGGGATCCGATCCCCGATCGACTCATTCTCACCAGAGCGAGCCTCACGAGCTTGTTCATCCTCTGTACTAGTTCATCCTCAGCCCCTCGTGAGGCTAATCCACCATAAAGCAGGAGTAGGGTCTTACACCACAAGGTGGCCTGAACCTTGGTAAACTGTCGTGTTCATCTTCTTCCTTGTCCATCGAGCTAGGCTGTAGGGCAACGGGTTGGTTGGCTGGAGAGGTTGAGTTCTTCGCACACGCCCCAGAGTTCGAACCTTTCTTGGGTCTGCGGAGCCCTGAATCCGACATATTCTTCAACAATCTACTCCTTAAACACCTCAATGCTTCTTTCCCTTGATAAATTTCTCTAAGCTATGATTTTCCTCAAGATTCCTCAATTGTGTGGATTTTCAAATCTGTACAACTCTGGAACCTGAGTCAAGAACGCTTATTGAAATTCATCAAGACATCTATGGTCAAATTCCTCAACTTGATAATCTTTTTGAAAAATTTCTGAGAACGCATATGACCTCTTCAAATTCTTTGCACCTATACTCTGTTCACAGGTACAAAATGTCTGCTGATGAATCACTAGGTTCTCATCAACTTAACTCATTTGCAGCCTTCCTTAAAGAAAAATTGCATACTTCCTCAGAATCATCAAAAGTTCAAAATCCTAAAGTGAGGACAATGGAAGAAGGGAAAAGACCTCAGAAAGGAGGAAAAAGGCCAGAGACAAACACAGCATTTGAGATCCCTGAGGATATCTATGATGAATATTGCACACCAGATGAAGAAACTATGGGAAAGAAAACAAGAATTAGCGCAAAGTGCGCATTCAGAGGATTGAGAGGAGATGGGAAAAGGAATGGAAGGAATATCATTATGTTACTCCAAAGTACATGAAGAAATTCGCTGTAAATCCTCCATGCCCAAGACCACCTCTAGCTGCTGGCCAACGAGCTGATCCTACCAGCATCAAGCGTGGTGAGGAATTTCCAAAAGAATGTGTCAAGCGCCAAGCAAAGCTCCGAAAAACTGCAGCTGAAGTAGTGAGAAAAATCAATGAGGATTCTCAAGCTACTACTGCGGAGGCCTCTGCCAGTAGAGCTATGCCAAAGAAGGCCATTCTGAATAAGACAGCTGTGCAGACAAAATCTTCAAGTTCAAGCCCCCATGGCCAAGTTCCTCAACGACAAAGCCCTCAGAGCAAATACCTTGGGCAACTTCCTCAAAGGCAGCACCAACTTCTTCTGTTACTGCAAAATCCTCAGCTGTCGCCACAAAGTCCTCAACACCTTTGCATCTTGCAACGTGTCAGTGAACTGTTGGTTTTTCAATCGCATCAGGAGCATCTGCAACTTCCTCAGCTCAACCACAATCATCATGTGGTCCATCTCTGCTGAAGGTCAAAGCCACTGCTGGACGTGGAAAGAGGCCAAGTCCTCACAAGAAACAAGTGGCTTTCCATGTTCCATCTGATGATGATGAAGTAGATGATGAAGAACTTGCTGAAATCATCAGAGACATACAAGAAAGGGCTGCGAGAGCCAAAGGCAGCTCTGTGCCTCTTATGCTGGATCCGAAGAAGGTCCTCGATTTCATTGACATATGGCACAAGGATCCCAACACTCCACTCCCTGACCTAAATCTGACTCCTAGTCAAAGTCACATGCTGACCGCCTTCATAGGCGAAGAAAAATGGAAATTTGAGAAGGCCAGGAGAATAAAGAAGGACCAGTACAAGAAAGAGCATTTTTGGAGGAACAATGTTCTCACTTTGTCTCCTGAAGAACTTGTCGGAGTTCAGAAGGAAATCAAAGTCCTCAGTGATGAATTTGGCCGATACCATGCTGATTGGCTAGGATCCAAGGTCAGATTTGTCAACCTCACCAAGAACCTCAAGGCAAATGTTGCAGCTCCATCGCAATAGCAAATTCCTCAGGCTGAAGAGTCTGTTCAGCCTGCTGAAGAAAATGAAGGCGCGGCTGAAGAAATTCAGGCTACTGAAGAAGCTACCAGGGCAGCTAAAGAAATTCCTGCTCTTGAAGAAAATGCCAGGGCAACCACCAATGTTGTGCCTGAAGAACAACCAAGGCCAGCTAAAGAAACTGTTGAGCCTGAAGAAACTATGAATGCCAGGGCCACTACATCAGTCGTGCCTGAAGAAAATGCACCAACTTCATCGTCTGCTCCTCCTGCAAAATCTTCAAAGGTGAAGAAAATCACACTTCCTTCTGCATCAGAAGTGAAGAAAACAAAGGCTAAGGAGAAGGAAGCCACGAAGAAAAGGAAAGCATCAACCTCTGCAGAGTCCTCAGCTCCCAAGAAAATGAGGACTTTGACGAGCTCTTTCAGTGAACCAATTGATGTTGTTCCCATTTCTGTCATACCATCAAAGGAGATTCTTCCATATGGTGAAGAATATGTCATTCCAGATGACAAAGATGAAGAAAATCATTCTGCTGCTTCCTCAGAGCAGATTGATGAAGAAATTGAAGTGGAAGTTGTTGCTTCAACCCCACTGGTATCATCGCCTGTGCCTCAGTTCACTGCTGATGAGGCGGGCATAGAAGAAATTGATGAGGATGTGGATATTGGTTCAACTACTCCACTTATCAATGATGCATATTGGGAGACAGCTCACCCAAATTCACCCATTACCACACCTCTCACTCAAGTTCCTCAGTCCCCTCTGTAGACTGAAGAAATACTGACCGGATCTAAAGGTCGTCCAACTTCTCTCCAATCCATTCCTGAAGAAATTCCAGCTGCAACAGCTGAAGAAATGGAGAATCAGACTGCTGCTGATGAATTTGCCGCTTCAATTTCTCAGACTGCTGCACCAGAAGTTGTGCCTCAAGAGGTTGTGAGGCCTATTACTGCTAATCTTCAGCCCAAGCCTCAAAATCCTTAGTCTGGCTCAAGGAGGCCAAAATTCAAAAATGTTGATTTCTTCGCTGAGCATCAATTCTTCACTGATGAAAATCCTTATGACTCAGCAAGACTAAGGCGCAAGAGGTTTTGGACTGCAAGTCAAATGAATTTTTATCCCTCAGTTCTGTTTGACAAGGACAAAGTCTTCCAACACAGGCAGATTCCTCTTTCATGCTTTCAACCAGTTCATTCCATGCTTTCAACCAGTTCTGAATGTTCTTCACGAAGCTGGACTCCTCAGTTTCTGTGCTAACATTTGTGATTGGAATGAAGAGCTAATTCTTCAGTTCTATGCAACTCTGCACCTCACTTGCAATGTTGCTGATGTCAATTCATGGGTTCTGGACTGGATGACTGAAAACACTCACTACAAAGCTCCGGCCTCCGAATTACTTCATGCCATCCTAGTCAGTCCCCCTGCAGAAGGTCCAAGGCTCATGTATGAGGAACCTGAACTTCAAAATCATCTCATGCAAGTGTTGATGAAGCCTTTGCGTCCTGTCCAAGCTCCAAGAACCACTTTCCTTGTGAAAGATTTGCTGTATGTGCCAATGACCATCTACCGCATATTGACCAAAACCCTCAGCCCAATAAAAGGCCACAACTCTGAAGAAGAAGAAGTTGTTGGCATCATGAAGAATCTGCTGTTCAACATCATTCATGGGATTCCCATTAACTATCATGATTTCTTCATGAGGACTTTGGCCAATGTTGCGATGTCGCCATTTGAATTGAAGCCCTATGCTCCTTGGATTATGAAATTCATCAGAACCAGGTCTTCAATTCCATACAAGGCTGACTTTCAGAATCACCTCAACTTTCTGCTTCCTATTGAAGTCCTCAAAAAGACTATTTCCTCAGTTGATGAAAAAGGCAAAGCTGCTGTTATTGATGAAGGCACTCGTCCATTGGATGGTCAATTCCGTAAGACTGCATCTTACTCCACCAATGATGACTCTGCAACCCAGGACTCTGCCGCTAAAGCCACTAATCAAAGTCCTCAAGCCACTGCTCCACATGTGATGACTGATCGTGAGCTTCTTCTAAGTCTTCACCAGAAAGTCGATCGCAATCACAAGTGGGTCAAGCGTCAATTTGGCTCAATTCTTCAGAACATGACTGTCACGTAGAATACTGTGAAGAAGAATCACTACTATGTGCATGAAATCTTCGATCGCACTTGGGTTATACTTTCTCATCTTTACAGTGATGAAGACCTCAAGCAGATGGACTTTCAGCAGAACTTTGACTGGTCACATCCTCCTTCGAAGAAATACAAGAAGGTCAAAGTTCCTCAGTTGGTCACAAGTTCATATTCTTCATCGCGTGAGACGGATGAAGCTGAGGATCTCAACGACACTGCGGCAGGCCCTACTTTGAAAAACGACCCCGAGAACAATGCTAGCGCTCCTCCACCGACCTCAAGCTGATATTCTTCAGGGGCGTTAGTTCTCAGTTTCGTCCCTTTTGGTCATTTGATGACAAAGGGGGAGAAATCTGAGTTAGTCTTCAAGCGGGTCTCTATATATGGGTTGTTTTTGGTTAAGTTACAACTCTCACTCTTCTGAAGTGTTTGTTGGTTGAGTTGTAAACTTAAGTCCGATGGTGGTCTGACTCTTTTGAACTGCCTTCTGCATGCTTATTTCCTCAAGTTACTTAATGCGCGCATGCTGAATTTTGTCAGACACCATTTTCCACCATGCATTTCAAATTCTTCATACTATATGTTAAATGTGTGAATGGATTACAAGATATAGGGGGAGATCTCCATGATTTTATCCTACCATGTGCATTTGCAGTCCAGAGCAAATTCCTCAAATATGCACATCTTTAGGGGGAGTTCTTCTATATCTTGCAATCAAATTCCTCAAATTCAGTATCTACACTTCATATGTTTATCCCCGTTGAAAACTTAACCTATTTGTCATCAATCACCAAAAAGGGGGAGATTGTAAGTGCATCTAGTGCCCCTTAGTGATTTTGGTGTATTGAAGACTTATAGGTTAAGGGACTAATGTGTTTATGAGTGTACACAGGCCGTATAAGTCTTTGAGGAGTTTGATATATCCGATGAAAGTCGCACCTAAAAATGAATGTCTTTAGATGAAGACTTTGGTTTTCTTGAAGACTTTGAAAATGAGGAAATTGGTGTGACCTTCAAGATATTGATATTGATGCGAGACTATGAAGTGTGAAGACTTTTATTTTCGTAGTTTCATTTTCCTTTCTTGAGTCATAGGAAACACCATACTGTTAAAGGGGGTCGAGGTAATACTAAGGAAAAATTTCCAAGTGATGCTCATCTCAAAGCCTACACATACCCAATCCTTTGATTGAAGCCTTTGGAAATCTCTTGCAGTTCAGTCAAGTTCTTCAGTGATAGAGACAAAGTTCTTCTGGTCTCTGAGGAGTTTGTTCTGACTGAGGAGTTAGGAATTTGCCAGTGCGAATTGCCTACTGTGAGGAACATGATAGCCCTAAGGAATTTGAGAGCTCAAATTTTTGACTGTTGATGTGCTTCGCGCCAGCTGTCCCAAATATCTTATCCACATAACGGTCATATCATTAGGGGCATTTGTGTCTTATCATGTCGGGCTGTTCCCCGGCTATAAATAGCCGCCCCCTTCAACCACTAGCTGGTTGGCTGCTCCGAGAGATAGATTGACACTTGTCATTTAGAGCATCCCATCCTCCGAGGACTTTGAGAGAAAATCATCAGTGAGGAAAAACCCAAAACCCCAACACCTAAAACCCAAAGTGATTGAGCATCAATGAAGAGATTCTTCCTGTGTGGAACTGATGCTTGTTACCTTTAAAGACTATGCATCTTCCAGATGGTTAGGCATCATGGTCTAGAGCATCCAAGAGGAATTGTGGATCGCCAAGTGACCGAGTCTGTGAAGGTTTGGAAGTCACCTTGAAGACTTACCATGAGTGATTGGGCGAGGTCTGTGTGACCTTAGCTCAAGGAGAATACGGTAAGCACTATGTGTCCTAGGACTGTGTGTCCTTTGGTTTCAATATGAAGCCACTCCAACCAGACGTACAACTGTCACAGCAGTTGGAACTGGTTCTATTTCCTCAAATCTTTAATTTCCTCGCATACTTGCTATTGAACTTGATCGTTACTGTTTGAAGACTTTGTCTGAAGACTTTCTCAATTTCCTCAACCCAAATTCTTCAGTCACCTTGTCTTCTGCCTGCTTATCCTCTTTACATGCTACATGTGCTCTGTGTATGTTTCATTTCATCATGATGATTGTGCTACTATCTTGTTATGCTTACACCTGAGTACTTTATCTGCTGCTTGTATTTCGTCACTTAGCAAATTCCTCAAGTAGTATTTCCTCAGTGATGAATTTGTGAAAATCGCCTATTCACCCCCCTCTAGTCGATATAATGCACTTTCATTCTCCCTCATATAAAATTGCAATAATGATTACCGATCTTGTTAACAATTGCCTAGGACAATTCCACTAACCGTCCCATCATTATTCCACGCTCGCTATTTGTAATATATTATAATATATTATAACTTTATGTTAACAGCACCTATTTTTATATTTTAGCTCTCCGATATCATGCAAAGCTATCCTCTTTATACCCACAACGTAGTTTTATTTCTCGTTTCTAGATGGAAGCAAACATTCAGTGTACGTAGAGTCATATCAGTGGCAGATAGGACTTGAGGGAATATTGATCTTAGATTTAGATCCTTGTGGCACTCCATACTTATCACTTCCATCTTTGGAAATTGCTACGATGATTCCTTGCACTTGGGGATTATCAAGCTCTTTTCTGGCGTCGTTGCCGGGGAGCAATAGCGTGGGGTTGATATTCTCGTGTGTGCTTGTTTGCTTTCTTCACTAAGTAGATTTTTCTCTTTTGTTTTTGTTTTCTTTAGTTTTGGGTAAACAAACAAAAAAATCAAGAATGCAAAATACAAAAAAAAATTACTTGCCTCTTATGCCTAATTTTTTTTTCAAAAAAGAGAAGTGATTGGAAGGTTATGCATTGGAGAAGTGAGGGTCAACCTTGAACACTTGTGTTCAAGCTCATGGAAACAATGTAGAATTTTTCATGGAAGTTTCTTAAAAAAAATTATCGCCTTGTATATATCCATTGTGTTATAAAAATAATGTGCCAAGATTTGGCTTTAGAATGATTAGATTGCTTGTTTGCTATGTGCGGTGCAAAAACAGAAACTTTTGTTGTAGTGCATGAATTTACATTTTTTACTGGAATGTCAAAAGTTTCTGAAATTTTTACATAGTACTGATATGCAATTTTTTTATTTGTTTCCTATTTTTTCAGAATTTTTGGAGTTACAGAAGTATGGTAAATGTTCAGATTGCTACAGACTATCCTGTTTTTGACAGATTCTGTTTTCTATGTGTTGTTCGCTTATTTTGATGAATCTATGGGTTGTATCGGGTGGTATGAACCATGGTGAAGTTGGAATACAGTATATATAATGCTAATATGAAATTGGAATGAGTTTACAACAGTACCTAAAGGTAGTGATTTGCCTTATTATACTAACTGATCTAACAAGGGTTTTTGTTAAAGTTTTGTGTGGATGAAGTGTTCAAATATCGAGGAGGTATCGATATAAGAAGAATACGGAGAGACAAGAGTTCAATCTTGGGGATGAACAAGGCACCCCAAGTAAATATTTCAAGGAGACTCAAGCATCTAAACTTGGGGATGCCCCGGAAGGCATCCCATCTTTATTCTTCAACAATTATCGGTATACCTCGGTTTTTGTTTTGTTCACAAGATATGCGTCTTTCGTGTTTTTCTTTTCCTTTATGCACAATGCTAGTATGAGTAGTCCTTCATTGGATTTGTAGAATGCTCTTTTTGCTTCACTTAAATCTTTTGAGTATGGTTTTATAGAATGCTCTTTGTGCTTCACTTAAATCTTTTGGGTATGGCTTTATAGAATGCTTCATATGCTTCACTTATATATTTTGAGCTTGGATATTGGTCAATATATATTAATTGTAGAATGCTCTATGAACTTCACATATATATTTTAGAGTATGAATAAAATTATCATCGAAATTGGGCTTGAAAAATTATCATTAAAATATCATTGCTTAGCTAAAAAGCTTTAAAGAAAAGTTCTTGTTTAGAGACAACCTAATATTTATCCTTACTATTTTTGTGTGTTAACATGATTAAGCTACTGTATTAATCATGTTTTATAGCTTTTGTTTCAATAAAGTGTAGGAGATATGCCCTAGAGGCAATGATAAATGATATTTTTTATCTCCAAGTTCATGATTATGTTTATGTTCCATGCTATAACTGCTGTGGTTCCCGAGCCCGTATATCCATAAAGGCTCTGGGGAAAACCCATGTGCACGTGTGGAATAATAAATGGTAAAATGTATTCCTAGTTGTGCCTCTAAGATTGGCTCAAGTGTTGCATGATGATTATGTTTTCCCAATCATGGGCATGTCTATGCCAGCAACTTTGAGGGCACAATGTTGGTAGAACATTTGTGTTGAATCGACCCGAATTGATGTTGTACTATGAGATACATTCGTCACAAGTTGATGGTTAATAACACAGAGAAGCTAATGTTTGCATAATTCCTTAGACCATGAGAGTATCGAGTTTCTTCATACTTGCTTCATGAACTTTGGGGTTTGTTAAACGTCATCCGTAACTGGGTGGCTATTACGGCGGCTTACAGGTTCACGGAAAGGTATGGCAAGTAACGAGATAGCTCAAGATTGGGATTTGCTCCTCCATTGATGGAGAGATATTCTCGGGCCCTCTCGGTGTTACGGTATCCATCATCGTCTGGCCAGACATAGTGTGATTTGATCACAGGGATGCTGGAACACGGAAACGAGAGAAGAGAACAAAACCGGTAACGAGGTAACTAGCATAGTGGACAAGTTGTTGATCCATGGGGATGCAAGTAAATCTCACCTCGATGTTTGTAATATATTGTGAAGCAAGAGGAATAGCACATGGCAACTGGAGGTTCACTCGAATATCCATTCATGTGGGTATAGGGGTCAATATGGGTGTCCACGGCTCCGATGTTGATCATTGATCAGAAAGTGTTTTGGTCATGTCTATACTTCACCGAACCTATAGGGTCACACGCTTAAGGGTCATCTATCTGCTGCATACTAGACAGGGAGTCTGAGAGAAATTCACCGAAAAAGTTTTGGAGTCAACGGAAAGGTTCCTCAGAGAGAACACCGGAATAGTTTTGGTAAAACCGAAAAGTTGTTTCAGGGTATACCATTAAGTCAAAATGGTTTCGGCACATGCCTGATAATTCTTGGAGGGTGCCAGTTTTATTCTAGAAACTTCTGGGAATTTTCCGGGATAAAAACCGGAAATGTTCCGGAGCAGCCGGAACCGTTGTAGTAGCTTTTCGCTGAAGAAAAACATTGTTCCAGAATTGTTTCAGAATGTGTTCAAAATTGTTTTAGTGGGTACTGGAATTGTTCTAGGCACACAGAAATAATTTGGGATTTATCGGACGCAGAAAAATGTCTTTGTGAATAGTGAAAGTGCTTTTTGGGTTACTTTATGGATAGCCACCTTTTAGGGCTTTCCCCAAAAGGCTTCTAGAAGGACTTGGGGATCAAGCAACCCCCTTTGGGGGGGCCCATGAAGGTGGGATGTTCAAGGCTGCAGCTCCTCCTTGGAGCTCCACTTATCATCCCTTTATGCCCTTTATGACCTTTATGTGTGACATAAAGTGTGGGCATTTTGGGTTTTTCATGTGCCCCCTTACCCCTTGGGTTTTTCTATAAATAGAGGTGGAGAGGCACTCTCCACACTCATCGTTGCTCTCATACACATGCCATAGACTTGTCTGGATTCTCTCTCCCTCCCAGCGAAATAGTTTCGTAGAGCCGAAAGGCTGTCTGGGTTCCGGCAAGAACTAGTTCTGGACGGCGAAGCCCTGCCGGATAGCTTACACTGTATGTGTGCAACCCCGTAGAGAGGTCGTAGTTTCGATCTTTTGCCCGAGGGGCTGTTCGAGTGTCCTCCCGAAGGGTTATCCGAGTTTCCGTTCGAGTTTCGAGGGTCCTCCCGAAGGGCTGTCCGTGACATCGTCCGAGGGACTGTCCGACCGCCTCCCGAAGGGCTGTCCGACGAGGGAGTACATCCTCGTGGTTGGGAGGTTGTAAATCCTAGCTTCGGGGATCTGCACCAATGATCTCCACCGACTCTTCTTCCGCTGCGCTTCGAGTCGGTACGGATCAGATCAAACCTTGTATGCAGTCTCCATAGTGGTCCTGGGCGTGCTCGCTGTACCAAAATTTTTGTTTTCTGTCGCGTTCCCCTACATAAAGTACCAAGTAAAGCCTTTGGGATAGTGTGGTTGATAGTTGATTTGATTCTATGCAAAAAAAGAAACTTTTGCGTCCAGTAACAGAATTGTTAAAATTCACTGGAACATGGACAAATTCTGAATTTTTTACTCAAGATTTATATACAAATTTTATACGTTTTTTTTCAATGAAAACAGCAGGAGAGACTCCTACTGTTGCTTTTATTAAATGTTAACGGAGGGTTAACAAAACTACATCAGTGGTTTACATTGGTATTACATGGGGTAGTGGGGACCAGCCACTTTGGGCAGTACCCTAAAAATAGGAATTACAAATTCAACTAGAGAGGGGTGTGTGCGCCTGTTGTAAGAGAATCATTGAACCCTTCTAAAAGGTCAGGCTATAGGAGTTGATTCTATAGCCTAAAATCACAAAATCTTCCTTGATTTTCCTAAGCCAGTCAAAATGTGTGGCCACCTCCCCATCAAATACCACTTTATTTCTGTGTTTCCAGATGTTCCAAGATGCTAAGGTGGTCACTTCTGTGAACAGTGGTCTTTGCCAGCTTTCTTTGGCTTGATCATGTTTTGCTTGCAAATCTAGCTGATTACCCGAGTTGATACCCACTATCTCCCAACATCTAGTGGCAAAGGGGCATTCGTAGAAGAGGTGGTTGTTTGTTTCTAGAACCCCCCAGGTCACAAAGAGGACAGTCGTGATCGTCACCAATGTTAAAATGCCATCTCAGCAACATATCCCTGGTGTTTACTCTGTCTAGGAGCATGAGCCACGCGAACACCTTGTGTCTCATGATGCACTTTGACTTCTAGATCGAGGTCAGGAACTGCGGTGCTAACACATTTCTGAACATGAAATCATAGAATCTTTTTGGTTTGTACTTTGTGTCCCCCCAACATAAAATCCATTCATCAGTGGCCATCGGTTCCAAACTGATTCCTGTCATCATAGTCCGTAAATCATCCATTTCTATCCTGGCTTCCAATGATAATGGCAGCATAAAATTCTCAGCCGGTGAACTGTTGTTGTAGAATTGTGCCAACGAAATATCCTCATTCTTCGCGTAGGAGAACAAATGGTCGTGGGTGTTCATCAGTGGTCGGTCTTCGAGCCAAACATCTTTCCATAGAAGTATTGTGTCTCCCGCATCTGGAATGCAAGTGGTAATCCCACGATATATGTCCATCAATGAAAACACATCACGCCACCAAAATGAACCGCAGCTAGGTTTTGCATGTGGAGGAGTGTCGTCATAGTAGTAGGCATCCCAGAGAATCATCACCCATGGAGTATCATGTTTGTGTATGAACTTGTGTATGTACCTGATCAGCAGGGCGTTATTTTGGATTTGTAAGTTGATGACACCAAGCCCACCTTTTTTCTTAGGGCGACAGACCATATTCCATGCAGCAAGGGAATTGGTTTTGGCATCTCTATCAATTTCTTTTCTCCATAAACAATGTCTTCTTGCTCTGTCAAAGATCTCTATCAGCTTGAGAGGTAACTTTAAAACACACATGGCAAAGGAGAGCAGCGAGGAAAGAGCTGAATTGATAAGCTGTACTCGTTCTCCATAAGATAACCATATAGCAGTTCCAGTCAGTCTCCTTTCGATTATGTCCATTAATGGCATCAGGTCCTTCACTGTGGGTCTTGTAGTTCCGAGCGGTAGGCCAAGATACGTGAACGGCATTACTCCAACTTAGCAACCTAGCACACTGGCTAAGTCTGAGACTTTTTGAGCTGCCACATTGATTGGCTTTAGCTGGGACTTGGAGCAATTAATTTTCAGACCAGTCGCTCGGGCGTATGAATCCAAGATCGCCTTAATTGTTTCAAGTTCCTCACGATTGGCTGGGAGGACAATTAAAGTGTCGTCGGCATATTGGATAACTGGGAAGTTTTCCGACGCAGGTTGGTTGATTAGCAATGTGATTAATCCTTTCGACCAGGCTGTATTGATCATGGACTAGAGAAGATCCGCCATGAGCACGAACAATAATGTCTATACCGGACCTCCTTGCCTCACTCCCTGTTTACATTTAAATTCCGTGCCAGGTATTCCGTTGAGAAGTATTGACGAGGATCCCGAGTCTAGCAGCATCTTGATCCACATGCACCATCTGTCATCAAATCCCTTGCATTTAAGCATGTTCAAAATGAACTCATGTTCCATCGTGTCAAAAGCCTTTTCAAAGTCGAGTTTTAAAATGACTATCTCATTGCCAGAGTGTTTGCATTGATGCAAGTATTCGAAGGCCCAGCCGAGACAATCTTGTATTATCCTAGTTTTAATAAAGCCATATTGATTGCGATGAACCGTTTTTAGTATCCATCATTGAAGCCTTTCTGCTAGGATCTTAGTAATGACCTTGAGCACACAATTCAATAAGGATATCGGTCTATAATCATTAACAATTTCTGGAGTCAACTTCTTTGGTATCAAGGTAATCAGAGAGGTATTCAAACAGTTCAGATTAATTTTACCATCCCAGAAGTCTTGACAAAGTTGGTAGAAATCTTCTTTGATAATGTCCCAACACACTTTTAAGAAATACCCATTAAACCCATCCGGCCCTGGTGCATGATCAGCTCGAATAATTTTAATAACATGATCTATCTCCTCCTTGGTGAAAGGAACCGAAAGTTCTTCCAAACCCTGGCATTTCTGAACTAGCTCAGAGAGTTCAAAGTCATACTCTAGCTGATTTGAAACTCCCATTCTCCTTTTGAAGCAGTCATAGAATGCAACTGCCTTCTCTTCATGATTTTCAATGAGACGACCATCTGGCAATAGCAGGTTTGTGATGGAGTTTCTGCGCAATCTCTCTGTAGCACGAGCTTGAAAGTATTTGGTGTTCTCCTCACCTTGGACAGCCCAACGAAATGTGCATCTGTTTTTCTAATACTCACTCTGGTATCTTAAGAGCCTGAGCAAGAGTGTTTTGAGAATGTTTCTGAAATTAGCCTCGGGTATGGATAGATGTCTGATCTCCTCCAAATTGTCGAGTTGTAACAAAATTCTATTACAATTCTCAATTAAAAGCTTGATTTTAGATATAGATTTACTCCACCTCTTTAGTGCATATCTTAGTCTCTTCAGTTTAGCAGAAATTCTAGTGGCACTAGACAAGGCTTTAATTGGAGCAGACCAAGAAGATTGCACCACTTGCATAAAACCAGGATGTGAGGGCCAAAAAAATTTGAATCTAAAAAGTTTAGATCTAGGAATGGTCGTATCCACAAAGAGAACACATGGAATATGATCTGAAATTGGGCATGCAAGAGGCTTTACCATAGTATTAGGGAATTTCAAAATCCATTCTGGAGAGGAGAAGAACCAATCTAATTGTTCCAACAAAGGAAATTGCTGCATATTACTCCAGGTATATTTCCTTCCTTTAATTGGAATTTCCAGCAAGGCTAAAGAGCTGATAATTTCATTAAATTTAATGATATCATCCACATTTCCTCCTGGTAAATTTCTATTGTCTAAAGATCTCATGAAGTTAAAATCTCCCATGAAAAGCTATAGATCATTCACTTCAATATTTAAGCTCTCCATCCACTGAGTAAATAAGGCTCTCGCTGGTCCTTCACATGGCCCATAAATGTTGGAAAGTAGCCAACTATCATTTGTTTGCACCGAGATCATTCTGAGAGTGATAGCAAAAGGAACTTTGTGAATGACTTGGCCCGTAAATTGACTACTACACCAAACAATGATGAGGCCACCGGAAGCTCCTTCAGAAGGGACATATTCAAACTTATCAAACCTTCTCGGACAGCATTTTCTAATAAACGAGTGATCAAACTCAGATTTTTTTGTCTCTTGTAAGCACACTATTGAATAGTTTGATTCATCTATTTTATTACGCAGTGCATCACATTTAGTACTAGAGTTTAAACCACGCACATTCCAACAAAGAGCATTCCACAAAAGAGACGACATTCAGGTTCAAAGCAAATAAAGTTCAGAACGCAGGAAATAGTTTTCAGAGCGCAACAAAATAAAAGACAAGCGACTAGCAAGCTTTACTGGGTTGAAGCTGCTTCCTTTCCCTTGCCCTTGGGGGGAGCAAGAAGCTTCTCCTTGGTGATCTCTCCTGGGGGACAGCACATGCAGTAGTTCCAAGATACTGGAGAGTCGCGATTGGGGTAGGAGGAGGAATCTGCGTGTCACCTGAAGAAGATTCTGAACTTTGCAGCTGCTGCATCTCCATAATGTCCGGGGTGCGCCTTGGCTTAACATACGAGTTCTTTTTCTTGTTGTCCGCCATCGAAGGTGCCTTGAAACCCTGGTACCTTGTCGCTCTGACACTGTGTCTCACCTCAGACACATCAAGGGGTGTGATCATCCTACGTCTCTTCCTGGAAGTGATATCATCCACCTCCATCTGAACCTGTTTAGTATCCTGGCTAGTAACTTCGTCAGACATGGACCAGCTCTCAACCTCCATACCTTCCGGCGTACTAATGGGCAACAGACTGAGCAAACTATTAGAAATGAAGTTACAGCAGATCACCCAAGCTTCTTCAGGGAAGTGAATAATGTTTGACCCAGGCACAAATGTTGAGAAAGGAAACGCAGAGGAGCACGCCATTCCCACCAGATCATGCAAAGTATCCTGCAAGCCATCAGCAAATCTTTTCCAAGTGATTGCATTTTCAGATTCTTCAGTTATCCATCCCAATCTAGGGGTGAACACAGTACAGTACAAGTGCATCGTGAAAGAGAGCCAATTATCTTCAGCAGGGACCTCTAGAGTAATGTCATGTGAGTTTATTTGTGTGAAAGCCAGATCTCCAGTTGCATGCCCTTGAATGAATTCTTTAGCCACCTCTTCAATCATTGCAACATGTTCATTCCAAAACCTGAGCCCATCATCAAACCCAGAGTCCGTAGTTCGAATCCCATCCATCATGGAAGGACCATCATAACCAGTATACTGTCTATAACTGAACCCTTGATATGCTGGCGGAACTGGAGGAAGTTCAGGCCAAACTCCCCAACCCTGCTAGGGTGAAGGAGGTGGAGGGGCAGCCTCCCAGGCATTTGCAGCATTTTGGAGATGCCAAACCTGTGCATTGTGTTGTTCCTGTTGCATTGCATTGAGAAAAGGTAGCTGTTCAGGGTGTGGCGATGCTCCCATTGGCGGTGGTGCTTCTTCATCCCCTTGCAGACCTGGACTGGGATTTCTGCCATTCAGAACATAAACAGGTACCGTCCAGGAGGTACCAAGACCACTGATATCTGTAAATCTCTTGACTATAAAACTGAAGGAAACAAGAGCAAGTTCATTGATAAGCACACGAACAAGAACTCTCGCTTTCTTATGTCCAGGGCGGTGCCAGTACATGCATCTACCGAAACACGAGACTGCTTTAATAATGTAATGCTCAGTTTGATAGTTCAGAGGGAATCCTAGCAACATAACCCAAGCATCTCTTTCAATCACAGGCCTACGCATATTCGGACCCTCATCTTGACGCAGCAAATAGAAGTTGGAGTGCTCCTCAAGTGGCTGCTCTCCTCTGTTAACCATTGTATCTCTCACTAAACTATCATGGAACCGGATTAAACCAACATAGAATGGATAGATCTCTCCATCAATAGTATGCGCACCATGATCATCAAACAGAACACACCTAACCTCAGCCAGAACAGCTTCTCGTTGCAGATCTGCAGGGGGCCGAACCACCATCACCAATGCATACTGCGAGTGGTCGAGAGGTGGGTCGTCGATGACCACCATGTTCCTCTGTAGCCGCCCCTCCTGTCCATGCTAAATGTCCATCTCGCCCGTCACGTACTGGTATGGGAGAACTGGGAGATTTGCCATTGGCGGCACGAACTGGGGGAAGGAGGAGCACTCGAGGTTGCAGGGTGGTGGACTAAACAGGGGAGGAAACACAATCTTGGGAATCGTGGGGGCTCTGATAGGATAGGAAGGAGGCGAACCGTCTGGGGTATTTTCGTCCAAGGTGACACCATTTTGCA
Organism: Thinopyrum elongatum; assembly: GCA_011799875.1. Taxonomy (NCBI): domain Eukaryota; kingdom Viridiplantae; phylum Streptophyta; class Magnoliopsida; order Poales; family Poaceae; genus Thinopyrum; species Thinopyrum elongatum. The sequence goes on along the minus strand of CM022299.1, from coordinate 333,565,786 downwards.
CTGAATTCCCCTTTTTCCTCTTGATTATCCAAATTTGTTTCCTATCTTTTCTCTGCTATACCGGTCTGCGCAATTTTCTGCGCCAAACTTTCTTATATATCTGATCCGCGTGGCTCAATGGAATGGTAAGGCTATTTAATTGCATATCCTCCCATCGCATCCGGTCTTTCCTAACCCATGCAACCGAATCCATAAAATTAGATCTACGTGGAAAACAATTCCAGCTCACATGACCTAATAGCCCATAGATTTTGCATCGTATCCCCACCATGCAACCGATCTGATTATGACCGTGGGCCAAGCATTTTTTACACCACACATCAGATGACCAAGGTTGAGGTATACCCTTAGGGTTTAAAGGATTAGAATTGTACCTCTCTCTACTATTATTTGTGCAATTCTTGGAGCTGTGGCCACGGCCCTTGCAAAGCATACAGATCTCTAATTTGTTGAAAATAAAGGACTTGTCAGGTAAAAAAGATAAACCAAGGACCGTCATGATGACTTGGTTAGAATAACCCGCTTGCCATAAATCTAGGGTTTCCTCAAGCTTAGAATTCGGGATAGAGTACCATGCAAGAGATTTAAAATTTGAACCAACAAACCATTTGCCAATCACCTGAGAATCCGGTTGACACTCAAATGAGGTGAAACTTCCAAAAGCCAAATTGTTCGGGTTTACGATCGGATCAGCTCTTGAATCATTTGCCACAAACCTAGACTTCCAAACTGAATAGGCAAACCATGATAATGTTGAGAAGAACGATGTATTTGATCAAACCGAGGAAGATTAAACTTGGCCAGCTCTGCATGAGATGAATTATTCTCTTGAGCACTATTCTTTAAAAAACCTAAAGAACTTCGAATGGCCATCGGTGATCGGGAGGAAACCTCTGGTAATTCATCATCTAGATGCCAATCTGAGTCTTCCCACGAATAGTCCACATTGGATTTGAATAGACAAAAATGACAGACAAAATTTGGCCAAAGACGATCCTTCAAGGCATAGATAAAATGACCAACATGATTGGAAGCCACCGAAAACCAAAAATTCCTTTTGCTCAATTGATAAACATTGAAGCCCGAAGCCAAGCCACCAATACAACATTGCAAGACCAATCCAACCGCCTCCTCCACGAGAGAGAACGAAGCCGAAGAGAAAGATACAACCAAGAAAAATTCCTTGGTCCCCGAAGAACTTTCGAAGTGCACCATGGATTTCAATTTTGAACGTACCTTCTGTTCCACCTTGAGGCCCGGGGCAAAATCCCAATGGAGGAGACTTGCCATGCCAAAACAAGAGGATTAGAAATCACCATTGTCGATCTTGATGGATTGGAGGAAGGTGACGCCATAGGGAGGTGGAAGGGAGGAGGGGGAGGAGGAGGAGGAGGGGGAGGAAGCCATCTTCTGATCGTTCCTATATCAGAATCAGTGACCCTTCCCCTTGCAATAGAAGCACTCCAAATTTTATACGTTGTCCTAATTTTTCAGAATTTTTGGAGTAACAGAAGTATTAGCATAATTCAGATCTTTACAGACTGTTCTGTTTTTGATAGATTCTGTTTTCGATGCATAGTTTGCTTGTTTTCAAGTTTCTATTGCTTAATATAAATTATGGAAATTATAAGGTACAGTAGGCATTATGTGGAAACAATTATGAATCTTGTCTTTGAAAGTACCCAAGTGAATGATTTGTTTTATCATACTAACCCATCTCATGAAGTTTCGTCAAGTTTTGTGTGATTGAAGTTTTCAAGTTTTGGGTGAGATATCGATATGAGAAAAATGAAGAGTGGCAAGAACCTAAACTTGGGGATGCCCAAGGCACCCCAAGGTAATATTCAAGGAAGATACATGCAACTAAGCTTGGGGATGCCCCGGAAGGCATCCCCTCTTTCGTCTACCACACTATCGGTATACCTTACTTGGAGCTATATTTTTATTCGTCACATGATATGTGTTTTGCTTGGAGTGTATTTTCATTTTACTAGCTGTTTGAATAAAATCATTGGATCTGAAATCTTGAATAAGAGAGATTCCTCACATGGCTATTTAACTATTTGACTACACATTGATCTTCGTTTATATCTTTTTGGAGTAGTTTTGTCATTTACTCTCGTGCTTCACTTATATCCTATGAGTAAATGGTTGAATGAATTGAATATCATAAATATAAAATTATATATGTTTTATATGCTTATCCCATGGGGAGTAATGAATTCACATATAAGAAGTATAGGTGGTAAAATTCATTGAAACTTAGCAAACTCAACATTGGTCACTTGAACAATTCATGAAAGAATATTGAAGGGAGAGAGATTTCACATATAAATATACTATCTTGGACATCTTCTATGATTGTGAGCCCCATTAATTATTTTCAAACTTGAGCAAATTAGTTGAAGTTGGACAAGGAAGACAACCTAATGAGTTATGTTTGGGTATATTTGTATAAAATCTATGTTGTTATGGATCCTCCAACATGTGGTGCTTGCTTAGAATCTTTTGCTAGCCAAAAATTCGTACTAAGTAGAGATACTACTTGTCGGTGTCAAAACCAGCAGACCTCGGGGTAGGGGGTCCCGAGCTGTGGATTGTCGGATCAATGGTAACAGGAACGAGGGACACGATGTTTTACCCAGGTTCAGGCCCTCTTAATGGAGGTAAAACCCTACGTCCTGCTCTTGTTTATATTAATGGAGTATCAAGTACATAGTTGATCTACCTCGAGATCACGAGTTGTGGTCTAAACCCTAATGATATGATGGATGTCATAATGATCTATCGACTAGCCTAGTCTTAGCTTATATAATGTACCAGAGGCCTAGGATAACAAGAGTCCTAGTCGAATACGTCGGTGGAGAGGAGTACTTGTCTTGATCAGCAAGTCTTGTGGAATCTTCCTCGTATATGTCATCGATTGTCTGAACTGGCCCAATAGTGAACCGCCATGGGGGTCCTTGGCCCGATCCACTTGGTCGGGAGACGACGTGGTGAGTACCCCCTAGTCCAGGACACCGTCAGTAGCCCCCTAAACCGGTCTTCAAGTTGGGGACGCTCCTCGGTTCTTCCAAACTTTTCTTCATTTTCGGTCATCGGTCTTGAAAACTGGTTCAACAAACCTTCCCATCTTTGATCTTGAGGATTGCCGAGCTAAATCCGAAGAGTTTACACGTCGGGCATTCGAGGAGCCCTTTAAGTCTTCGGCCTTTATCAATGCCTTGTTATTTTTATGCCATAACTCTAGTTTGAAGTGTTTCCCGCGCGGTGGTGTCCTCTTGCGTCCGAGCTCCAATGCCAGACTACATCCAAGCTCCAACGCCGGACTGTATCCAAGCTCCAATGCCGGACTGCATCCAAGGTGTCTTTTTGTAGCCGAGCTCCAACGTCGGACTGCATCCAAGCTACAACGCGGACTGTATCCGAGCTCCAATGCCGGACCGTATCCGAGCTCCAACGCCGGACTGTATCTGAGCTCCAACGTCAGACTGTATCCGAGGTGTCATAGATCACCTTGGCTCGAAAAAGTCGAAGGAGTTTAGCCGAACTTAATGCCGAAAATGCCCTCTATGGAGCCAGCCACTTGTATCGGAGCTTTACGCTGGACTGCTTGCATCCGAGCTTTATGCCGGACTACTTGCATCCGAGCTTTATGCCGATATATTTTTCTCGGTGCAATTTATTCTCTGATGAGATACATAGCCAGTAGCCCTCAAGGAGTGTGTGTCGGCCAAAAATCCGAGATGCACCTGATGATCGTAATTTCCTCGGAAACTGTTTTACACTTTGTAAATTATCTGCATTGAATCGTCAATGCAGTAGCCCCCGAGCCACTGGTCGGGTGGAAACACCAGGTCAGGGGATCGATATAAACCATTAATGGCATTTAAGTGCGAAGTGTGAAGCCCAGTAGCCCCCGAGCCTTAATTTGGGCAAGGGTGGCCGAATTAAGGATCGATATCTAGAGTAAATTGAATTTAATAACAATTTATGTGTAATGATTCTATGTATCCAAGTACTTTACATCATTAATGCTCGGATCCACATTGTACAAAACTTTATTGACCGACCATCGGCTTCAACCTCCTCAGCTAGTAGCCGAGGAGTGTTTATCCTACTTTATAAAGCCTTTATAAGGGCAAAGATTTATGGAAAACAAGGCAATCCGGCCATACAGTTTTATAAACAAAGGTACACGGAGAGATATGTTATATTACTATTAACGTAAAAACATCTTCCAAAGAAAATAGTCCCGCTATCGGTTCCTTTCTTTGGGTTGTCATGCTGACCATGATCATGAAACCTCACCTCCGGTCAAAGTAGGAGGAAAATATTAAGGATTTAGTTTGGGGAAAGTTCCCGAACTCTATGGTCTAATGAACCAAAATTTTCACTTCCGTCGTTGCCGATCAATTATATCCTTTAAGATGGCTAGTTTTCGGCTTCACCCAGTCTGAGGTACTAACCCAGATGACCCGGTAGCAACAATCACACAGGTGCTCCTTTACCGCCTAGCCGAACAATCGGGAACGTAGGGGTAAGCACCGGAGCCAGGCAACCCAGCTTGACCAAAATCTTAAGTCAAATTCATGCATATTTATGGCTTTATAACGATAATTACGGAAGGCAACGCTCGTATATTGAATACAAACGCTGATGAGATATATTTTATTTTGACTCTGTTGCGACCATTTATAATCTGAAAGTGGCCCATCATCGGCTTCTACCCCTTTGTAGATACTACGCAGGGTGTTTCCGTACTAACAAGACAACCCTTAGCCGACGTCTCGGTGCCCGGAGACGGTTGTGTTTGCGGAAACAAGGCAATCAGATATCTAGCCTTTATAACTTTCACTTAGTCGCTCCGTGTGTGAGCGGTGTCACGTCCTCGTTGACAATGGTGTTTGCATGTGCCGCCACGACTATAGCTTCCATGCAGGGGTAGGCCTAACGGGCCAATCATCTGATTATTCCATCTGTTTGGTCTGTAATCAAGGGGGCCATCTGGGCTTTTCCTGCCCAGGCAAAATACGTTGCAATATTTGCTCCTTTCTGGGCCACTCGGCCCAAAATTGTGGTCGTACAAATCAGTCACAGGGGAAGCTCATTTGGAAATAAAAGATTCGACTGGTTAATGAGGATCCTGTTGCTCTTGATAACAACACTCCACGAAATTTTTGGACATGGGAGGGCACGCAACACAAGCAACATTGGATTGTGAAACAGAAACTCCCAGACACTGGATCCAGAATAAACTTTGTCAGAGCAGGAGGCGTTGCTGCCATAGTGAAGTTTGGCTCGGATATGGAATTTCTGCGTTGGGTGGGTAATATGATGAAGCTTATATACACTCCGAAGATTATTGCAGCACCTGAGCAGATAGGTATAATGTTCCCACCCAACCCGTTCTCAACTATCAGGAAGCAAATTGATCTATTATGTACATCTGTTCTGCATGCTTTAAGCCCAGAAAGAGTTGATCTTAACTCCAGCTTTGTAGAGGCCTGGAACAAGGGTTTCAGGCTGGACGCGCAGACGCTGCTGGTTGTGGGCCTGGGACCTATTCGCAGCCCACTTGATTTTGACTCTGTACACTCAGTTATGCAGCCCATAAATGTGGAGACCGATCATTTACAGTCTAAGCTACAGTTTGGGACCGGTCAGAGTGAGTCTCTCAGTGCTCAGGTCAACAACGTTACTAAAATGTTGCAACTGCCGCCAGTTTCAGTTCAGCTCAGATTACAGCCAGTCGTAACAAAGGTAAAAAATCACTACCACTTGACACTAGCATGGTGCGCAAGAGCACCCGAACAAATAAGTACGATGGTTTCAAAGTTTCACAGCTCAAGGAGGTCAGGGTCCCAAAATCCAAGGTGAAACCACGGGTAGTGCCCACTGTCAGTCTGCCAGCCAGAGATAAAATCATGGAAGACACCCCACTGCAGGTGCTGCAGATCCTAGGGAGTAGCTGTGGCGTGCCAACACAAGATCTCTCTTCAGCAAGACTCCTAGCGAGGCCACAATAGCAGGAAGACTCAGAGTAATTTGCTCTTTTATGGCACCTAATAAATTCTGGAATGTATTGTGTTGGAACATTCGTGGCATGAACTCTCCTAAAAAATGTAATGCGCTGATAAATGCTATTCGTACTAGTGGTTGTGCTATAATATGTCTGCAAGAAACCAAACGCTCGTCCTGTGATCTAGCGTTCATTCAGTCGATCTGCCCAAGACATTTTGATCAGTTTTTGTTTGTTCCCTCGGTTGGGGCTTCTGGTGGTATTTTGACGATTTGGAACAGTTCAGTCTTTTCAGGGTCCTTACTTTTCTCTCATGATTTTGCCCTTGGTGTTTCCTTTACTTCCATGGAAATGGGTACTAATTGGACACTGGTAAACATATATGGACCCTGTCGTGGAGATGACCGAATCAATTACACTAATTGACTCTTTGATTTGAATATCCCCGATGGAGAGGACTGGTTATTACTCGGTGACTTCAACTATTACCGGGCACCTAGTAATAGAAATAAACCAGGTGGAAATGCTAATGACATGCTTGTCTTTAATGAGTTCATTCGGGCCCAGTCGCTCATGGATTTACCAATCAAAGGTCGTTGTTTCTCATGGAGCAATATGCAACACGACCCTCTTCTGGAGCAGATCGATTGGTTCTTCACTTCGATGAACTGGACAACCACGTATCCAAACACAGTTGTTCTCCCGCTCGGAAAACCAGTCTCAGACCACATCCCATGCACAGTCCGTATTCAGTTAGCTATTCCTGCCAGCAAAATATTCAGGTTTGAGAGTTTTTGGGCTCAGCACAAAGGTTTCTTGGAGGTGGTTCAGTCTAGCTGGGAAAAGCCGTGCCATGCAGTTTCTAGTGCTGCTCGCCTCTGTCGCAAATTCAAAAATCTGAGATATGATCTTAAGAAGTGGAGTAAAGGCATCTCGAAACTAAATATCTTAATTGAAAACTGCAACAAGATTCTTGCAGGAGTGGATGAACTGGAAAATTATAGACCACTTTCAGTACCTGAGATAAATTTCAAAAAAATTCTGAAATCCCACCTCCTGAATCTGCTTTCATATCAGCAGCAGTATTGGAAGAAGAGATGCACGGTGTGTATAATCCAGTTCGGCGATGAAAATACAAAATTCTTTCACCGTATGGCCACGGAGAGATATAGGCATAACTCGATTGCCACTCTGACTCTGATAGATGGGACGATGGTCGCTGACCATGCTGGCAAGGAGAAAATTTTCTTTGACACATACAAAGAGAGACTTGGTAAAGCCAGCACACCACAAATGAAGTTCGCCCTTCCTGACATCATTAAGAAAGTGGATGGTTTAGAGGAATTGACAACTCCGTTCATAAGAGAGGAAATCGATGGGATTATCAAAGATATGCCGGCGGACCGTGCTCCTGGCCGGGATGGTTTTAATGGTCTCTTTCTTAAAAAAATGTTGGCACATCATCAAAGAAGACTTTTATCAGTTGTGCTTTGATTTCTATGAAGGCAACCTGAACATTGAGAGCATCAACGGTGGTTTCATCACTCTGATCCCAAAGACCAATTCCCCTGAGACGGCTAATGACTACAGACCTATAACCCTACTGAATTGCTGCCTTAAAGTGATAACAAAGCTCCTAGCAAATCGGCTACAGAAAGTTGTCTTGAAGATCATCCACAAGAACCAGTATGGCTTCTTGAAGGGGCGCTCGATCCAAGACTGCATCGCTTGGGCTTTTGAGTATATCTTCCAATGCCAAAATTCTGGGAGAAAAGTGGTCTTGCTAAAACTTGATTTTGCCAAGGCGTTTGACACAATCGAGCACTCTGCAATGCTGGAGATTATGAGATGTATGGGTTTTGATGACCGTTGGCTGAGATGGATTAAGTGCATTTTTTCCTCCGGAAAATCTGCAGTCCTCCTAAATGGGACACCAGGTAGACAGTTCCATTGTAAATGTGGGGTGCGCCAGGGAGACCCCATGTCCCCGTTAATCTTCGTTCTGGTAGCTGATCTCTTGCAGGTAGCTATTAATGATGCAGCCAGGAAGCAACACCTGATGCCTCCCATCCCCTCTCGTGGCTCTACAGATTACCCTATGATTCAGTATGCCGATGACAATATAATTGTTATGCCTGTAGACATGACCCAGGTGGCTCATATGAAAGGTATCCTTATGGACTATGCCCAATCCATTGGCCTAAAAATCAATTTCCAAAAGTCAATGTTGATCCCTATCAATGTTGACCCACTGCTAGCCTCTCAGCTCACCAACTTGCTGCAATGCTCAGTGGGGAAGATGCCTTTCACCTAGCTAGGCTTGCCGTTGGGCACCACCAAGCCAACTGTGCTGGACATGATGCCGCTGGTTGACTCCATGGAAAGGAGACTCTCGACCACACTCTGTTCGATGTCACAAGGAGCCAAACTTCAGCTAATTAATTCTGTGTTATCTTCCTTGGCTGTATATGCAATGTGCTCTATCAGGCTTCCACCCAAAATCGTTGAACACCTGGACAAACTCCGTAGGTACTGCTTATGGAGGAAGAAACAAGGGGAAGAGGTGAAATGTAACTCGCTTGCGGCATGGAACATGGTCTGCAAACTGAAGGACAAAGGAGGGCTTGGAATCATTGATATCAAACTTTAGAACACTGCCCTCCTCCTCAAACAATTGCACAAATTTTACAACCATGCAGATCTGCCGTGGGTAGAGTTGGTATGGGAATCTTACTATACTGAAAGTGTACCTCATGCCTCAAACACATGTGGGTCCTTTTGGTGGCGGGAACTGATGAAATTAAGTGGGATTTACAGAGGTATCACTAAGGCGTCGATGGGGATAGGAGATGCAGTACTATTTTGGAAAGATCTTTGGCTTGACCAGGTCTTGGACGAAGCCTACCCCAGGGCTGCGTCATTTGCTATATCACCTGATAGTTAGGTTCACTCAGTCCTGACATGTGCATCGCTTGATCAGTTGTTCCACTTGCCACTATCTATCTAGGTGAGAGATGAGCTACGACAAATACAGTTTCTGTCCGCAGAGGTGAGGCTAACCACACAATGCGATTCTTGGAGGTGTCCCTAGGGAGAGTATACGGCCAAGAGATTCTATGAATTTTGCTTTAGGGAGGTCCAGGTAGACCCAGAATTCTGCCTGATCTAGAAATCCAAATGCACTATGAAAATAAAGGTTTTTCTATGGCTACTACTGGCTAATCGGATGAACACAAGAGACATGATGCACAGGAGACATTATAATATCGGGAATGATCTAAGCTGCATGTTGTTTGACACCGGAGCCAGGGAAACGGTCGAGCACCTGTTTTTTGACTGCCCATTTAGTGTGTCCTGTTGGAACAAACTCAACATTACTTGGCCTGATCAAGGTGACAGGATGCACAAAATCCATACTGGCAGGACGTCATGGCAGGGGGCAATGTTCACTGAGTGCTTCGCCACTGCAGCTTGGAGTTTGTGGAAGGAGAGAAATAATAAATACTTCAGAAGCATCCCTAACTCCTGCAGAAGCTGGGCTGATCGGTTTAAAGAGGACTTTGGAGTTCTGGTCCACAGAAAGCCTGGGCTTGGGCCTAGGATAAACTCAATCCTCAAAGGCTTGGTTTAGAGTGTCTTTTCCTCCTTGGCTTGCCCATTGATGGGTTGTATATTACCCCCTCCCTCTGGCTTACCCCTGATATAATTACTCATCTTGTACTGCTACACCTTTTGAGTTAATTGAAGTCAGTAGGAGCTTTCCTACTGTCATTGACCCCTCAATAAAAACTTTCACTTAGTCATAGGAGCTTAAAGTTGGGAAGCCAGTTACTAGCCCCCGGTTAGTGTTCGGCATTGACCGAAGTCTAGCCATTAACACTTCGGCCAATGCTATGAAAGGCCATCATTTAACACAGGGTAACCGCTATCGATCTATAGTTTGACACCGTCATTGGATCGCTGACCAGTTTACGCCCATTGTGACAGTCAATTTTCGGCTTTCTCCACTAAGGCGCTTAACCATTCGAGCTGGAAGCACAATCGCAATGGTTCTCCCTTTGCACACCTAGTCGAACAAAGCGGAACGTAGGAGGCAAGCATGGGAGCCAAGCAACCCAACTATTGACCGAAGACACAATTCAAAACTGATGCACATAATGCAATATCCGAGAATGTTTTGCCGAGGAGTCCATGGAGTACCTTGGCTTTAGGTGCGTTTGGCTCTAGTCATAATCCGCGTTGATATTGCCAAAGCTTTAAAGGTGTCCGGCATTGTACTGTTAGACTTATGTTGAAAACACACAAATAGGTTAAAAGTGCCATAAGCTTGGAAAACCAAAAACTTTAGTAAAAACTTTACGTCCGAACTAAAACAAGTTTTTTGTGCCGATTCGAAATTGGTCTTAAATTTTTTTGTACTTCTGTCGTGCTTTAACATGACACATCCGATCTCTAAACTTCATGTAGGTCAGCCTTCGGCTTCAACCTCCTTATCCCGAAGGCGGAGTGCTTCTCCAAGGCTAGTTTAGCGAACTAAACTCAAGCGGCTTTAGAGAGAAGCCAGGCTATCCGGCTATTGACCACACACTCGAGTCAAAAAAGGAGTGGTAGAAAAAGACTTTGCAACGACTGAGAAGAAAAACATTCATTATAAAATGGCTCATATAAATTTGAAGAGCCCCCAGTTAACCTAGGAAAAGAAGTGTTTTTAATAAACAATGTATGTGAGCATGGTCGAACCGAACACAAATTAAAAATGTAAAAAACTTTGAGCATGAAAGCGACTTAGCTGGTTAATGTGTTCGGCGTTGATGATGTGGGCCGAGCTTGCGGTGGGTCGAGGTCCCAGCCCCCAAGCCGGTCCCGAGGTCCCCGAGCGAAGAGCTTGGCTCGATGAAGTGGCGATGCTGCACGATCGATGTGGCGAGCCAAAGCCCCTGGTCCAGCCGAGGTGACGAAAACCCTCATGACTGAGGTGATGAAGAGCTCGGCGAAAAAAAGAAGTGTTTAACAATCAATGTTTGAATGAACAACTTTTTTGTTTAACACAAATATAATGTTTGGTTGAACCGAACAAGAATTAAAAAAATTAAAGAAAAAACTGAGCATGGAGGCGACTTAGCTGGTTAATGTGCTCGGTGTTGATGACGCGGTCCGAGCTTGCGGCGGGACGAAGATGTAGTCCTCGGCCTAGCCGAGGTCCCAGCCCCCAAGCCCGAGGTGACTGAGCGAGGAGTTTGGCTTGATGAAGTGGTGACGCAACATGGTCAACATGGCAAGGCAAAGCCCCTGGTCCAGCTAACGTGACGAAGCTGGTCGGCTGGTGACACCGAAGTCCCTGGAGTAGGTTGATGAAGAGATGGCGAAGCCCCCGGTCTAGCCAAGGTGATGGGGCAGGTCGGTAGTGTGACGATGCAGCCCCATGCCAGCCGAGGTGTCGAAGCAGGTCGGCGTGGTGGACATCGGCTTGGTCAGCCGGATTAGTATCTGGGATTTCTTCGGAATCGTCCTCCGGTACTATGGTGCGAGGGGCGAGTCCGACCAGGGTTGACTCCTGGTGTTCGGACGCTAAAGTCGAGTCCAGGATTGAAGCTGGATTCGGGATAAGAGAGGCGAGTCCGGCTGGAATTGACTCTCGATCTTCGGACGTAGAGGTCGCATCCAGGCTTGAAGAAGCAATAGTGCGGCGATGTCGACACGGGCCGGATCTTGTGACGCGGACGATGCCCGCTTGATGAAGTGACCATGCAGCGATGCCGTGTGCCCACTCCGTATAATCCGTGGGCAACGATGTTGGTGACGATTTAGCCTTCACGATGCCGAACTATTGTTTGGCTAGCCGAGATGATGATCTGATAAGGTTGAGCTCGGCTTGATGAAGCGATGACCCGTGTGGCGCAGGTTGGCAGCCGTGCAGCAATGTGGTCGGACTGGTTTGACACCGGCGGGACGGTGAAGATTACCTTCAAAAAGGAGAAAAGTTTGTGAGCATGTGTTTGGAAACAAAACACAATACCCTAGAAAGAGATTCCCCCAAAAAGGTTGTCCAATATCCCATTCATGAAGGAAGATGAACTTGGGTCGGATTCATATTCGCGCAGAAAACAGATCTGAAAATTGATGCGCTCATCGAAGGTTTCCCGGAGTTTGAACGGTCAGATTGAGCTGAAATTTTGAGGGGTGATAGATATAGGGATTCTGCAGCCGATCAACGGTTGGATCTTCCAAAGGACGTCCGAGCTAGACGCTGGACACCACGCTCCAAACTCGTCTGGATTTCCGTCCAGATTCGACAGGGCTCCGGTATATCGGAGATCGACGGAGATTGCTCCATCGGAACGCGACAAAATTTCACAAGGTTGTTGTAGACTCAATTCGGCACAATTCCGCCAAAGGAATCGTCAAAGCAATGCTCGAGGAGGTGGTGGCAGCAGATATGTGTTCGCTGTCCAGAAAAACAGCACGGTCACTCGAGGGCAATGTTGACGTTGAGCCCCCGAGCTCCATGGATGATTCCTCCATAATCTTGATAGAGATCGGAGTTGAGGTTGATGAAGACCCTCGTCCGAACATGATGATCTGAGGCATAGGACATTCCTCGGTCGAGCCAAGGTAACCAGTCGAGCCGGCGACGAAGATGCTGACGTCGCAGTTAATCTGCAGGCGAGCCCTTGATCCTTTGCCGATCACACAGCGGAACTCTCAATGAAAGCACCATTGTCGGTGTCAAAACTGGCAGACCTCGGGGTAGGGGGTCCCGAGCTGTGGATTCTCGGATCAATGGTAACAGGAACGAGGGACACGATGTTTTACTCAGGTTCGGGCCCTCTTGAAGGAAGTAAAACCCTACGTCCTGCTTTTGTTTATATTGATGGAGTATCAAGTACATAGTTGATCTACCTCAAGATCATGAGTTGTGGTCTAAACCCTAATGATATGATGGATGTCATAATGATCTATCGACTAGCCTAGCCTCGGCTTATATAATGTACTAGAGGCCTAGGATAACAAGAGGCCTAGTCGAATACGTCGGTGGAGAGGAGTACTTGTCTTGATCAGCAAGTCTTGTGGAATCTTCCTCGTATATGTCATCGGTTGTCCGAACTGACCCAATAGTGAACCGCCATGGGGGTCCTCGGCCCGATCCACTTGGTCGGGAGACGACGTGGTGAGTGTCGGTGTCAAAACCGGCCGATCTCGGGTAGGGGGTCCTGAACTGTGCATCTGAGGATCGAAGGTAACAGGAGACAAGGGACACGATGTTTACCCAGGTTCGGGCCCTCTTAATGGAGGTAAAACCCTACATCCTGCTTGATTGTATTTGATGAGTATAGGGGTTACAAGAGTTAATCTACCACGAGATCGTAATGGCTAAACCCTAGATGTCTAGCCTATGGGAATTGTGATTGCCTCTACGGACTAAACCCTCCGGTTTATATAGACACCGGGGGAACCTAGGGTGGTACAGAGTCGGTTTACAGAGAAAGGAATCTTCATATCCGAACGCTTATCTTGCCATCCATGCAAAGGAGAGTCCCATCTGGACACGGGAGAAGATCTTCTATCTTGTATCTTCACAGCCCATCAGTCCGGCCCATGTCACATAGCTTGGACGCCCGGGGACCCCCTAATCCAGGACTCCCTCAATAGCCCCTGAACCAAGCTTCAATGACGATGTGTCCGGCGCGCAGATTGTCTTCGGCATTGCAAGGGGGTTCCTCGTTCGAATACTTCAAAGTAGTTGATCAAAAGAACTCTATCCGGCTCTGTATAATAGTTACAACCCTGAACCACAAGGGCAAAATACTCAAACAAAACACGTCACGTCTACTGACAGCTTTTCCGGCGAGAAGTTATGTTCTGGCCTTTATTATCATTTCGAACCGTTTTGCAGCCTCCGCTTTGCGTTCCGAGGTGCGGTTCTCATTAACACGTCTTGTCGAAGCAGAGATCGTGTTCCCTTATTGCGGGATTTCCATCAATGCGGGTTCGGGTAATCCAACCGTGCCGCTCGCACGACCCCTTGGGAATAGGCAAATTTTAAAGCTTGAGGGGAGGAGCGCTTGATATTCACGGCTTATATAAACGGATAAAGATCCATCTTTTTACTCCACGCCTCCTTCCTCCCTCTGCCTCTCCATCCTCGAGCTCCAGCGCCCAAGTTCCAATCTTCCCCCCCCCCACCACCAATCTCTCCGACCATGGCCGGATCTGGTTCTCAAGGCAAGTGGGTGGCCTCCTCCGTGATGGAGAAGGACATCGAGGAGCTTCAGGAGGCGAGGTACTTGACTGCGGAGATTAAGCACAGACTCCCTGCTCCGAAGAAGATCATCCCCACTCCGGAGCCCGGTGAAAGGGTGGTATTCATCCCCCACTTCCTCCGCGGACTTGGGTTTGCCCTTCACCCCTTTTATTCGCGGTCTCATGTTCTATTACAGGCTAGATTTTCACGATTTGGCCCCGAATTCCATCCTCCACATTTTGGCGTTTATTGTCGTATGTGAGGCGTTTCTCCGCATCCCCCCACACTTCGGCCTGTGGCTCAAGACCTTCAACGTAAAGCCGAAGGTGGTTGACGGGCAGCACGCAGATTGCGGCGGCGCCATGGTGAGCAAGCTCACCAACGTTACCTGGCCCAAAGGGGCCTTTGTGGAGACCGTCAAGGGATGGCAGCAGGAGTGGTTCTATATCACCGAACCCCGCGGCACCAAGTGGATGGCTGCTCCCGCATTCACATCTGGACCTCCGTTGCGGCTCGCGTCGTGGACCAACAAGGGTCTGGACTGGGGATCGTCCGACGAGGTGTTGATGCTACAAAAGCACATTAAAAGTATCATAGAAAAGGACACCAGTCTTACCGACGTGATCCAGGTGATGCTCGTCCGCCGAACCCTTCCTTGCTAGCGAAGGCCCCTCCGCCTATGGGAGTTCAATCCGGAAGGGTCGCGGACCCTGTAACGATTCTTTGGCACGACGCACAAAGAGATTTGGAAAACTACTCTTCAAGGCCCAGAAGTCGTGGCCGAAGACGTCCGAGGACATCGGCCTCGACTGCACTCATCCAGCCACCCCGGTAAGTGTTAAATTTCTGAACACAACTTAGTTCATTAATCCAAAGGGATGTACTGAGGATTCAATCCTTTAAACAGGACTGGACAAAGAAGGCGGAGCGGATAAGGTGTCCAGCTCCACTCCCCGAAAACCTAGCTGATCCTTTGCTAACGAGGATGCTGGTCCCAGCGCCGTACCAGGCGCCGGAGAAGAAGGCCAAGAAAAAGAGCAAGGAGGCCGAGAACGGCCCCCATCATAAAGGTACTTCGGACGCTATGTCCGGAGGGACCGAGGCTCCCTCCTCCCACGAGGGGGACGAAGATGAAGAGGAGGAGGAGGAGGAAGAAGATAACCCTCCTCCCAAGGGGAAAAAGGGGGCAGCTTCCGTAGATCCGGAAGCAGAGGCGTCCAAGCGGGGGAAGATATCCCTCTCGGATGACTCGGATTCAAATGCCGAAGCCATCCCTCAACTGCGCCCTAGGGTGAAGCCCCTTGCCGAATCATAAGTATTCGAAGATACTATACACATATCCGACCTATCACGAATTGTGGGATAATATATCATTTATGCATTTCAGTCCGGCCCGCGTTCTCCCTCAACAATCATTGTCTTCGGGGAATTCCTTAGCGCCGGGGATGATGGAGAGCGAAACGCCTCCGTGAGCCTCTCCGCCGCCCGCCGCGCATGACACCGAGGCGTTGTCCCAAAAGACCTCCCCAGGCCACAGAGAGGTGCGGGAGGCCGACAAGGCGGCGCCGGAGGGTAATACCCTGGCTGCCGAAAACATGGGGGATAAAACCCCCACGGATACTGACGATGGTGGCCCAGACAAGTCCGGATCCCGGCCGAATAGCACTCCGGAAACCCAAACGGCTCCGGAGTCGAGCGAGCAGCCCCCTTTGAAGGAGGGGAGAGCGCTGACTCCACCGGCGGCCTCTGTCAATCCGGAGGCGCCGAACACATTGAGGGAGGCACTTTGTCGTGCTTCCGTCGTGGAGGACCACCGTACCCTGATGGGTATGGTGATTGAAAAGGTTCAGTCTGCCAAAAGCGGGCTGAACGAAGCCTTCACCAGCCTATTAACAGGCTTTGAGGTATGCGATGTAATATTTTTAGCTGCTTTTCATACGAAAAATACGCCTGTGTATAGATAGTAGCCCCTGATACTTTGTTTGGTTCTTAAAAAAGAGCCGAACAGAGGATCAAATATTCGCAGGATATATCAATCTTGTCTATTTTGATAAACAGGCTTCAATGTTAGCGGCAACCGCCGGGGCCGCTGAGGTTTCCGAACGTAAGCGGAAACTGGAGCTGGTCGAGAAGGACATTGTCCTTATTAACAAACAGTTCGACGAGGCGCAAGGTATATACCACATATCGCATTCGTGTCTGTATTGAGACATAAACTCTGAGTAAAAACTCATGCGCTGATATGTGGATGGGTACAGGCGGCACTGCGGAGGTCGAGACCCTCAGGGGTGCTCTTGCACAGGCCAAAGAGCAGGCAAAGGTGAGCAAAGCGGCCGCTGATACAGCGGCCACGGATTTGAAGTCCGAGAAGGCCGCCCGTCGCCAATACGAGGAGCGGGTGGCCAAATTGGAGCAGGAACTCAAGGACGCCGCTAGCAAGTGTGAGTCCTTAGAAGAGAAGAACAAAGCCCAGGCGGCTGATCTCGCCAAGGCCCTCCAAGAGGCCGAGGAAGGGCGAACCGAATCCCGAGCAGCTCGCGAGGAGATCCGGCAAGCCGGACAGATAGCAGCTGGTAAGCCCTTTCTTTTACAGAGTAAATTTGGCAGTCAGAAGTATGCCTTGTTCACTCGGCTATGGAATTCTCCAGACGCCTTTGCGGATCTTTCGAAAAGTGCTGCTGACGCCACGCAATTCTTCCGGGCCCAAGAAGGGCACACGACGGAGAAGTTGTACTGGTCACAGTTCGCGGCGCGGGAGCGTCCAGCGCTGTTAAATGACCAAATGACGCAGTGGGCCGAGCTGCATAGGATGTCCGGATTGGCCATGAGGGACGTCATAGTCCGGTTGTGGCCAACCGAACCTATGCCGAGCATCTATTTCGGCCTAGTGCAGCAACTCGTCAACGCGCTGCCCCGAATTGATGCAGTTAAGCGGTCGGCATGCATAGAGGGTGCACAGATGGCCTTCGCCCGTGTCAAGATGCACTGGGCGAAGATGAAGGCAGCCGACGTGGCAGTTGAGGGACCGCCCGAAGGTAAGATCCACCGCAAGCCGGAGTGCTACTTCGACGATGTCCTGGAAGGTGCCCATTTGATAGAGGGTCACTGCTCAAAGGATATTATGTTCAAGTAAATGTATCCGAGTTGCCCGGACATTGTGTTATAAACCTAGGCTTTTGTAATATATTTGTGCCTATAATCTTACATTTATTTTTCCTCCTGTGCGACCATTTTTATCTTTGAGAGTTTGCCAGTCGTCGGCTTCAGCCCCCACATAGATACTACGGGGGTGTTCGGAATAGCACATAATCACACTTGACCCAATGTCTTGGTCCGTAAAGGAGCTGTCAGTGCGGCGAACCAGGCAATCGGACTATGTGGCTTTACCACTCTCACTTAGCCATAGGAGTTTGACAATGGGGCTGTAAGGTAGCCCCTGGTGCGTATGCGGCTATCGAACTTAGATGCCTTAGACGCGTGACTGAAAAAAAGCCAGTCCTTCGTGTAATACGGAAAAAATCGCTAAAGATTTAATAAGTCGCTGAGTTGCTGACCAACTCTCGCCACATCACGACAGTTAGTTTTCGGCTTTCTCTACTGAGGTGCTTGACCGGGCTAGCCGGAAACACAATCGCAGTAGTTCTCCCTTTACTACCTTAGCCAAAAACGGAACGTAAGGTAGCAAGCACAGGAGCCGAGCAACCCAACTATTGACCAAAGACGTGATTCGGAGCCGATGCATATAATGCAGTATTCGGGACGCCGAAGTGCACTCTGAGAGTGTTCGGACTTTTAATTGTTGAAGATACATATAGAGCCCCTGGCGATTAAAGTCGGACCAAGGTGTATATGCCAATTCGGATGTGAAGTGGAACATCCGAATGAGGTGTATATGCCAATTCGGATGTGAAGTCGGACCAAGGTATTTCTTCTGCCCCCCTATGTTCAGTGGGCGAGGTTCTTCATCGTCGTCCTCGCTGGGCGACCCTTTTCCCTTATGTTCGGCATTTAGCTTACCGGCCTGTTTAAAAACCCAACAATTTCTGTTGGTATGATTGGCAGGCTTGTCGGGGGTGCCGTGGATCTGGCAAGGTTGATCAAGTATTCTGTCCAGATTGGATGGACCATCTTTGTTTCCTTTGAATGGCTTCTTCCGCTGGCCGGGTTTAGAGCCACTGAATCCGGCGTTGACCGCCGTATCTTCAGTATCTGCATTATTGCTTCGACGCTTGTGTTTGTTGCGTCATGGCCTACCTTTGACGTCTCTGGCTTCGGAGGTACCAGGGTCGCTGGTGCTATTGCTTCGACGGGCTAGCCAGCTATCTTCTCCCGCGCAAAAGCGGGTCATGAGTGAGGTAAGGGCCGCCATGGACTTCGGTTTTTCTTGGCCGAGGTGTCGGGCGAGCCACTCATCCCGGACGCTGTGCTTAAAGGCCGCGAGGGCTTCAGCGTCCGGACAGTTGACAATTTGGTTCTTTTTAATTAGGAACCTGGTCCAGAGCTTCCGGGCTGACTCTCCGGGTTGCTGGACTATATGACTAAGGTCATCGGCGTCCGGAGGCCGGACATATGTGCCTTGGAAGTTGTCTCTAAAGGCGTCTTCCAAATCTTCCCAGCTGCCAATGGAGTTTGCTGGGAGGCTGTTTAGCCAGTGCTGAGCCGGTCCCTTTAATTTTAGTGGGAGGTACTTGATGGCGTGGAGATCGTCGCCGCTGGCCATGTGTATGTGGAGAAGAAAGTCCTCAATCCATACCGCGGGATCTGTCGTTCCATCGTATGATTCGATGTTTACGGGTTTAAACCCTTCTGGAAATTGGTGCTGCATGATCTCATCGGTAAAGCACAAGGGGTGTGCGGCGCCTCTATATCGGGCAACGTCATGATGGAATTCGGACGATATCTGTATTCGGTTTTCAGCCCGGTTGAGGTTGTGCTTATCACGCCAGGCTTGACGGCCGTCGTCTCTTGTTGGAGCACGTCCCCTTGATCCGTAGATTGATCTGGTCTGGCCGGCTCTATTGTCCAGCTCCTGTCATAGGTCATAGGTGTAGTCCGGAGCAGCTACCCCCTTGCTTTTTCGGCGAGGTGGCGCGGGCTGGTGTTCGGCGTGTGTAGCCATTCTGTCCCGACCGTGTGGTGGTCGGTCAGGTTCGTCAGCAGGGTTATACCTTGGCGGTATTGGCTCAAGGGCCTCATTGTCAAATTGTGGTAGTAGCTTGCGCTTCGGGTAGCTCTTTGTTGGGCGCTCGAGGCCGTATTCTTCGGCCGCTAGGACTTTAGTCCATCTATCGTTGAGCGTATCCTCTTCGGCTTGAAGCCGTTGCTGTTTCTTTTTTAGGCTCCTCGCTGTTGCGATGAGCTGTCACCTAAAGCGTTCTTGCTCGAGGGGTTCCTCTGGCATGATGAAATCTTCGTTGCCGAGGCTGACTTCCTCCTCGGAGGTCGGTAAATAGTTACTGTCCTCCGAATCATCATTCTCGGTCGGTTCGTCTAGGTTGACTTGTCCGTCTTCCCCGTCATCCTGTTCTACGGCAGGCTCGATGGGGTGCTCCGAGGCTTCGGCATTCTCCGGAGTGTCATTATCTCCGGTGCCAGTATTACTTTCCTTTCCTCGCCACGATCTTGAACGGCGTCGTTGACGTCGTCGCTTTGGTGGAACTTCGACAGGCTTGTCCTCGATCGGCTCCTGATTGCCATCGTCGTCCTCTTTGGGTGTATCCACCATATACACGTCGTATGTAGAAGTGGTAGTCCAACGCCCGGTGATAGGTGGGTTTTGAGCTGGTTCGGCTCCGGCATCGTCGTCCATACCGTCGATGTCTTTGGAAGCGTAATCGAGCATGTCGGTTAAGTCTTCGACAGTGGCTATCAAGTGGGTGGTGGGTGGGACGTAAAATTCCCCGCTCTCAGCCCCTAGTCCGGGCTGGGCGTAGTTCGGAAGTGGTTCCTCTGTAATGGCGAGGGATCGGATTAAGTCCAGAGCCTTGCTTAAGGGCGAGGATTGGACGGGGAGACCAAAGTCTTTGGCGCTGGGTGAGGCAAAAGCCTCATGGCCATGCTTACTTGTCATGGAGCTTAAGAGTTCGAATTTAGAGTCCGGGGACGAGTCCGGCTCTCCGGTGATAAAGGGAATCAGGTTTGACTTTGGGCTAGCCGATGACGCGGTCTCCTCTGGATCTCCGGTAGTAAGCTCCATGATTGCGGAGAGTCCGGCGGGTTCCAAAGTCCCACCTTCGGACCCAGTGATTTGCTCCGGATCTAAGGCCAGAGCGGTGGTCGGAGCCGTGAATCCTTCGAAGATCAAGTCTCCTCGGATATCGGCGACATAATTCAGATTCCTAAAACTGATCTGATGACCAGGGGCGTAGCTGTCGATCTGCTTGAGGCGGCCAATTGAGTTGGCCCACAGAGCGAAGCCGCCGAACACAAAAAAGTTGAATGGGGAGGAAGGTCTCCTCAGAAACAGCATCGTTGTTGATGATCGAACGAGCCATCGAACCTTCTGCTGATGACACAGTGGAACTCTCAATGAAAGAACCAATGTCGGTGTCAAAACCGGCCGATCTTGGGTAGGGGGTCCTGAACTATGCGTCTAAGGATCGAAGGTAACAGGAGACAAGGGACACAATGTTTACCCAGGTTCGGGCCCTCTTAATGGAGGTAAAACCCTACGTCCTGCTTGATTGTATTTGATGAGTATAGGGGTTACAAGAGTTGATCTACCACGAGATTGTAATGGCTAAACCCTAGATGTCTAGCCTATGGGAATTGTGATTGCCTCTACGGACTAAACCCTCCGGTTTATATAGACATCGGGGGAACCTAGGGTTGTACAGAGTCGGTTTACAGAGAAAGAAATCTTCATGTCCGAACGCTTATCTTGCCATCCACGCAAAGGAGAGTCCCATCTGGACACGGGAGAAGATCTTCTATCTTGTATCTTCACAACCCATCAGTCCGGCCCATGTCACATAGCTCGGACGCCCGGGGACCCCCTAATCCAGGACTCCCTCAGTGAGTACCCCCTAGTCCAGGACACCGTCACTACTTGTGCATCCAAAAATCCTTAAACCCAGTTTCCTGCCATGAGTGTCCACCATATCTACCTATGGATTGAATAAGATCCTTCAAATAAGTTGTCATCGGTGCAAAAAGCAATAAAAATTGCTCCTAAATATGTATGATCTTTTATTGTAAGGAAAAGTAAGCGTTGTACGAACTTGTGATGGTAAAGAAATAAAAGCGACGGACTGCATAATAAAGGTTGCTATCACAAAGGGCAATACAACGTGACATTCCTTTGCATTAAGGGTTTGCACATCCAAAAATAAAAAGTGCATGACAACATCTGCTTCCCTCTGCGAAGGGCCTATCTTTTATTTTCATGTATTTACTTTTATGCAAGAGTCAATAGTATTCCTTCTTATGTCAACCTCAATTATTCTTTAGTTGGCAAGCATCATATGGTGGGGAAAGATCCAAGCATATATAGCCATTCAAATATATTTGATCATGAATTATTATTGTTGACAATTATCTATATGGTAAATAAGTTGGGAGGCGAAACATTAAGCCCCTATCTTTCTCTGTGTTCGACGGATGCTATTGTTCTAAAAATATGCTTTGAGTGTTAGCAATCATAGAAGACTATATGATAGTAGAGTATGTGGAATTTGCTAAATCAAAGCTCTTACATAGACCCTTCCTGAAAGTAAGGTGAATTGCAATTTTTTGGTGACTGAGAACATAGTTTGTTAGTTTTCAAAAAACTTTATGGTCTATACTTTAACATGTGAATAGCTTGTTACTTGATCATGAGAAGTCTTGTGAGATGAGTTAATGTTTATGATACATAATGATGCTAGAAAAGTGATTAAAATTATCATTGATCAAACTTGTGCACTATGCTAGCATTCACACTTCATAATTTTTATTTATCATTTACCTACTCGAGGACAAGCAGGAATTAAGCTTGGGGATGTTGATACGTCTCCAACGTATCTATAATTTATGAAGTATTCATGCCATGTTTACAACAATTTTATATGGTTTTGGTACAATTTGATTAGAACTAACCCAGACTGACGTTGTTTTCAGCAGAACTACCGTGGTGTCGCTTTTTGTGCAGAAATAAAAGTTCTCGGAATGGGCTGAAAATTTACGGTGATTTTTTATGGACCAGAAGAGACCCCCGAAGTGCTGGAGCTGGGCCAGGAAGTGGACAAAGTGGCCAAGAGCCGCCAGGGCGCGCTCTAGGGGGTAGGGCGCGCCCCTACGGCTTGTGGGTCCCTCGGGCACCCCCTTGACGTGAGACCGACGCCAAAAATTCTTATAAATATCCAAACCTCTGAAAAGAACCCTAGATCAGAAGTTCCGCTACTGCAAGCCTCTGTAGCCACGAAAAATCAATCTAGGCCCTCTCCGGCACCCTGCCGGAGGGGGCCATCATCATCGGAGGGCATGGAGGAGGAAGCCGAAGGGGGCCATCATCAGCATGGAGGCCAAGGAACAGAGGGAGAACCTCTCCCCATCTGGGGGAGGCCATGGAGGAGGAAGCACAATGGGGAGACTCTCTCCCCCTCTCTCTCGGTGGCGCCGGAGTGCCGCCGAGGGAACCATCGCCGCGGTGATCTTCTTCATCAACATCACCTTCTTCATCTCCTTCCTCATCTCTTTTAAGCAGTCCACTCTCCCGCACCCCGCTGTAATCCCCTACTTGAACATGGTGCTTTATTCCACATTTTATGATCCAATGATGTGTTGCCATCCTATAATCTTTTGAGTAGATTTCTTTTGTCTTTTGGGTTGATTGATGATCTAGATTGGTTTGAGTTGTATGTTTTAGTTTGGTGCTGTCCTATGGTGCCCTCCGTGCTGCACACACGTGAGGGATTCCCACTATAGGGTTTGCAATATGTTCATGATTCGCTTATAGTGGGTTGCTAGAGTGAGTAAAGAGGACTTGATACTTTAATGCTATGGTTGGGTTGTACCTTAATGATCTTTAGTAGTTGCGGATGCTTGCTAGAGTTCCAATCGTAAGTGCATATGATCCAAGTAGAGAAAGTATGTTAGTTTATGCCTCTCCCTCATATAAAATTGCAATAATGATTACCGATCTTGTTAACAATTGCCTAGGACAATTTCGCACACCATCCCATCATTATTCCACACTCGCTATTTGTAATATATTATAATATATTCTAACTTTATGTTAACAACACCTATTTTTATATTTTAGCTCTCCGATATCATGCACAGCTATCCTCTTTATACCCACAACGTAGTTTTATTTCTCGTTTCTAGATGGAAGCAAATGTTTGGTGTACGTAGAGTCGTATCAGTGGCAGATAGGACTTGAGAGAATATTGATCTTACCTTTAGCTCCTTGTGGGTTCGACACTCCATACTTATCACTTCCATCTTTAGAAATTGCTATGATGATTCCTTGCACTTGGGGATTATCATGGTCCGTGTGCGATGTGATATGCTCTGTCTGCACAACATCTATGCTCTGTGTACAGAAGGACAACATATATATACTTATAGCAGGACATGATTGCAAAACCAAATTAAACATCCAATTACGTTATATAACAAATACCATAAATATTTCAAGGTTCAAATTCCAGCATTACAAGGCCCAAATTCAAAGATTACAAGGTTCAAACTATTCAGACACATAAAATTCATCTTCTTCAGAACCTTTTTCATGCATTATTTCTGCGAAAGGATTGGCCACCGAGAAGTCATATAGCGGCTCGATACAGTGACTTCTGAATAATTTGTCATATGAAGTTACAAACTGAAATTCAGCTTCTGCAGAGCCTTTTCCATTCAGCTGCAGACGCCTACGCTCTTTAGCAATCCATTAACTTCTGCACTGTAAATATAGGGCAAACCTCATTACCTTGAGCAACCTTGCTTTCTCAACAAAGAACTTGGCGAATTTAATTTCTGGTGTGGTGCCTCGGTACTCATTAAAAGTAATTTCTGTGAGATGAAGATCAAGGCATTCAATGGGATTGTTATATTCCCCAACATTTTCTACTCTGCTAATATCTGCAAATGAAGACGACATATTAGTGCCTAGCTCCAAATTTGAACACTTCAGGCCTCTTTGATTTGCAGGATTTCTAAAATACACGAAAAGAGTGAAATGCCACCTTCAATCTTTCATGATAAACTTTTATCACGAAAGCATGTCGGGCGAAAGAATAAAACACGTACAACACTAGCATCTCAAAAATTATATGTATTGAAATCCTCCAAATCTCCTTTAGAAATCATTCTACATTTGTCATTGTAATCATGGGTAAAAGTTACAAAAAATTGAGCTCTGTTGTGGTTAACAATTAACAGGAAAGGAGCATCACCTCGATGTATAGCTTCTTCGTGCAAGGAAAGCATCTAAGGAATCTAACAACTTCATCTAGATCGGGGCCGACAGATTGTAGTGCCAAGATCTTCACTGTGCGCAGAGGCCGGGTCAAGCTTGTGGGATTCATTTTTTGGATGACAGGCGAACATATAGATCAACAAAAATTAGATACAATGTGTTGTCCAATAATATATAGGAAGGTGAATAAGAAGACTGTTGTACCTGAACGGATAATGATCCAGTAACAAGTTCGTTGAATTCAGCACACGAATAGCCCAACACTGTCAATTTCGGTGCGTGAATGACCCTGATTCTTGCTGGACCTAATTTAG
Organism: Thinopyrum elongatum; assembly: GCA_011799875.1. NCBI lineage: Eukaryota > Viridiplantae > Streptophyta > Magnoliopsida > Poales > Poaceae > Thinopyrum > Thinopyrum elongatum. Next base: position 333,540,809 of record CM022299.1, on the reverse strand, counting down.
CAAGTACATACAATCTCTCAAGGAAAGGCGCATTCTCAATGACCATATCATGAAACACCCCAACTGACAGCCTTGGGCGGCGCCAGCAATGCACATAAATCGCACGGACATTCATCGAGGTGATGTGGAGGCTACTGAACCCATCCATCGCATGAAGACGAAGGTACTCGAGCGCTGTACAGCCGACGAGCAGGCGCTCCTAATCATCCTTCGAGATGCGGACGACAATAAGCTCGAGGTGCTTAAGTTTAGGGAGATGAAGAGCGCGCGTGGCAGCAATCCGGGGGGAAATGCACTGCCTGAATGTAGTGCGGCGCAGCGTGGGTGCGAGGCGGAGCGCGGACGGTGGCAGTGAGCGCGGACACCTAGCTATAAAGCTGAGCTCCTCTAGCTGATCTAGGGCTGGGGATAGGAACCAATAGTGAAACTTGGGTTCGGCCTAGCAGTGGGGACTGAACCTGCCGATAGCAAGGCGTCTTACCGGCCCAGGGTGCGTGGCGAGGATGTGGGACAATGCGTCCAGGCATTGCTGCTCCCCGCTGCAGAACTTGTGGTCGACGATGAGGTCCAGGGGGTGGAGTGCCAGAGGGGGGGGCCACCGCCATGAGAGGACAGTGGTCCGCACGCCAGATTTGATGGGGAGGTGGGATATGATGGTTAACAACATCTCGTCGGGGAGGCTTGATGTCGCTTGAACTACGTCGATATTTCCCCAAAGAGGAAGGGATGATGCAGTACAACTACGTAGGTATTTCCCTCATTTATGAAACCAAGGTATCAATCCAGTAGGAGAACCAAGCAACACTATGTAAATAGTACATGCACACAAAGAACAAATACTTGCAACCCGACGCTTATGAGGGGTTGTCAATCCCTCTACGGGTAACGGCACCAGAAATTGTCAAGTTGACGGGATAAAAAATGTGATAGATTGGATAAATAGATCTCGATAAAACGTGAAATAAAATAAGTAATAAAAAAGTGCAGCAAGGTATTTTTGGGTTTTTGGAATAATAGATCTGAAAATAAAAGCGAATGAAAATAGATCTCAAAGCAAATAGGATAAAGAATAGACCCGGAGGCCGTAGATTTCACTAGTGGCTTCTCTTGAGAAAATAGCACACAGTGGGTAAACAAATTACTGTTGGGCAATTGATAGAACATCGAATAATTATGACGATATCCAGGCAATGATCATTATATAGGCATCACGTCAAGATTAGTAGACCGACTCCTGCCTGCATCTACTACTATTACTCCACACATCGACCGCTATCCAGCATGCATCTAGTGTATTAAGTTCATGGAGAAACGGAGTAATGCAATAAGAACGATGACATGATGTAGACGAGATCTATTCATGTAGGAATAGCCCCCATCTTGTTATCATTAATATCAATGATACATGCGTGTCTTGATGCCCCTTCTGTCACTGGGAAACAACACCGCACGAACGAACCCATCACAAAGCACCTCTTCCCATGGCAAGAAAAATCGATCTAGTTGGCCTAACTAAACCAAAGATTCAAAGAAGAAATACGAGGCTATAAGTAATCATGCATATAAGAGATCAAAGAAACTCAAATAGCTTTCATGGATATAGATCAGATCATAAACTCAAAGTTCATCGAATCCCAACAAACACACCGCAAAAAGAGTTACATCAAATAGATCTCCAAGAGAACATTGTATTGAGGATCAAAAAGTGAGAAGAAGCCATCTAGCTACTGCCTACGGACCCGTAGGTCTATGGTGAACTACTCAGAGATCATCGTAGAGGCACCAATGGGGATGATGAACCCCTCCGTGATGGTGTCTAGATTGCATCCCGTGGTTCTAGAACTTGCGGCGGCTGGAATTGTTTTTCATCAACTCCCCTAGGGTTTCTGGAATATTGGGGTATTTATAGAGCAAAGAGGTAGTGCGGGAGGCCACCGAGGTGGGCACAATCCACCAGGGCGCTCCCTGGGGGGTTGTGCTCCCCTCGGGCCTACCCTCTAGTACTTCTTTGGCCCATCTTGTGTCTTCTGGTCCAAAAAAAATCTCCAAAAAGTTTCGGTGCGTTTGGACTCCTTTTGGTACTGATATTCTACGAAGTAAAAAACTAGCAAAAAACGGCAACTGGCACTGGGCACTATGTCAATAGGTTAGTCCCAAAAAATGATATAAAGTTGCTATAAAATGATTGTAAAACATCCAAGAATGATAATATAACAGCATGGAACAATCAAAAATTATAGATACGTTGGAGACGTATCAGCATCCCCAAGCTTAATTCCTGCTCGTCCTCGAGTAGGTAAATGATAAAAACAGAATTTTTGATGTGGAATGCTGCCTAACATGTTCATCACATATTCTTTTCTTTTGTAGCATGGACCTTTGGACTTTTATATGGTTCAAAGCAATAGTCTAGTTTTGACATGAAGATTTAAATACTCAAGCATATCAACAAGCAACCATGTCTTTCAAAATATCAACACTAAAGAAAGTTATCCCTAGCCCATCATGCTCAATCATTGATCCATTCATGAAATACACTCGCATATTAGCTACATCTAATGCACAAGTACGATCATAGTGCCCCTTAGTTGCTGCTTTATAAGAGAAGATGGAGACTCAAATAAAAAGAAAATTGCATAAAGTAAATAGATAGGCCCTTCACAGAGGGAAGAAGGGATTTGTAGAGGTGCCAAGCTCAAAGCTTAAATTGAGAGATAAATTTTTTTGAGAGCCATACTTTTCCCGTCAACAAAAACGACCAAGTAATTCCCAACACTTTCCATGCTAGATATATCATAGGCAGTTCCCAAACAGAAAATAAAATTTATTCCTTTTTCCACCATTCTTTCACAATCCATGGCTAGCCGTATCCACGGGTGCCTTCCATACCAACACTTTCCAAGGAATTTATTATTTGACAACATAAAGTAAATTTCTTTTTCATTTCGGGACTAGGCATCCCTATTACTGCCGTACTCTCATGCAATGACAAGTGAATAAACACTTATCTTGAGAATAACACATGTAGCATCGAAAATATTGGCCACCCCCCACCGCTTCATGAGCGGTACGAGCACACAAAAAGGAAATTTATTTTGAAAATTAGAGATGGCACATACAAATTTGCTTAGAACGGCATGGAAATACCGCATATAGGTAGGTATGGTGGACTCATATGGCAAAACTGGGTTTAAGGATTTTGGATGCACAAGTAGTATTTCTACTTAGTACAAGTGGAGGCTGGCAAAAGATTGAGAAGCAACCAACCAAGAAACGAAAAAACACATAAGCGAGCATTAAGCATAACTAACACCGAATAATGCACCATAAGTAGGATGTAATTTCATTGCATAACTATTGACTTTCATGCTTGCATAGGGAATCACAAACCTTAACACCAATATTCTTACTAAAGAATAATTACTCAACAACATGACTCACATATCACTATCATCATATCTCAAAACTATTACAAGGAATCAAGTTTAATTTGTCCAATGATCTTCATGAAAGTTTTTATTATATCCCTCTTGAATATCTATCACTTTGGGACTAGTTTCATGTATTGCAATTGCTTTTGACAAGCTCAAACAAATGTAAGTGAAGAACATGAGCATAAATTTTTTCATCCCTCAAAATAATATAAGTGAAGCATGAGAGAATTTCTTCAAAATTACTAACTCTCAAATAAATCTAAGTGAAGCATGAGAGGATTTCTTCAAAATTATTAAAGCACACCGTGCTCAAAAAGATATAAGTGAAGCACTAGAGCAATTCCATAGCTCAAAAAATTTAAGTGCAGCATAAAGAGCAATTCTAACAAAACATAGCATAATTTTGGCTTTCTCAAATAGGTGTGTCCAGCAAGGATACTAGTAACAAACTAAAAAGCAAAACAAGCAAAGACTCATATAATACAAGACGCTCCAAGCAAAACTCATGATATGTGACGAATAAAAATATAACTCCAAGTAAAATACCGATGGTCGTTAGAAGAAAGAGGGGATGCCACTCGGGGCATCCCCAAGCTTAGTTGCTTGTTTCTCCTTGAATATTACCTTGGGGTGCCATGGGTCATCCCCAAGCTTAGGCTCTTCTTACTCCTTATTCCTTCATCCGTCGTGATCTCACCAGAAACTTGTAAACTTCAATCACACAAAACTTATAAAAACATTTGTGAGATCCGTTAGTATAAGAAAACCAATCTTTACTTTAAGTACTGTTACAAACCCATTCATATTCTATTATTGCATTATATATACTGTATTCTAACTTTACCATGGCTTATAGCCCCCGATACAATCCATAGATTCATCAAAGTAAGCACACAATGCAAAGAAAATAGAATCTGTCAAAAACAGAACAGTCTGTAAAGACGCAAATTTTACTCATACTTATGTAACTCCAAAAATTCTGAAAAATTAGTACAACGTACTTAATTTGTATATCAATCTTGTGAAAAAAAATTCCGAACCTTTCGTTCCTTCTGTGATTTTAAACAATTCTGTTACTGGACGCAAAAGTTTCTATTTTCTAACAAGATCAAGTCAACTATCACCAAACATGATCCCAAAGGCTTAGCTTGGCACAAAAACTAATTAAAACATAAAAACACAATAATAAAATTAGCATAATTGTGCAAACACTCAAGAACAGAAAGAAAAAGGTAAAAATAAATTTTATTCATTGGGTTGCCTCCCAACAAGCGCTATTGTTTTACGCCCCTAGCTAGGCATAATGCATAGATTCAAGTATTGTCATCTTTAGTTCTTGATCCATATGTTGCCCTCATGATTGATTCATATGGTGGCCAAATTCTTGTTCTAGGGAAGTGTTCCATACCCTTTCTTAGTGGAAACTGAAATTTAATATTGCCTTCTTTCATATCAATCACGGCTCCTATAGTGCGTAAAAACGGTCTACCAAGAATAATTGGACAAGACGGATTGCAATCAATATCAAGAACAATAAATTCTCTGGGCACATAATTCCTATTTGCAAGAATAAGAACATCATTAATTCTTCCCAAAGGCTTTTTAATAGTAGAATCCGCCAAGTGCAAATTAAGAGAACATTCTTCAATATCGGTAAGACCAAGCACATCACATAAAGATTTCGGAATTATGGAAACACTAGCACCCAAATCACATAAAGCAAAACACTCATAATTTTTAACCTTGACTTTAATGGTAGGTTCCCATTCATCATGTAATTTCCTAGGAATTGAAACTTCAAATTCCAACTTTTCTTCAAAAGCTTTCATCATGGCATCAACAATATGTTTAGTAAAAGCTTTATTTTGTTCATAGGCATGAGGTGAATTTATCATGGATTGCAACAAAGAAATACATTCAATCAAAGAGAAACTATCATAATTAAAGTATTTGTAATCCAAAAGAGTGGGAACATCACTAGTTAAAGTTTTGACCTCTCCAAACCCACTTTTATCAATTTTTTCACAATCCATGGCTAGCCGTATCCACGGGTGCCTTCCATACCAACACTTTCCAAGGAATTTATTATTTGACAACATAAAGTAAATTTCTTTTTCGTTTCAGGACTGGGCATCCCTATTACCACCGTACTCTCGTGCAATGACAAGTGAATAAACACTCATCTTGAGAATAACACATGTAGCATGGAAAATATTGGCCACCCCCTGCCGCTTCATGAGCGGTACGAGCACACAAAAAGGAAATTTATTTTGAAAATTAGAGATGGCACATACAAATTTGCTTAGAACAGCATGGAAATATCGCATATAGGGAGGTATGGTGGACTCATATGGCAAAACTGGGTTTAAGGATTTTGGATGCACAAGTAGTATTTCTACTTAGTACAAGTGGAGGCTGGCAAAAGATTGAGAAGCAACCAACCAAGAAACGAAAAATCACATAAGCGAGCATTAAGCATAACTAACACCGAATAATGCACCACAAGTAGGATATAATTTCATTGCATAACTATTGACTTTCATGCTTGCATAGGGAATCACAAACCTTAACACCAATATTCTTACTAAAGCATAATTACTCACCAACATGACTCACATATCACTATCATCATATCTCAAAACTATTACAAGGAATCAAGTTTAATTTGTCCAATGATCTTCATGAAAGTTTTTATTACACCCCTCTTGAATATCTATCACTTTGGGACTAATTTCATGTATTGCAATTGCTTTTGACAAGCTCAAACAAATTTAAGTGAAGAACATGAGCATAAATTTTTTCATCTCTCGAAATAATATAAGTGAAGCATGAGAGAATTTCTTCAAAATTACTAACTCTCAAATAAATCTAAGTGAAGCATGAGAGGATTTCTTCAAAATTATTAAAGCACACCGTGCTCAAAAAGATATAAGTGAAGCACTAGAGCAATTCCATAGCTCAAAAAATTTAAGTGAAGCATAAAGAGCAATTCTAACAAATCATAGCATAATTTTGGCTTTCTCAAATAGGTGTGTCCAGCAGGGATACTAGTAACAAACTAAAAAGCAAAACAAGCAAAGACTCATATAATACAAGACGCTCCAAGCAAAACTCAAGATATGTGACGAATAAAAATATAGCTCCAAGTAAAATACCGATGATCGTTAGAAGAAAGAGGGGATGCCACTCGGGGCATCCCCAAGCTTAGTTGCTTGTTTCTCCTTGAATATTACCTTGGGGTGCCATGGGGCATCCCCAAGCTTAGGCTCTTCTTACTCCTTATTCCTTCATCCATCGTGATCTCACCCAAAACTTGAAAACTTCAATCACACAAAACTTAACAAAACCTTCGTGAGATCCGTTAGTATAAGAAAACCAATCTTTACTTTAAGTACTGTTACAAACCAATTCATATTGTATTATTGCATTATATCTACTTTATTCTAACTTTACCATGGCTTATACCCCCCGATACAATCCATAGATTCATCAAAATAAGCACACAATGCAAAGAAAATAGAATCTGTCAAAATCGGAATAGTCTGTAAAGACGTGAATTTTTCTCATACTTCTGTAACTCCAAAAATTCTGAACAATTAGTACAACGTACGCAATTTGTATATAAATATTGTGAAAAAAAATTCAGACCCTTTCGCCGCTTCTGTGATTTTAAACAATTTTGGTACTGGACGCAAAAGTTTCTGTTTTCTAACAAGATCAAGTCAACTATCACCAAACATGATCCCAAAGGCTTAGCTTGGCACAAAAACTAATTCAAACATAAAAACACAATAATTAAAGTAGAATAATTGTGCAAGCACTCAAGAATAGAAAGAAAACAGTAAAAATAAATTTTATTCATTGGGTTGCCTCCCAACAAGCGCTATCGTTTTACGCCCCTAGCTAGGCAGAATGCATAGATTCAAGTATTGTCATCTTTAGTTCTTGATCCATATGTTGCCCTCATGATTGATTCATATGGTGGCCAAATTCTTGTTCTAGGGAAGTGTTCCATACCCTTTCTTAGTGGAAACTGAAATTTAATATTGCCTTCTTTCATATCAATCACGGCACCAATAGTGCGTAAAAATGGTCTACCAAGAATAATTGGACAAGACGGATTGCAATCAATATCAATAACAATAAATTCTTTGGGCACATAATTCTTATTTGCAGGAATAAGAACATAATTAATTCTTCCCAAAGGCTTTTTAATAGTAGAATCCACCAAGTGCAAATTAAGAGAACATTCTTCAATATCGGTAAGACCAAGCACATCACATAAAGATTTCGGAATTGTGGAAACACTAGCACCAAAATCACATAAAGCAAAACACTCATAATTTTTAACCTTGACTTTAATGGTAGGTTCCCATTCATCATGTAATTTCCTAGGAATTGAAACTTCAAATTCCAACTTTTCTCAAAAGCTTTCGTCATGGCATCAACAATATGTTTAGTAAAAGCTTTTTTTTGTTCATAGGCATGAGGTGAATTTATCATGGATTGCAACAAAGAAATACATTCAATCAAAGAGAAACTATCATAATTAAAGTCTTTGTAATCCAAAAGAGTGGGCACATCACTAGTTAAAGTTTTGACCTCTCCAAACCCACTTTTATCAATTTTTCACAATCCATGGCTAGCCATATCCACGGGTGCCTTCCATACCAACACTTTCCAAGGAATTTATTATTTGACAACATAATGTAAATTTCTTTTTCATTTCGGGACTAGGAATCCCTATTATCGCCATACTCTCATGCAATGACAAGTGAATAAACACTCATCTTGAGAATAACACATGTAGCATGGAAAATATTGGCCACCCCCTGCCGCTTCATGAGCGGTACGAGCACACAAAAAGGAAATTTATTTTGAAAATTAGAGATGGCACATACAAATTTGCTTAGAACGGCATGGAAATATCGCATATAGGTAGGTATGGTCGACTCATATGGCAAAACTAGGTTTAAAGATTTTGGATGCACAAGTAGTATTTCTACTTAGTACAAGTGGAGGCTGGCAAAAGATTGAGAAGCAACCGACCAAGAAACGAAAAATCACATAAGCGAGCATTAAGCATAACTAACACTGAATAATGCACCACAAGTTGGATGTAATTTCATTGCATAACTATTGACTTTCATGCTTGCATAGGGAATCACAAACCTTAACACCAATATTCTTACTAAAGCATAATTACTCACCAACATGACTCACATATCACTATCATCATATCTCAAAACTATTACAAGGAATCAAGTTTAATTTGTCCAATAATCTTCATGAAAGTTTTTATTATATCCCTCTTGAATATCTACCACTTTGGGACTAGTTTCATGTATTGCAATTGGTTTTGACAAGCTCAAACAAATTTAAGTGAAGAACATGAGCATAAATTTTTTCATCTCTCAAAATAATATAAGTGAAGCATGAGAGAATTTCTTCAAAATTACTAACTCTCAAATAAATCTAAGTGAAGCATGAGAGGATTTCTTCAAAATTATTCAAGCACACCGTTCTGAAAAAGATATAAGTGAAGCACTAGAACAATTCCATAGCTCAAAAAATTTAAGTGAAGCATAAAGAGCAATTCTAACAAATCATAGCAAAATTTTGGCTTTCTCAAATAGGTGTGTCCAGCAAGGATACTAGTAACAAACTAAAAATCACAACAAGCAAAGACTCATATAATGCAAGACGCTCCAAGCAAAACTCATGATATGTGAAAAATAAAAATATAGCTCCAAGTAAAATACCGATGGTCGTTAGAAGAAAGAGGGGATGCCACTCGGGGCATCCCCAAGCTTAGTTGCTTGTTTCACCTTGAATATTACCTTGGGGTGCCATGGGGCATCCCCAAGCTTAGGCTCTTCTTACTTCTTATTCCTTCATCCATCGTGATCTCACGCAAAACTTGAAAACTTCAATCACACAAAACTTAACAAAACCTTCGTGAGATTCGTTAGTATAAGAAAACCAATCTTTACTTTAAGTACTATTACAAACCCATTCATATTCTATTATTGCATCATCTCTACTTTATTCTAACTTTACCATGGCTTATAGCCCCCTATACAATCCATAGATTCATCAAAATAAGCACACAATGCAAATAAAACAGAATTTGTCAAAAACAGAACAGTCTGTAAAGACGCGAATTTTGCTCATAATTCTGTAACTCCAAAAATTCTGAAAAATTAGTACAACGTACGGAATTTGTATATCAATCTTGTGAAAAAAAATTCAGACCCTTTCGTCACTGCTGTGATTTTAAACAATTCTGTTACTGGACACAAAAGTTTCTGTTTTCTAACAAGATCAAGTCAACTATCACCAAACATGGTCCCAAAGGCTTAGCTTGGCACAAAAACTAATTCAAACATAAAAACACAATAATAAAATTAGAATAATTGTGCAAACACTAAAGAACAGAAAGAAAAAGGTAAAAATAAATTTTATTCATTGGGTTGCCTCCCAACAAGGGCTATCATTTTACGCCCCTAGCTAGGCATAATGCATAGATTCTAGTATTGTCATCTTTAGTTCTTGATCCATATGGTGCCCTCATGATTGATTCAAATGGTGGCCAATTTATTGTTCTAGGGAAGTGTTCCATACCCTTTCTTAGTGGAAACTGAAATTTAATATTGCCTTATTTCATATCAATCACGGCACCTATAGTGCGTAAAAACGGTCTACCAAGAATAATTGGACAAGACGGATTGCAATGAATATCAATAACAATAAATTCTTTGGGCACATAATTCCTATTTGCAAGAATAAGAACATCATTAATTCTTCCCAAAGGCTTTTTAATAGTAGAATCCGCCAAGTGCAAATTAAGAGAACATTCTTCAATATTGGTAAGACCAAGCACATCACATAAAGATTTCGGAATTGTGGAAACACTAGCACCAAAATCACATAAAGCAAAACACTCTTAATTTTTAACCTTGACTTTAATGGTAGGTTCCCATTCATCATGTAATTTCCTAGGAATTGAAACTTCAAATTCCAACTTTTCTTCAAAAGCTTTCATCATGGCATCAACAATATGTTTAGTAAAAGCTTTATTTTGTTCATAGGCATGAGGTGAATTTATCATGGATTGCAACAAAGGAATACATTCAATCAAAGAGAAACTATCATAATTAAAGTCGTTGTAATCCAAAAGAGTGGGCATATCACTAGTTAAAGTTTTGACCTCTCCAAATCCACTTTTATCAATTTTTTCATCAAGGTTTTCACCCTCAGAATTATCGGGACACCCTCTAGTTAAAGTTGACTCTTCTCCAGTCCCTTTATCATCAATTTTAATTTTTCTAACCAAGTAATCAATAGAAGAAACACCAATCACTTTAATCTTCATCATTTTTATGGAAGCAATCACTAGAAAACACTTGTTCTAAAAATTCTCTTTTAGCTCTAAGCATAGTGGTTCTTTTCTTACTTTCATCCATAGAAACATATAAAGCTTTAATTGATTCATCAACCTTGGGTGCAAAAAATTTCAACTTGAGATTTTCTACATCGTGAGAAATTCTATCAATGCTTCTAGACATATCATCAATCTTATTCAACTTTTCTTCTGTCGTAGTATTGAAAACTTTTTGAGCATTGATAAATTCTTTAATATTATTCTCAAGATCAGAGGGGTTCCTATTATTATTGTAAGAAGAATTACCATAATTATTAGAGGAATTTCCTGGAAATGGCCAAGGATTAAAATTACCTCTATAAGCATTGTTATTGAAATTATCCCGCGAGATAAATTTCACATCTACGGGATCACTATTTTTCTCAATCAAAGTAGACAAAGGCACATCATTAAGATCAATAGGAGCACTTTTATTAGCAACCAATTTCATAAGAGCATCAACTTTTTCACTCAACGTGCTAATCTCTTCAACCGAATTAACTTTTTTAGTAGTAGGTGCCCTTTCGGTATGCCATTGTGAATAACTTGCCATTATGTTATCTAGCAATTTAGTAGCTTCACCCAAAGTAATTTCCATAAAAGTACCACCCGCGGTGGAATCTAAAAGATTTCTAGAAACAAAGTTCAATCCCGCATAATTTTTTTGTATGATCATCCAATGTGTAGGACAATTTCTTATCATCAATTTCATTCTTTCCCAAGATTGTGCAACATGTTCATGCTCAAGTTGCTTAAAATTCATGATTTGATTTCTAAGGGAAATAATTTTCATGGGAGGAAAATACTTAGTAATAAAAGCATCTTTGCACTTATCCCAAGAATCGATACTATTGCGAGGCAAGGAAGAAAACCAAATTTTTGCACGATCCCTCAAAGAGAAAGGAAATAATTTCAACTTCACAATATCATTGTCCACATCTTTTTTTTGCATATCACACAATTCTACGAATGTGTTTAGATGGGATGCGGCATCCTCATTAGGAGTACCGGAAAATTGACCTTTCATAACAAGATTCAACAAAGCGGCATTAATATCACAAGATTCCGCACTAGTGGCGGGAGGAGCAATCGGAGTGCTAATAAGATCATTGTTATTGGTATTGGAAACATCACACAACTTGGTGTTTTCTTGAGTCATCGTGACTATGCAAACAAGATTGTAAATAGATCTGACGAGAAAAGGCGAACGAAAAAGGAGGCGAATAAAACGACAAATTTTTGTGAAGTGGGGGAGATGAAAATGAGAGGCAAATGGCAAATAATGTAAATTGCAAGGAGATGAGATTTGTGATTAGGAACCTGATAGATGTTGATGATGTCTCCCCGGCAACGGCGCCAAAAATTCCTTTTGATGTCGCTTGAACTACGTCGGTATTTTCCCAAAGAGGAAGGGATGATGCAGTACAGCTACGGTAGGTATTTCCCTCAGTTATGAAACCAAGGTATCAATCCAGTAGGAGAACCAAGGAACACTATGTAAACGGTACCTGCACACAAAGAACAAATACTTGCAACCCGACGCTTATGAGGGGTTGTCAATCCCTCTACGGGTAACGGCGCCAGAAATTGTCAAGTTGACGGGATAAAAATTGTGATAGATTGGATAAATAGATCTTGATAAAACGCGAAATAAAATAAGTAATAAAAAAGCACAGCAAGGTATTTTTGGGTTTTTGGAATAATAGATCTGAAAATAAAAGCGAATGAAAATAGATCTCAAAGCAAATATGATAAAGAATAGACCCGGGGGCCGTAGATTTCACTAGTGGCTTCTCTCGAGAAAATAGCACACGGTGGGTAAACAAATTACTGTTGGGCAATTGATAGAACATCGAATAATTATGACGATATCTAGGCAATGATCATTACATAGGCATCACGTCCAAGATTAGTAGACCGACTCCTGCCTTCATCTACTACTATTATTCCACACATCGACCGCTATCCAGCATGCATCTATTGTATTAAGTTCATGGAGAAACGAAGTAATGCAATAAGAACGATGAGATGATGTAGACGAGATCTATTCATGTAGGAATAGCACCCATCTTGTTATCCTTAATAGCAATGATACAAGCGTGTCTTGCTGCCCCTTCTGTCACTGGGAAAGAACACCGCATGATCGAACCCATCACAAAGCACCTCTTCCCATGGCAAGGAAAATCGATCTAGTTGGCCTAACTAAACCAAAGATTCGAAGAAGAAATACGAGGCTATAAGTAATCGTGCATGTAAGAGATCAAAGAAACTCAAATAACTTTCATGGATATAGATCTGATCATAAACTCAAAGTTCATCGGATCCCAATAAACACACCGCAAAAAGAGTTACATCAAATAGATCTCCAAGAGACCATTGTATTGAGAATCAAAAAGAGAGAAGAAGCTATCTAGCTACTGCCTACGGACCCGTAGGTCTATGCTGAACTACTCACGCATCATCGGAGAGGCACCAATGGGGATGATGAACCCCTCCGTGATGGTGTCTAGATTGGATCTCGTGGTTCTAGAACTTGCGGCGGCTGGAATTGCTTTTCGTCGACTCCCCTAGTGTTTCTGGAATATTAGGGTATTTATAGAGCAAAGAGGCGGTGCGGGAGGCCACCGAGTTTGGCACAACCCACCAGGGCACGCCCTGGGGGGTTGTGCTCCCCTCAGGCCTCTCCTCTGGTACTTCTTTAGCCCATCTTGTGTCTTCTGGCCCAAAAAAATTCTCCAAAAAGTTTCGCTGCGTTTGGACTCCGTTTGGTACTGATATTCTGCGAAGTAAAAAACAAGCAAAAAACAGCAACTGGCATTGGGCACTATGTCAATAGGTTAGGCCCAAAAAAATGATATAAAGTTGCAATAAAATGATTGTAAAACATCCAAGAAGGAATAATATAACAGCATGGAACAATAAAAAATTATAGATACGTTGGAGACGTATCAAGGCTGCTGATGAAGTCCATGTTCGCCGGAGGCTCTTGCGGTTCTGGCTCGACCCACCCCCGCTTCTTGGCCGGCTCGTCCTCCATCTCGCAGCAGGTGGCGATCCTCGGCAGTGGTGCTTGTAGATGAGAACGGAAGACTGTTCTACGTACCTTCCCGAGGCGGCCGAAACAAAAGTCCAAACCCAGCAATAAATTGCAGCGCTCGCGGCTCGCTTCCTGGTATGGTGAGCGTGCGCGGCAGACTGCTCACAGTCATCCCGTCTAATCAAACAGTTGCCCGCGGTAGTAAATGGTTAGTTGAATGCCCACGGTTGGACTAATACGACCGTTTGTGATAATAATGTGGTGGCTATTTGTTAAAAATGCCTAGGAAAATCAATGTATAAAAAGGTGAAACGAACCCTGAATAATTTCATATGTTTAGCACAGTTGCATGTTGCCTCTATAAAATAAATCAAGGCGGGAAGATACAGTGTACGTCGTTTCGCACACAGATCATGTGACCAAGTTCCCTCTCGGAACCAAGAGGCTTCTTGATAGAAGCTCCGGAAATCCGAGTTGAAAAGGGCAGCAATATATAACTCCAGCTTACAGAAGGTACAAAAGCATGATGATTAATTGTTCATCAGGTTTACACAAAATCCATATCGAACAGGACAATAACAACTAACTCAACCAAAGTTTTCGGCAATCACAATCAAATGGATCGGTCTGATCCATAAAATCAAGATCCTGGGCCAGAAAATCTACTGGTACATGAAGACAAGTTGTTGTAAATAGAATCTGAGCACATTCAGAAGCCCTTCTGTCCACCTGAAACTTCTTTTTATGTTGTTCAACATGTCCATCCGTGAGAAAGTTTTTGTTAAAAAACTTAATCCTCATGGACAATAGTACTCTCGCATTCAACAGGAAGAATGTGACAAAGCTAGTGTTTGCATGGTTGGATGCATATCTTTCCAGTGTTATTGTCCTCAAAGGAATGTCATGAGAACTGAGAAAATCACGGTGCTTCTTATGCCACCGATTGGTTATACCTTTTTTTCTATGTCCTTTAGCCTAAATAGACATGAAGACTGAAAACAGTTAATGTCTAAAAAAACTAGTACAGCTGAACGGTTAGTTCTAGTAAAGTATATCAATGTGCTTGATATCATCACCTCTATATACAAATTCTCCAGACATGGAAAGCATCGCAGCAAGTCGATAATCATGTTCAGATCAAGAAACCACATACTGATATGTAAGGTCTTGACAGAATCCAGCACCATTGATAGGGTACCCATGGGCAAACTCTTCATTGAGCATAGAACATAATATTAGTACCAAAAGCGTACTCCAAGATTATATTAAACTTATGCGCACAAATGAAAAATGCAGCTTATGATTACAAAAGTGTTGATGATATAAAACTTACGCACACAAATGAAAAATGCAGCTTATGATTACAAAAGTGTTGATGATAACATACAGTACCTGAATAAGTGTGGAGCCAACCGCCATCTTGTTATGTTCAAACGGATCAGGAATTACACCCAAAGTCTCCATTTTAGGCGCAGAGATCACAGTTATTTGCGAAGGTGCATAACGATAATCAAGGAGCAGCCTTTGGAGTGAAGGGGCGTCTTTGATGATGAGCTCTTCGCCTTTAAAGCAAATTTCAATGCTTACAAGGTGAGGCGACTTTATTTGGAGACAACGGATACGGATTTCTTTTCCAAAAAAGGCAGCAAGCACTCCAGGGCAGGGCAGCAGGAGTGGATGATGATGTGCAGTGAGGCCTCCGACAGATCGACCACCACAAGCGTGAGTTTTTTTAGCAATGGGAGTCGAAGCATTTGTACCAGATTGTCTGGTAGATGACACCGGGCCAGGGTGGCGGTGTGGAGAGAGGAGGAAAACCATGGGATGGACATTGGTGGTGAGGGCTGAAAGGATCGAGAAGAGGTGTCTAGAGGGGGGGGGGTGATTAGACCCTCAACAAGCAAAAGTAGCAGTTTTTAAGTTCTTCAAGTTGAGGTGGACTTTTAGCACAAGTTTAAGCATTCACAATACATTTCAAGCAAGCATGACAAGAGTATGAGCAGCGGAAAGAGTAAAGCATGCTATTTGCAAGAAAGTAAAGGGATGGGATTGGAGTGTGCAAACGCAATGAAGACACGGAGATTTTTGGCGTGGTTCTGATAGGTGGTGCTATCATACATCCACGTTGGTGGAGACTTCAACCCGCGAAGGGTAACGGCTGCATGAGTCCACGGAGGGCTCCACCCACGAAGGGTCCACGAAGAAGCAACCTTGTCTATCCCACCATGGCCATCACCCACGAAGGACTTGCCTTACTCGGGTAGATCTTCACGAAGTAGGCGATCTCATTGCCCTTACAAACTCCTTGGTTCAACTCCACAATCTTGTCGGAGGCTCCCAAGTGAAACCTAACCAATATAGGAGACACCACTCTCCAAAAGGTAATTAATGGTGTGTTGATGATGAAGTCCTTGCTCTTGTGCTTCAAATGATAATTTCCCCAACACTCAACTCTCTCTCATAGATTTGGCTATGGTGGAAAGAAAGTTTGAGTGGAAAGCAACTTGGGGAAGGCTAGAGATCAAGATTCTTGTGGTTGCATTGGAATGTCTTGATCTCAACACATGAGTAGGTGGTTCTCTCTCAGAAAATGAGTAGTGGAAGTGTAGCCTCATTCTGATGGCTCTCTCTTGAATAGAGAAGGGGGTGGATGGGTATATATAGCCTCCACACAAAATCCAACCGTTACACACATTTGACCCAACTCGGTCAGACCGAATAGAAGAACTCGGTGAGACCGATTTAGTTCAAAATGTGAACGTTAGGATTCTCGGTTGGACCGACATGATCAACTCGGTGGGACTGATGTGCAAGGGTTAGGGCAAGACCTCATCTCGGTGTGACCAATTGCATGAACTTGGTGGGACCAATTTTAGCAATGAGTTAAACAGAGAGTTGGTCAGGCAAACTCGATGGGACCGATTGCATATTTCGGTGAGACCGAAATAATTACAATAGGCAACAGAGAGTTTGCATTGCGAACTCAATGGGACCGATCGCTCATTTCGGTAAGACCGAAATGTTACAAAGGGAAACAGAGAGTTTGCATTGCCATCTCGGTGAGACCGAGATCCTGATCGATGAGACTGAATTGATTAGGGTTTCTGGCAGTGGCTATGTCAAAGAAACTCGGTGGGGCCGAGTTTGACTTTAGGTTTAGGACATATTTGGAAATGAGAAAGTGGTTGAGGGCTTTGGAGCATATCACTAAGCATTTTGAGCAAGTAGACCATTAAGCAACACCTCATCCCCTTTTAATAGTATTGGCTTTTCCTATGGACTCAATGTGATCTTGGATCACTAAAATAGAAATGAAGAGTCTTGAGATTTTTCCAATCATTGTCCTTAGTATCTTGAAGGGGTTCCACATCCTCTTGTTCTTGCCACGCCATTGTTGAACTTTCTGAAATATACTAGATGAAGATATTAGTCCAACAAGAGATATGTTGACATTAATTACCAAAATAACCCTGGGAGCACTTGTGCTTTCAATCTCCCCTTTTTTGGTAATTGATGACAACATACATCAAAGCTTTAGATAAGGATATGAAGAGTAACAAGTAAAGCTTTGGAAGGACATGTAACATGCATAGGCTCCCCCTACATGTATGCAATCATGTAAAGATAGTATGTAAGATCATGTGAATGCATAAGCATGACTGAGCAAGCAATGAGTTACATGTATCTTGGCTATATGCATCAGAGCAAATGATGTATACAGGAAGTGTACCTTTATGTTCATGAGTCCTTCTTGCAAACAATATGTACATCAGCAAGAGATCATCATGCACATGAGTGTGATGCATATACTTACCTTGTGGTCTTGGGCTGGCTTCGGAAGAGATGAGCTTGAGAAAACAATGTTAGATAACACAAGAACACTCTAAATGAAGCAAGTTCAAGAGACCACAAGATTACCAAGATTGGGATGACATGTAAAGAGTAAGTACTTAGTACTCTATTTGGATATGGACATGTCCCCAAAGATTAAAGATATGCAATGAATTCCAAAGATTTTCTTCCCTTAGATAGGAACTCTTTCTCCCCCTGAATTTGATATTGGATAATGGGAGAAGGTAGGGTAAGAGAAAATCAGAGCAAGAAAAAACAGAGCAAGAAAAGATATGAACTCACATTTATTAACATGTCTTTCCCCTCTTAAAGACATGTGACTTCTCTCCTCTATTGTTAATAAGCATCTGGAGAAGCAAGCTAAGATGTGCTTTCCCATGTGATAAACTTTGATGTGCTCTCTCTCTCCCCCTTTGACATCAATTTCCAAGAAGGGACCTTCTGGAGCATGAGTCAAATAGGTTTGGTCCTTGAAACACATTACAAAGCAGCATGTAGTATAAGATGCGAGTAGAGGATAAGAATCATTGAGTGGAGCTAGAGAAGAAATGACATTTGCAATGGCAAAAAGTTTTCTCAGTAGTGAAATCAGTAATGCCGATCTATTTTCATCGGTGACACCAAGTTGGCGGTGTCATAGATGATGCATATCGGTCAGACCGGGTTAGTCCTCGTCGGTTGTACCAATGAACTGTCTACCAGGTATTGTAGTTCGGTCTAGCCGATGGGCATGAATCGGTGAGGCCGAGTTCAATATAGAGGAAAGTCTTGTCAACTCAGCTCACTTTGCAATCAAAATCTCACAAGGATTTGCAAGGAATTAACTGAAGAATTTGCAATGAATTAGATGCAGAAAAATACAGAGAAATATACAAAGGAAAAGGATCTAGATGAAGTTTTTTTTATAAGGGGAACAAATAAGTAAAAACATATGCAAAACAAAGAAACACTAGAGAACTTCATCTAGAAGGGGTCGGCGACAAAGTCACCTATGTTAGAGTATATTGACTGAGGAGTCAAGTGATGACACTTGATCGTAGGTCATACTCATCGTTTAAGCTCAAAATGGGGTTACCATTTTTCGTTTAAGCTTTTTGATGTATTCACATCTTGGTGAGTTGCTTTGACCCATGTCTTGGAGTAAAGCTTCTCTAAGATGGAATAACGTACCTTGAGTGGTGGTGTTGATCTTGATCCTGTAGTCGAACTTGTGTTGGATGCTCGGGGTTGATGTAGTTCATCAAGAGTTGAGAGCACCACTTATAGTTTGAGTTCATCTTCCTACATGGGTTAGTCTTGCAAGGAAGAGCACTTGTGTATCCAAAATGACAATCATGAAACTTGATACCAAATGAAATTTGATATATAGAAATTGTCAAAGGATATGTTGAGTGAATCCATGCTTCCTTGTATTCAACAACCATATAGTAGAAACTTGGTGATGTAGAGATTGCTCAAGATGTGAGTGACTTGCAATCTTGTAGATTTGGGCTCATCCAAGTACCTACAAGGGTTAGATAACATGCAAGGGTACAAATATAGATCCAAGACATATGAAGGATTAGTCAAAAGACAAGCTCATGCCTCGCATGTATCTGAATGGAGTTTCTACTCCAAGTTTGAGGCATCAATAATATTTAATTCACCTCTCAAACGGCAAAATACTTTCTCATCAAGCGGTTTGGTGAATATATCCGCCAATTGCTTATTGGTACAAACATGCTTAAGATTGATGTCTCCTTTAGCAACATGATCTCGAATGAAATGATGACGAACTTCAATATGCTTAGTTCGAGAATGTTGCACGGGATTGTGAGCAATCTTAGTAGCACTTTCATTGTCACATAGCAATGGAACATGTTTCACATGTATCCCATAATCCTTAAGAGTTTGGGTCATCCAAAGTAATTGAGCACAACATGATCCGGCGGCAATGTATTCCGCTTCGGCAGTAGATAAGGATACTGAGTTTTGTTTCTTGGAGGACCAAGACACAAGATATCTACCAAGAAATTGACAAGTTCCCGAAGTGGACTTTCTATCAACCTTGTCACCGGCATAGTCCGAATCGGAGTAACCAACAAGATCAAAAGAGGACCTCTTAGGATACCAAATGCCAAAGTTTGGTGTATGGATTAAGTATCTCACTATCCTTTTCAAAACCTTAAGATGACACTCTTTAGGGGCCTCTTGATATCGTGCACACATGCACACACTTAGCATAATATCGGGACGGGAGGCACATAGATATAACAATGAACCAATCATAGAGCGGTAAAGCTTTTGGTCAACTGGTTTGCCATCCTTGGTCAAGTCAAGATGTCCACTAGTAGGCATGGGTGTTTTCATACCTTTGCTCTCTTGCATATTGAACTTCTTGAATAAGTCCTTGGTATACTTTGTTTGGGAAACAAAGGTACCCTCCTTAGTTTGCTTGATTTGCAAACCAAGAAAGAATTTGAGTTCACTCGTCATTGACATCTCAAACTTCTCCGACATTAGCCTTCCAAACTTTTCACTAAAATGAGGGTTAGTCGAACCAAATATGATATCATCCACATAAATTTGGCACACAAATAATTCACCATTAACCCTTTTAGTAAAAAGTGTAGAATCAATTTTTCCAATCTCGAAGCCTTTTTCAATAAGAAACTTAGTCAAGCATTTATACCTTGCTCTAGGAGCTTGTTTGAGACCATAAAGTGCTTTGTGAAGTTTGTAAACATGATTAGGTTTCTTGGGATTAACAAAGCCGGGAGGTTGTTTAACATAGACTTCCTCCTCAATTTCTCCATTTAGAAAGGCACTTTTAATGTCCATTTTGTATAGAGTGATGTCATGGTGATTGGCATAAGCAAGTAAGATGCGTATGGACTCAAGTCTAGCAACGAGGGCATATGTCTCACCATAGTCCATACCTTCGACTTGAGTGTAACCTTGGGCGATGAGACGGGCCTTGTTGCGTACAACTTGTCCATCTTCATCTTGCTTATTCCGAAACACACATTTGGTTGCAATGACATTGTGCTTTTCATCGGGATTTTCAACAAGCGTCCATACTTGATTCCTCTTGAAATTGTGTAGCTCTTCATGCATAGCGTTCACCCAATCCGGATCATCAAGAGCTTCTTCAACCTTCATATGTTTAATGTTAGGAATGAATGAGTAATGTTCACAAAAGTTAGCTAAGCGAGACTTAGAGCGAGTAATTCTCCCGGTTTGAATATCATCAAAGATTTGTTCGACGGGATGATCTCTTGAGACTCTTGCTCTAACTCGTGAGAGCTTTTGTTTGGGTTGGGATGGAACATCCTCTTCATTGTCTTGTTCTTCCTCTTGTCTATCTTCATTGTTGTTGGCGTTGATGTTCTCTTGTGGAGGTGGAGAAGGAGGTCGATGAGGTTCATCTTGTTGTACTTCCTCGTCTCCTTCATCTTGACGTGTTCCACTTGTGGATGCCTCCAAGTCAACTTGTGGTTCACCTTGCTGTGAAGTTGAGGCTTCCACTTGAACGGACGAGGTACTCTCCTTCACCTCCGTTGGGCGAATCTTGCCAATAGACAAGTCTTGAATCGCTTCCGAAGGGTCTTTGTCTCCTATATCAATTGATAATTGCTCTACTTGCGAGCCGTTAGATTCATCAAACTTCACATCTACCATCTCTTCAACCTTTCGGGTGAAATTGTTGTAGACACGGTAAGTGTGAGAGTTTGAGCCATAACCGAGTAGGAAACCTTCACGAGATTTAGGGGCAAATTTCGAACGATGATGTTTATCAAGAATGTAGCACTTTGAGCCAAATACTCGAAGTATCCAACTTGGGGTTTGTTACCGGTGAGAAGCTCGTATGCCGTCTTGCCAAGAAGCTTGTGAAGATACAATCGATTTGTGGCATGACAAGCTGTCTCAACCGCTTCCGCCCAAAAGTGTTTTGGCGTCTTGTATTCATCAAGCATCGTTCTTGCCATCTCAATGAGTGACCAGTTCTTCCTCTCAACAACTCCATTCTGTTGAGGTGTGTACGTAGCCGAGAACTCATGTGAAATCCCTTCTTCGTCAAGACAGGTATCCACATTGGCGTTCTTGAAATCCATTCTGTTGTCGCTGCGAACCTTCTTGATTTTTACTTCAAATTGATTTTGGGACTTCCTAGCGAAGTTCTTCAAGATCTTTTGGACCTGTGATTTATCATCAAGAAAGAACACCCACGTAAATCTGGAAAAATCATCAACAATGACTAAACCAAACGAATTACCACCGAGACTCTTGTAGGCGTTGGGACCAAAAAGATCCATGTGGAGTAGCTCAAGCGGTCTTCTCGTGGTCATAATGCTCTTTACGGGATGACTTCCTCCAACTTGTTTTCCTGCTTGACAAGCACTGCAAAGTCTATCCTTGTCAAATATAACATCTTTAACACCAAGGATATGATCACCTTTAATAAGCTTATCAAGATTTCGCATGCCCACGTGACCTAACCTTCTATGCCACAACCAACCTTTGGAAGATTTAGCAATTAAGAAAGTTCTAGGTTGACCTCTTTAGTGATGTCAACAATGTATAGATCACCTCTACGTATACCGGTAAAGACCATACTATGATTATCTCTTCGAAACACTTGGCAGTCTACTTCAGTGAATAGAACATTGAGACCGAAATCGGCTAGTCTAGATACGAAAAGTAGATTGTAGCCAAGAGATTCAACGAGCCTAACATTTTGGATGGAGATGTCATGTGAGATGGCCACCTTATCATGGCCAACCACCTTACCCTTTGAGTTATCACCAAAAGTGACATACTTTCGAGGGCCGTCGTTTTCAGCAAGCTCACGAAACATATCCTTGTCTCCGGTCATGTGATCGGTACATCCACTATCAAGAACCCATTCCTTTCCTCCAGCCGTGTAACCACGAAGGTTAGCCATGAGACCAAGGTGTCTCATAGACTCATCAAGATCAAAGTCACTATCATCATCCTCGTCATAATATCCATGTTCAACATCATCATCATATGAATGATCATTACCTAGAGAAGGTAATTCATTAGATTTATGACCATGACAATGTTCATATTTATGAATTCTAATGTCTTGAGAGATGATGTCACTAATGATTCCAACATCTCCTTTGGCATGCATGAGATCACGAAGCTCAAATAGACAATCACCAAACTTAGGATCACTAGAATTCATCTTATTTAAAGCAATGGACTTTTGAAGAATCTCATCTAGATTTTTCAAGGAATAGTTTGGAAAGCATTTCTCGAGGTATCTCCATATAGTGTAAGAACATTCAAGTGTAGGCAAGCACACAATCAAGTTTCTAGGCAATCCTCTAATGATAAGATTAACAGTTCTTAGATTGCGGATCATGTCAAGAGACTCATCGGGGGTAGGATGCAAAGAATCAATAGGAGGTGCACAAGGGCAAGTAATATACTTGTTCAAATTATATTCATTGAAAATCTCAAGCATCTCATTTTTTCAAGCATGATAGAACTCTCCATCAAGTATAGGTACTCTACGTCTAATACTCCCAATTGTAGACTCATCCATCTTCTTCCATTGGTGATTAAACCAAAGCAATGGAGACCAATGCTCTGATACCAATTGAAAGGATCAAGAAGAGGTGTCTAGAGGGGGGGTGATTAGACCCTCAACAAGCAAAAGTAGCAGTTTTTAAGTTCTTCAAGTTGAGGTGGAGTTTTAGCACAAGTTTAAGCATTCACAATACATTTCAAGCAAGCATGACAAGAGTATGAGCAGCGGAAAGAGTAAAGCATGATGTTTGCAAGAAAGTAAAGGGATGGGATTGGAGTGTGCAAACGCAATGAAGACACAGAGATTTTTGGCGTGGTTCCGATAGGTGGTGCTATCATACATCCATGTTGGTGGAGACTTCAACCCACGAAGGGTAATGGCTGCGCGAGTCCACGGAGGGCTCCACCCACGAAGGGTCCACAAAGAAGCAACCTTGTCTATCCCACCATGCCCATCGCCCACGAAGGACTTGCATGACTCGGGTAGATCTTCACGAAGTAGGCGATCTCCTTGCCCTTACAAACTCCTTGGTTCAACTCCACAATCTTGTCGGAGGCTCCCAAGTGACACCTAACCAATCTAGGAGACACCACTCTCCAAAAGGTAATAAATGGTGTGTTGATGATGAACTCCTTGCTCTTGTGCTTCAAATGATAGTCTCCCCAACACTCAACTCTCTCTCACAGATTTGGCTATGATGGAAAGAAAGTTTGAGTGGAAAGCAACTTGGGGAAGGCTAGAGATCAAGATTCTTGTGGTTGGATTGGAATGTCTTGATCTCAACACATGAGTAGGTGGTTCTCTCTCAGAAAATGAGTAGTGGAAGTGTAGGCTCGTTCTGATGGCTCTCTCTTGAATAGAGAAGGGGGTGGAGGGGTATATATAGCCTCCACACAAAATCCAACCGTTACACACATTTGACCCAACTCGGTCAGACCGAATAGAAGAACTCGGTGAGACCGATTTAGTTCAAAATGTGAACGTTAGGATTCTCGGTGGGACCGACATGATCAACTCGGTGGGACTGATGTGCAAGGGTTAGGGCAAGACCTCATCTCGGTGTGACCAATTGAATGAACTCGATGGGACCGATTTCAGCAATGAGTTAAATAGAGAGTTGGTCAGGCAAACTCGGTGGGACTGATTGCATATTTCGATGAGACCAAAATAATTACATCAGGCAACAGAGAGTTTGCATTGTGAACTCGGTGGGACCGATCGCTCATTTTGGTAAGACCGAAACGTTACGAAGGGAAACAGAGAGTTTGCATTGCCATCTCGGTGAGACTGAGATCCCAATCGGTGAGACCGAATTGATTAGGGTTTCTGGCAGTGGCTATGTCAAAGAAACTCGGTGGCGCCGGATAGATCAAATCGGTGGGGCCGAGTTTGACTTTAGGTTTAGGACATATTTGGAAATGAGAAAGTGGTTGAGGGCTTTGGAGCATATCACTAAGCATTTTGAGCAAGTAGAACATTAAGCAGCACCTCATCCCCTTTTAATAGTATTGGCTTTTCCTATGGACTCAATGTGATCTTGGATCACTAAAATAGAAATGAAGAGTCTTGAGATTTTGCCAATCTTTGTCCTTAGTATCTTGAAGGTGTTCCACATCCTCTTGTTCTTGCCACGCCATTGTTGAACTTTCTGAAATATACTTGATGAAGATATTAGTCCAACAAGAGATATGTTGACATTAATTACCAAAATCACCCAGGGAGCACTTGTGCTTTCAAGGGCACAGCTACAACGCTTGGTGGAAAGCTATTTGCATAGTAATGGTAGAACTCAAGATGCTGGAGTTTTTTGAATTGACGGGATGTCAGCCAGACGTCCACCGTGCAGGGTATGTGCAGCAGGCAGCATGTCGGGATGCATAGGCGTCTAACGGAGCCCTGGTGGGAGGAGATGATGGCTCCGTGGAGGTCAAAATCATGAACGACAAATAGCCGGTGACAGTCGAGATTAAGAGGCGCGGCATGCCACAGAGTGCGCCACCGAGATGCGAGGACCTGTGTGTGGCAGCCATCCTTGGTGGGGAGAAGGAAGATGATCTCCCCAAGGATGGCGTCCGGGAGATCGCTGATGCGGTCCGCCCGATATTCTACGGGTTCCTCGAATCCAGGGAGGGTGGTCGCTTCTGCCCGCGCTGCCGGGTGCAGGATCTACAGCCGGCGGCGCCGCTGGCCGGAGCCTCATCTGTGTACATAGCTATCTGAAAAAAGGCAGAAACATACATGTAGGACATTCAAAATCAATTCTCAAGATCTTGAAGAAAAAAATACACAAACATATATGTAGCACATTCAAAATCAATTCTCAAGATCTGGCTATGAATTATTAGCACGCACGCTAACCCTAGTCAGATTATTAGCAAAAAAATCATTTGTACAGAACAAACAATTAATCACTAACCATAGATACCATTCAAACAATCAATACACTACACGGATCTAACGAATCTTACTCTGATTTCATGGACTGGGTGAACATAAGCAAGGATTTCTATTCCCAATAAAGGTGGGGGGGACTAACCGGTTTTCCATCGGAGTCAGAGTCGTTGCTGGAGTAGCTGTGGACCTCCGGCTCTGGCTGGGGAGGCACGACGACGGCGACGAAGTCAAGGTCGCGCTGCTGCCCGCGCGAGACCTCGTCGGCGGTGATAGCAACTTCTGCGCCCAGCTTCATGCGTTGCGCGGGTGCTTCACCAGCCCCGGCATCGCCACTCCCACCGATGGTGCGCTTCGGCAAAATCCTAATACATTCCATGTGGCGGTGACAACTGTGGACGGGTGGTGCGGCCGCCTATTATGACCAGCAGATCGGGCACGCCATTAATATGGAGCAATGGGAGCAAGGTGGGCGGCGGTCAAAGGGCTGGCTCGCCTCCCGGTGAGCCTGCGCAGCGGACTGCTGGCATGCCTACCGTCATTTCACACAGCTACTAGCATGCCCCACGGTGAGTGCGTAGCGAACACGCGCATGCCTCGGCCTCCCGGTCTGCCTATGCGGCGGACTGCTAGCATGCGTCTCGTCAACTCACGCATGCTCGTACGGCACACGGGACGCGTGCGCGGCACGTATTATATTGATTTTTCCTTTTTTATGATTAATTCTGCCATTTTATTGCTTAACCGAAGCACGGCACGTACATTGTTGTTCTAATGCACATGGTTCGAATAAAGAGTCCGTTTGCGATATTGGTTGATAATTATTGCTAATTTCTTGTCTGTAAGAGGATTATATCAAAACTTGTCTCAAATTTAAAAAATATATAATATCATAGTCTATTGGTGTCCATATGACACCACGATAAGTTTCATGAATTTTAACTTAGTTTTGGATTTACTGGATTTTAAAATCAAGACTCTCGATGTTAGAAATTTCTTGCATGGGGACTAAACAGGCACCCAGGGACACGTACACATATGATTTTGCAATCCATTTTCGTGCACTATCACGGGTCTCATGTAGATCAAATTTGATTTTTGCACATTAAATCCCTAGGAAATCAATCAATGTATAAAAACGGACAAATTTTATCTATTTTTTTCAATTTTTAACACTAAACTCCTTTGGTCGCATGTTCGCTGCAGAAAAAGTTTGACAAGCATCTTTGGGCCACATGCACGCGGTGGTCCTAGGACACTCACTCGCGTGTGACACTCTCTGTGGGCCCGCGAGGTCGTCGTCCAAAACTATGACATGCGGTGAGAGAGGTAATTTGACCAACAAGGATGGTCATTTTTTTTTGTTACGTACGGTAGGAGTATATATATAGTACGTGTTGAAGAGGGTGGCCGGGGGCAACATATACTCACTGGTACAACGAGGTGCTATACAAACGGTTTTTTAACCCCTTTCCACGATGGTGTTTTGAACCGTCGCCAAGTGAGTGACTGCGATAGGGGGGTCCTTCCCACACGACCCAAAAACCGTCGAGGATAGGCCCTCCGGTCACACACACTTGGCAAAATGAGGTCGTGTGCGACAGGCGAGCGATCAAATACGGTTATACAGGCCCAATCAGTTCCGGTCATAAGTACATCCCACATAGTCAGTCCCAAACAAACATTTCCGTTTGTTATGTACATTCCACACAGTCAATCCAAGGAATACGTTTTCGTTCTTATGTACATCCCACACAGTCAATCCAGGGAAAACGTTTCCGTTCGTATGTACATCCACACAGTCAATCCAGGGAAAATGTTTCCATTCGTATATACATCCCACACAGTTTTATGTATAGCCTCGTGTGTGATTGGTGTAACCATCACACATGCTCTGCCTCGGTTAACCGTTTGCTTTTATTCAACTACATCACACACAATTTGATGAAGAAAACTGTATGGCATTGGGCTATCCATCACAAGCGCTTTTACTGCTAGAACCGTTTGCAAAGTTCCATGACCCATTTAGCAGGTTTATTAGTTTACAATTAATAATTCCAGCATTAAGCGAATTCACATTTCATATCCACTACTGCAGGATGCTGCTAATGCGACACTACGATCAGAGACCCTTTGACGAAACTGTGTGCGATGCAATAATCGCAAACGGTGATGTAAAAAAACCGTCAAAAAAGATGCAAAATATTTGCGATGAAGGATACATCAAACACGGTTCAGAATTTAGTTGCGTGTGCGATGCGGTGCATACTGTTTAGTTCAATAAACTGTTTGCGATGAGGCAGAACAAAAGAAATGGGCAGCCAGATGAAGGCATGTGCGATCTACGGCATACGGTTCACTCGGATAAACTGTTTGTGATGAGGCGGAACAAAAAAAATGGGCAGCCAGATCAAGGTGTGTGCGATAGAGGGCAAACAGTTCACTCGGATGAACTGTTTGCGTTGAGCCAAGATAACAGAAATGGTTCAATTTAACAAGATGTGTGTGATACGCGGCAAACAGGTCTGTAATCAGAAATACGTGCGAAGACCGATAATAACACAGACGATTGCTGCTAATAAGACGTGTGTGTTGTGCGTTGGGATTGCATACAGAACAACAACATATATATATATATATA
Organism: Thinopyrum elongatum; assembly: GCA_011799875.1. NCBI lineage: Eukaryota > Viridiplantae > Streptophyta > Magnoliopsida > Poales > Poaceae > Thinopyrum > Thinopyrum elongatum. The sequence continues at coordinate 333,512,492 of CM022299.1, read as the reverse complement.
CACACACACTTATAAGGACATGGTTGCATAACCAAATTAAACATCCAATTACATAGGTGGCTAATACACACATGACATTTGCACACACCAAAGTAAACTATTACATGCATAATTACATAGGTGGCTACTACACACATGCCATTTCCACACACCAAAGTCAACTATATATTACATGCATAATTAACTAGGATAAATGATCATTTGATCATCATCTACTTCTTGTGATGCTTGCCGCTACTGCTCTGCTTGTGGCTCGATCCGGCCTCATCGATTTCGTTAACGAGGCACTTCCTCATGTCAACGATCCGCCTGTGCATCTCATAGCATGTGTACACGCTCTTGGTCGCGAACCAGAGGTGACGTTCATCCAGTTGCCGCATCCAGGCCCCGTGCCAAGATACGGGACGTGTTCTGTTGGCATCCTGCTTCATCTTTTTATAGTATGGGTCGATGATGGTCGAGGCGAGTTCAACCAGGGAGTCCTTCTTCATGCTGCCCCAGACCCTGTAGTGCTCACGGATTTTGACAAGGTTCTTGCAGGCCAAGCTCGTAACCCTGAGCGCTTTTACATCGTCGGTGGTTTCCCCCATAGCAAACTTGTGGTCGGTGCTGTTGACAAACCTGGCAAAACGGTCGCAAGGCTCTGTGGCCATGCAGTAGTGGTAGATGAGGACATGATGGCGCACACACAACTGGGCGACGGCAACCTTCTGATCTATGTTGGGACAACCGCCAGTGTACTGGAGGTCGATGCCGACCACCTTGTACTTGTCTCGAGCAAGCAACTGCTCAACGGTGTTGATGTCATCATCCACCAAGGCCAGGTCAATGGTGTACACCACCGAGAGATCCGTCTCCGTCACGTGGGTCTCCACTTTATGCTCGCCGAACTCCATTGGAGCGCCGCTAGACATCCCCTCTCTATGTGTCATCGTGGGTGTGCTTGTTGTGTTGTCGGGCGTGATCGAAAGGTTGAAGAGACTAAGCTTATTATAATGGCCACGGGAATTAAAGGGGAAGCCGGACGGCCTGGAATATCAGCACGCCCGGATGGCAGTTCTAATTAGCAGTGCGTAACTCCATCGTGCGCACGTAACTGCATCGCGTGGCGACGCGCGCGGCGCAACCGCATGCATATGGGGCCCCCGACGTGATCGTGCACAGGCCCAACCACTGGCAGAGCGCACGCAGAGGGACGTGAGCAGAGCGCTCCGCGGTCGCCTCAACGGCGAGCAACCATATATATATGCATATACCAGTTGAACACGCAAGGAAAAGCTGTCCACAAGCCGAGCGCGTGGAGGTACGTGAGCAGAGCACGCCGTGGTGCCTAACGGCGAGCACAGCGCGCTGCGGCGCCTAACGGCGAGCACAGTGCACCGAGGGACTCGAGCAGAGGCCGGCACAGTGATACGTGGCAAATAAGACGAACTGTGTGAGTGATGGCGGAGACATCAAGCACGAATCAGATTAGAGTTGCGTGTGCGATACGTGGCATACAATTGATCCATTCGTGCTGTTTGTGATGGAATAAGCCGTGTGTGTTGTGGGCAAATGCTTGCTGGTATACAACCGTCTGCGATTGATGAATTCATGACCGACGGGTTCCCTAGTGTGGTCCGTGTGCGATGTGATATGCTCTGTCTATAGAACATCAACATATATACTTATAAGAATAGCATTGCATGGCCAAATTAAGCATACAATTACATAAGTGACTACACACATAACATTTCCACACACCAAAGTAAGCAATTACATGCATACTAAACTAGGAGAAACGAGCATCTAATCATCTACATCTTGTTGCGATGACGTTTGCCATTGCTCTGCTTCCGGCTGGATCCCTGGTCGTGAATGGTTAATAAAATCTAGGTCTATTGCATATTAAGGTCAAAATAGTACTACCAATCTACGAGTCTCATATGATGCCATTTCAACAATTGTACCACAAAAGCCCAAAATATTACAAGGTTCAAATCCCAGAGTTACATGGCCCAAATTCAAAGATTACAAGGTTCAAACTGATATTAGAAATGAAATTCAGCTCATTCAGCTGCAAACGCCCGTGCTGATCAGCTGAACATGGATATAGAGAGGTTCAAACTAAAAATTAAAATAGTAAGGCCGCTTTCCAAACCTCGTTATTTCTGCATAGGGATCAGCCGCTGACAAGTCATGTATGGGTTTGACACAATGACTTCCAATTACTCTGCCATATGCTCTTCCAATACAAAGTTTAGCTTTTTTGGAGCCTCTTCCATTCCGCAGTAGCTGCCGGCTCTGATCAACAACCATTCATCTTTCCTAATTAAATGCGTGTTCAACCTCAGTACCTTCAGCACCCTTGCTCTGGCAAGCAAGAACCTGGCGAATGTAATCTCCGGTAAGGTCCCTTGGTAGTAGTTCGAAGTAATATTTGAGAGATGCAGATCCAGGCATTCGATGTGATTGTCGTTATAAACATTATCCACCTCCGGGCCTATTATTATCTGCAAAAGAAGAGAACGTGTTAGTGCCTACATGCAGTTTTGAACACTACTACATGCCTATTTGGTTAGCAGGATTTGTAAAATGCACCAACTTGCCATCTTCGATCTGACATGATTAACATGGGCATTTGATTACAATCTAGAAAAATGTAGCCTTCTTCACAAGAGGTTGGATTGGATGAAAAATTCCCTAAGAAAACTAGTACAGATGAATCCAAAGGAGAAATGCTTATGGATTGTAACCATATGAATCAAGCAACCAATATGGGGTGGGGGTTGTATGTCCTGAAATCCTCCAAAATTCCTTCAGAAATCGTAGTACATTGTCATTGTAAACTTAGGAAAAGGTGCAAAAAATTGAACTCCCTTATGGTTAACATTTAATAGGAAAGGAACATCACCTCGATATACAGCTTCTTCAGGCACGGAAAGCATCTCAGGAAACTGACAACTTGGTCCAGGTTGGGGCCGATAGATTCTAGTGCCAAGACCTTAACTGTGCGCAGAATCTGGGTGAAGCTTTGCTGGATGGCAGACGAACATACATCTTCAAAACTAGAAATAATGTTGATATCAAGAAGGAGAGGTAGAAGGCGACTGTTGTACCTGAAAGTAGTAGTATTTGACAGACGAGTAGCCCACCACTATCAATTTCGGCGCAGAAATGACATTGATTCTTGTTGGACCTTGTTGATCAAGTACAAGTAATCTCTCACGTGAAGGTGTGTCCTCAATGACCATATTGTGGTCCACCTTTTGTGATCTCTCGTTGCAGCACCAGCAACAAACATAAATATCGGCCTCCCGGTCTGCCTGCTAGCATGCGTCTCGTCAACTCACGCATGCTCGTACGGCACACGGGACGCGTGCGCGGCACATATTACATTGATTTTTCCTTTTTGATGATTAATTTTGCCGCTTTATTGCTTAACGGAAGCACGGCACTTACATTGTTGGTCTAACGCACACGGTTCTAATAAAGAGTTCGTTTGCTATATTGGTTGATAATTATTTATAATTTCCTGTATGTAAGAAGATTATATCAAAACTTGTCTCAAATTTGAAAAAAAATATCACAGTCTATTGGTGTCCATATGACACCACGATAAGTTTCATGAATTTCAACTTAGTTTTGGATTTATTGGATTTTAAAATCAAGATTCTATATGTTAGAAATTTCTTGCATGGGGACTAAACATGCACCCAGGGACACGTACACATATGATTTTGCAATCCATTTTCGTGCACTATCATGGGTCTCATGTAGATCAAATTTGATTTTGCACATTTAAATCCCTGGGAAATCAATCAATGTATAAAAAACAAATAGATGTTATCTTTTTTTTTTCAATTTCCAACACTAAACTCCTTTGGTCACATGTTCGCTGCAGAAAAAGTTTGACATGCATCTTTAGGCCACATGCACACGGTGGTCCTAGGACACTCACTCGTGTGGGTCCGTGAGGTCACCGTCCAGCACTATGACATGCGATAAGAGAGGTTAATTTGACCAACAAGGATGGTCATTTTTTGGTTTTTGTTATACGTACGGTAGGAGTATATATATATATATATAGTACGCGCTGAAGAGGGTGGTCGGGGGGCAATACTACGCGTCATATAGGACACTCACTCGTGTGCGATGCTTCCATCCGTGGGCCCGCGAGGTTGTCCTCCATCACTTTGACCCAGCAAGGAGGTTTCTTTTTGGGTTGTGTTGTGGTAGGAGTATATAGTACATGTCGAAGAGGGGAGGAGGGGGCCGGGGCAGCACATATATACTACACACACACGTCATGAATCAATCTCGCTCCGTCTGGGGACTTTTCGGTTTACGAGGCAGGTGCCGCAAAGAAGTTGTGCATATTGGGTATTAAAAACATCACCAACACATTGGGCCACGTGCAGACGATTGTTGTCACTCATTCGCCTGTGACTCTTCCCTCCATGGGCCCGCGAGGTCGTCGTCCATCTAATATATGACACAACGAGAAAGGTAATTTGACGAATAAGGAGGATTATTTTTGGGTTGTGTTACGGTACATACGTAGGAGTATATATTACGCGTCGAAGAGGGAAGGGGGGCAACATATTTATACTACGTGTCATGAACCTTGGTTCGTGTGTGGGGGACTTAAAGGTTTCCGAGGCAGGTGCCACATCAAAATTCTGCATATATATTAGGTATTCAAACATCACAACCACACATCTCCATACATTTGTGTTTGGCCCACAAGCAAGCGATGGCGGTTGTCCTCTAGCACTCACTCATAGGGTTATCGGCGAGATGCTTCGTCCATCTCTGTGTGCCTGCTTGGTCAATCACTTCGACCGACAGCGATAGAAGTTAATTTGACTTATAATTAGGAGGGGATTAAATTTTGGTTTGTCTTATACGGTTCGGTACATGCAACTATACTTCGCGCGCATGTGTACGCATGAATCCCTTCCACCGGGTCGAAGTGGTGGGGGGGGGGGGGAGAGCACGCGACGCATCATGAACCAGATCTATGTGGGGACTGTGTGTTTTTCGACGCATGCATGCACCACATCAAAATGTTGTGCTTTTGGTATTCAAACATATATGCATGCATCACGCATATCCATACATATGTTTGGGGCACATACATGCAGTGGTTGTCTTTGGACACTCTCCCTCGCTTGGTTATCATCGACGGCCTATATATTCATGGGCCCGCGTGGACGTCTCCATCACTTTGACCAACAATGCGAGAGAGGTTACCAGGGTGGATTCTTCTTCTCTTGGTTCGCGTTACCGTATAGTCGTATGTCGATCATGGTGAGATTCGAGACCTAAGTTTGAGGGCTCGCATACACATGAATCAAAGTTGTGCATTGGGTATATTATTCAAACACCACATGACACTTCATACATATGTTTGGGCCACATGCACGCAGTGGTTGTCTTCAGGCACTCCCTCGCATGGTTATCGGCGACAAGCTAGCCTATTTTGTGGGGCCGCATGTGGAACGTCAATGGATGACTTTGACCCAACAAACAAGAGAGGTTATACAACCAAGGTGGTGATTCTTCTTGGTCAGTCTTACAATATGCCTTGGTGAGATTCCCCCTCCCACCGACTCAAAGTGTGTGTGTGTGGGGGGGGGGGGGGCACAGTACTACTTCGTACTAGATGAACCTCCATGGGGTTGGGGATGCCCGGTTAATTTGCGATGCACATGTGCCACATCAAATTTGTGATTTGGTTATTTAAATATCATAGCACATCGTTTTCACACACACACACGCGCGCGCGCGCACACACACACACACATCGGGCCTCCCGCAGGTGTGGTTGGTAAGTGGTGTCACCCATCTAACGCCAGAAGAACACATCTGTGGGCCCGCACACGGTCCACATTTGATCGGAAGCAAAGGGGGGGGGGGGTTGATGTACTCCGGTTTTGTGTTACAGTACGGTGAGATGTCAGACCTAGCTATTGGGGCATGCGTTCATGCTAGGATTCCCCTCCGGCAACATGAATGTGTGTGTGTGTGTGTGTGTGTGTTTGGGGGGGGGGGGGGGCTAGCAATAATAACGTGCGCTTTGTGCGACAGGTGCCACATCAAAGTTGTGCATTGGGTATTTGAACATAAAACCACCCTTTTCATACATATATTTGGTCCACATGCAAGTGTGTTTGTGTTCTGACACTTTCCCGTGTTTTTTGGCCAAATTTATAAACAGCAGACGAGTCGGACGCAACAACCGTCTGTGATTGGGTATGAAACAGACACGGTTCCCAAGGACTACCTGTGTGCCACGCCCCTGCCCCTCACCTGTCACCCACATGATCACAGTAGATTGTGCTCCACGAGGCTTCCCTCCCCCTCTCGAAAATATCTACTCCCTCGCAATCTCGAAAATATCTACCCGCGTAGATGGTTTTTCTGTTTGATAGCACACGATTAGTATGTCTGGATCGTGTGCGATGTCTGTTACTCCCGCTCTGCTTCAATCAGTAGATCCAAATTTTCAGTAGCCCCGGCATTTTACTCCCGCCCCGCTCTACTTCAATCCCTTGATGCAAATTTTTGGTAGCCCCGCCATTTTACTCCCGCCTAGTAAAATTTTCAGTACCCACGGCATTTCCTTAAACACCACCTTGGACCCCCTCCACACACACACACACACCAAATCCTTTGCTCACCCCAAATCCCCCGTTCACACACATACACACCACCCCTCCCTCGCTCCAAACCTAGCTAGGTCGCCGCCGCCACCGCGCCGCCTCCATCGTCAACCTCTGCCGGTCTGCCCGTGTAGTTTACCCACCGATATACATACCCTCGCCGCCCTGAGTTTCTTAGATGACGCCTGCGAAATGCTCCCTTTCCTAGAGATCCCCATCCACACCCCCTCCCCCACTCCAGAGCATCGCAGCCTAAGCCCGGCTACACTTCCCGGGGAGCTCGAGGAGCGAATGGCCCAAAAGAGATTTACTGTGACCTCTTCGCCCGACGTCGGTGAGGTGGCCGCCGAGGAAGCTGACGACGATGACTAGACCTGGATTGAGCCTTTCAATCAGTGGGCTAGAGTATTCTGGCATGTCGATCGCCCTGTCGCTGATCTCTTGCGGCTCGTTATGAACAATTTGCCATCCTTCATCGCCATGGAGCCCCTTTTGTCATTTCTGAAGGACACGTTCTGCGACGCTGGCCTGGGATCCTGAGCTGGCAAGTCAGACCTCATCGATGGCGACCACGAGGAGGATCCAATCTGTGACAAGTGAGGAAACCCATGATTTGTTTTCTCGAACCCCTTTTGTAGTGAGAACCTGTCCAGTATTTATTGCTATATTAGGTTGTTTGCATTACGCCTTGTTTATTTCTACAGTTTATGGTTGTTTGGTTGTTTGTAGTTAGCATATGTCCAGTTTCAATTGCCATCTTTGGTTGTTCGTAGTATGCCTTGTTTATTTCAGCTATTAACAGTGTGATGTTCTATATGTGCTAGTATGAACTGTGCAGTTCAATTTCATCAATACCAAATTTAACAATAGCTCTATGAATGACTATATTTGGTTGCTGTTAAGCATGTTGTACTCCCTCCGAATCTTTTTAGCTCACATATAAGATTTGTCTAAAGTTAGGCCTCTTAAAGTTTGACCAACTTTATAGAACAAAATACCAACATTCACAATATGAAATAAATATCAGTACATGTGTCATGACTTAAATTTTCATATTGTATAACTTTAGCATGCTAGATGTTGATATTTTTCATATAAATAAGGTCAAACTTTATGAAGTTTGACTTCAGACAATTCTTATATGCAGAGTAAAAAGGACCAGAGAGAGTATTGAACACGCCTTTCCATTTGATTTAACAACGACACTGTTTGGATACTCTAACTTAGCTAGAGGTTAGAGTTAGTTTCTAGCTAATGACAGTTAAAAGGGAGAGAGAGAGAGAGATTGGTGGAATAGTTGATTGTATTGCTTGAGCCTCGTGGGCATATATATAGGAGTACATGGTCATCTTGGAGAAAAAGTCAAGGTAGAATAAATGCTACGCTATCCTATGTTTCCTAAATAACAATGATACTCAACAATGACTAACCCTGAACTAACTCTAGCCAAAGAGGTGTTTGGATGATAGTGTTAGATTGACAATAAATGCACTAGGAGAACTAGCCCCAATCAGCACCTCTTGGGTGGGATAGTTGTTTTGGGTGGGTTTGACGCAACTAGCTCAAACTAGCCCTCATGTTTGGATACTTTAGGGCTATTTGAGTCCAAACTAGCTCATACTAACTCTAACCCATGGATCGAAACAGGGCCAATAACTAGTGTACTTAGACCTGCACAATACAAGTTTGAATGACTATGTTTGCTTGTTTTTAAATATTAGGCCTGTTGAAGTTAATAACACACCGTTTCCACTTCCTGTTTATAAATATTAGGTTTTTTAATAATTTGGTCTTGCACATGTAGGTCCTGCTGTCAGAGGTTTTGACCCACTGTTTGACCCTTTTTGCATATGTGGAAATGAGTTGTCCATTAATATCAGTCAAGCCAAGACACTCAGAAAGATTGTTACGTGTGACGCCCCGGCTCAATCGTGCACTAATCATACACGCAAATGCACACGATCAAGCCTAAGGACTCACGGGAAGATATCACAACACAACTCTAAAACATAAATAAAGTCATACAAGCTTTATATTACAAGCCAGGGGCCTCGAGGGCTCGAATACATAAGCTCGCATACAAGCGTTAGCGGAAGCATCAGATATCTGAGTACAGATATAAAAGAAAACACAGATAGGCCCTTAGAAGGCGGGGTAAAAGAAAACACTATGATCGAAAGGCGCAGGCATCCTGCCTGGGACCCTCCGATCCTACTCCTGGTGGTCGGCCAGCTCATAGAAGTAACCACTCTCGAGGCGGTAGTAGTAGCGATCGTCGGCGGGGGCAGCTGTCTCAGGGGCTCCGTCATCTGGTTGCATCAAAAGGGCATGGGGAAAAAGAAAGCAAAGCAACCATGAGTACTCATCCGAAGTACTCAGCAAGCAAGGATCTACACTACATATGCAACATTATCAAAGAGAGGCTGTATATGTGGACTGGGCTGCAGAAATGCCAGAAAAGAGGGGAAAGCCTAGTCCTACCGAAGACTAGCATCTTCAATGGTCTTGCAGCAATAGAAGAGAGTAAATCAGCACAGTATAATGTAGTAGTAGTGTCATCAACCTCACCCAGAGATCCTTTCTCGACTCCCTGCGAGAAAGCAATCCCAGAGCCATAATGTCCAAGTATCAACCTCGGCCAGAGATCCTCTCTCGACTCCCTACGAGAAAGCAATCCCAGAGCCATACTATCCATATCTAGTTGTATCGATCGGGATACAACTCCGAGCGTCCATTACCGAGGATCCGGCTATGCATAGATTAGTTCTTCCCTGCAGGGGTGCACCAACTTACCCACCACACTCGCTTAACTCCGGCCGGACACACTTTATGGGTCATGCCCGGCCTCGACCAAACGACACACCGTAGCCCTACCTAGAGCTCAGCAGAGAGGTCCCCGCCGGTCTACAACCGAAGCGCTCAGGGGTCTTGGGCCATCGCCCTGTGCACTCCGGGTCGTTGTGTGCAGGGTGGATACCAGCACCGCCTTGGATGGTCGGTACGATCTGACCGTGCCACAATGCTGAACTGGACATCTGACAGAACTTTTGGCTGATGCCACGATGCGGAGTGCCCATAACTTTTCCCGTGTGATGGTTAGTGCTATCAGGCCAGAGGCCCACTCAGATCAAATATCCAAATCGTAGTGTGTTGGTAGTGCGGTAACGAGTAGAGACTCACGATCGATGTGACCCCGTCGCCCCGTCTCGAGGACTTGCGGCAAGGGCCAAGAATGCCCGGCCACGCCTCGTATTAATCACTCGGGCACCATCTAGGACAACCCGTCTTCACATCACATGCGGGTACCCCTCAGGGTCGACCCGCCTTCCAAGTAACAGTGTAAAGTCCAAGTATCCGTGTGTCCATAACATTAGGGGAATTCGAGGTATCACCCTCGTTGGATTCCTACTCGATGTATCTGTCAAGGTGAACTCGGAGGAATCACCCTCGATGGGTTCACACTTGAGGTGGTGCACGACAGCGTCGTTATCGGAAGTGATGAAGGAGGAATCACCCTCGATGACCATGACTGAATAGCTACTCTACAGAGTTAACATCAGGAGTGCTATACAAGGTATCACCCTCGGCACTCGATAGTAACCCAGTAGTGTCGCACAACTAAGGGGGTGATGTGCGGTGCCGGGGCCTGGTCTTTGATCCCGTTGATCGGGTCTTCTGATAATCCAGCGGGGTAATTGGGACAAGTGGGATCACTGATAGGTCTCTACCCAGCCTATACTAGACACTTTAGGATAAGCAGGTAAGGTTTCAATAGCAAGTTACAATAAGCAGGCTATGCATCAGAATAGGTTAACAGTAGTAGTAGCAATTTCTAATGCAAGCACGAGAGAGAAAGAATAGGCGATATCGGTATGCTCGGGGGGGGGGGGTGCTTGCCTGGTTGCTCGGCGGCAAAGGCAAGGTTGTCAACGGTGGCGTCGGGCTCCTGAGCTGCGTCGGTCTTGGGGATGACGTCGATGTCAGGGTCTACCGAGACAGAAGAGAGGGAAGAAACAAATAAATACACGGTAAACATAAGCAACACGGAGCAGGCCATGCTAACGTGCAGTGCAGGGTTGCCTAAAGACATGTCTAAACCATATTAGTTACTTTAGGATTTAAGTTGGAATTATTAACCGATGTATAAGCATTATTCATCTACCAAAAACAGGCTAAAAGTTGCGGGTTCACCTCCGTACAGGGTGCCGACACGGAAACAGACGGCACGGTTGGATTCGTCTCGTCGTTCTGAGCAACTTTCATGTACAAAGTTTTTCGATCTATGCTACGGATTATTTTATATGAATTTCTAAAGATTTTTTGTATTTTCTGGAATTTAGGTAATTTATCAAGAATTGAGATATGACGTCAGCAGTGATGTCAGCATTACATCAACGGTCAATGGACCAGTTGACTGGTCAACGGGGCCCATGCGGGGCCCATTGGCAGTGACTGGGCGTTGCCCAGTCAGCATTTGACTGGGTCAATGGGTCCCAGGGGCGCGCGGGGGCCACCGGTCAGCGACCCAGCAGGTGGCCCCGAGGTAGCCACGTCGGCGCTGCCGGAGATGAAGCTCCGGCGACGCAGATCGCGGCGGAGGGGCTCGGGAGTTCACCTGAATCGCGCCACAGTGGGTCGTTTCGAGCGCGGCCATGCTCCTTTGGGAGCGGAAGGAGCGGCGCGTCCAGCGTTGGCCTCAGCTCGGGCTGGGGCGGGCTGCAATGACGGCGATGGCGAGCACGGACGACGGTGGCGCTCGGGCCTCGATCAAAAACGAGGCAGGGCGACCAAGTGGGCTAAACGCAGGCACGGGGCGGCGCCGCGAGCGCTCTGAAGCACGCCCGAAGCAGTCATGGGCGCCCAGGGGTTAGCACGACATGCAGGCGGCGGCCATGGCGGGCGGCGGAGCTCGGTAATGTGGCGGAACGGCTACGGACACGGAGTTACGAGAAGAAGAGGGCGGAGAGGAAGGGGAGCTCACAGCGGAGGCGCAGGGACTAGGCAACGGGCTCGGGGAGGCTCGGGGCGGCCGAATTCGACGCCGGCGTTCGTCGGAGCAGAGGAGGAAGAAGAGGTCGAATGCGGCGCTGTAGTGCTTCCCGGCTCGGCCTCGTGGGCAAGGACGACGTAGTGGAGGCCGGCGCGTCGTTCTGGCACGGAGATGAGGCGCGGCGAGGTCAGTGGCGACGGCTACGGCGAGGCGGCGATGACGAGCTCGCTCGGTGAAGGAACCATATCGAGAAGAGGGGCGAGGGAGAGAGCCTGGCGAGGGGGGCCGCCAGGGGGTCGCGGGGCCTCGCCATTATCCACCACGGCGAGCGCAGGCGCGCGCTGTCGAGCAGGCGAGCAGGGGGGCCAGGGCACGGCGTGCGGTGCGGGCGACAGCGGCGCGCGGTGAATAGGGGAGGTAGGGGACAAGCGAGGGGAGTGGGCTGGGCCGCGCTGTAGACTAGAGCCCAGCCACAGTGGGCCTTTTCCTTTTCTTATTTTTGTTTTTCTGTTTTCTGTTTTGTCCTTTGTTTTTATTTCAAATGACTTTTGCAAAATATGATACTTGCCAAAATAAATGCTATGCAATATTTACCAATGTTTTAAAATGGTTAGGAGGCAAATGAATTTTATTTGGATTTTAATTAAATGAAAAATGGAGTAAATATCTCTGTTTTGTTGCTGTTTAAGGCACATAATTAATTTAGTAAAAGTTGGTTATAATTTTAGAATTGTCTCTGGATTATTTACGACCTTATGAACATTTTAGTTATTAAATTTGAACAACTTTTATTTGCACTTTCAATTTGAATTTCCATTTGAATTTGAATTTGAAAAGAGATATGATCCAAATGATATTTAAGCACTGTTGATCATGATGACATGGCATTATCAAAGGGGGACTACTGTGGCTAACCACTGGGGGTGTTACAAATCTCCTCCACAAATAAGAATTCTCGTCCCGAGAGTTAAGAGGAAGACTGAAAGAAAGCGGGGTATTCTTGGAAGTTCTTCTGAAGAAACGTCCGGAAAATCTCGAACGACTGGAATGTTTTCGATCCCCTCAAGCAGAGAAGCGTTCAATGCATCCAAGGTGTATATTTTAGCCTCAGCATTTTGAGTTGTCTGGGCACGGTAATTCACTAGCCCGGATGACTAACGGAGTATGCATTTCCTCATAATGAACGTCATGCATGAATGCAAATTTTTCAGAGATGAATGAATGTGATGCTGCTGAATTAAATAAAACAGAAACAGGTACTGAGTTAACGAGAAGGGTACCCATTTCAGTTGCAGGTTGATCCTGGACTTGTTCAATATCAATGTTGTAAGCGTGTCCACGACCATGAGCAGCAGACCCAGTATTTAAGTTGCGGGCCTGATTGTTGCCACGATCATTGCCACGGCCAGTACGAGGGAAAGCCAACTGATTCTAAGGCTGGCGGCAGTCCTTAGCAAGGTGGCCTGGTTTGCGACACTTGAAGCACAGTCCATCTTCAGGACGAAGAGGAGCATTGGGTGGAACACGTGGTGCAGTATAGTTGTTACTTGGGGCAGGGGCAGCTTGAAGGAACACGTTGTTGGGAATCCAGACTCGACGCTTCTGTGTTGAGCCTGAAGATGAGCCAACATCACGATAGTGCTTCTACGACTCCTTATGCCTCATTTGAGCAGTCTCAAGCAGAATAGCCTTGTTCACAAGAGTAGTAAAGTCGGTGAAATCTTGAGCAGCAAGTGCAAGCTCGATGTCTGGGCGGAGTCCATTACGGAACTTCTCTTGTCTACGGGCATCCGTGGCGATGTCTTCTTCAGCATAGCGGGAAAGGTCAAGGAATTCCCGCTGATAAGCTTCGACAGACTTATTGCCCTGAGTGAGGTTGCGGAACTGAGTTTTTATCTTGTCCATGATTTCTTGAGGAATATATCTGGCACGAAAGGCAGCCTGGAACTCAGGCCAAGTAACGGCTGTTCCAGCAGGCAGTGTACATTTGTGGGGGTCCCACCATAACAAAAGGACGCGAAGGCGACAAAGTTGGCAGGGGAGACATTTGCAGACTCCATCTCGTGAGTGATATCGCGAATCCAGTCATCAGCATCCAGTGGCTTCTCAGAGTTGCGGAACTGAGTGGGGTTAAGACGCATAAACTCCGGCAGAGTTATTGAAGGAGGGTCGTGGTTCTGGTTGTTCTGATGCGGGAACTGAGTCATAATCCCAGTCATGAACTGGCGGTTGAGCTTGAATTGTTGCACCATAGCTGCCATATAATCTGGCGGTGGTGGGCATTCAGGGGCACGACCATGACCACCTGGTCTAACCATCCTGCTAAGTTTTAACAGGGGTAGTTCAGTAAGAGCATTTGCGGGTGTTTAGAGACAAGCATGATGTAACATGACAATAATTAAGCAGTGTACTAGATATTTAACAGTAGTTGATTAAGACATACAGATCCATACACAGAGTCGGGTACATGCAGACAGCATAACTGCGCAAATTTAAAAGCTAGACATGCTAGGCGGCACGCAGGCACGCGATAAGGAAGTACACCACGAGACATAGCAAAGGCTACATCAACATCGGGAAGATCTGCTGAAACAGGGTAGCTGCACATGCGGACGACGAATGTTTGTCGCGGAAGGATCCTGCGCTCCATGTGCACTCTGATGCAGAACCCGGTCTCGAGCTGAAAGAAGAGGTCCACGTGGAGGTGCGTGACCTCCAACAGCAAGCCAATCAATACCCGCATACATCTGAGTCCTGCGGGGGTAAAGGATGTGCTCCGGATGTATCCCTGCATGAACAGCTAGTAGCAACTGCGTCATAGCATACTAGAGACGTGCTTGAGTGGCAACCAACTCGACGGCAAGAGCCCGAACAGTGCGATCCAGAGCCTGAGTGCACTGAATCAGAACGTGCGGGTCGTATCGACGACGCTCGTGCGGGGCACAGATAGCTGTGTAGTATCTAGTAGTATCTCCAGTGGGGGCATACGGAATGTATCAGAACTCAGAGGCATCCAAGCTATCGCTGAACTCTCCTCGGAGAAGTGCGAAAGCAGAGAAGGCGGCATCATGGATTGCCATCTCAATCGTCACACCGATACCATGGAAAAGGTGTAGCTCAGTGTCTGAGTCATCGCGCTGATCATAGATACCAACATCAGCATGGTACTGCTCCTGGTTGATCTCGCGGTAATCCTCGTAGACCATGTACTCGGGGTACCAGCGGTAGCCCAGTCTGGTCAGGAGGGCGATCAGGACAGCTGGAAAACCAGGGGCACCACGAGCCCAAGTGCGAAGCACAAGCTGCGTCGTAGGGCGTGGTGGAAACAAACGATCCATCTGAAACAGAGGAAATTCAGGATTGTCAAATGACAATGGGAAGTATAATACAACTCAGAGAGAAAGGTTAAACAAAACAATGGAAAGGAAAATGATTATCAGACTAATCAGATCAATGGTAAGGAATTAAGCACAGATATCCAGCTCTCCGGGTAGACGAGATTTACGAGATCCTAAGTGTCGGCGTTAGTAAAATTCATTTAACCCAAATAGAAGAGAGGTCAGAGTCCCAGAGTAAAGACGAGGAATAAAAGATCCTAATACCACCCAATTGGCAACATGGGCCCGTAAGCCACACAGCCATGTTAGTAAAACAGTTTTGGACCACTAGACTTAACTTCGGCCAAGGAGTTGGAAAGGGGGGTTCCTACAGGCAGTCGGCTCTGATACCAACTTGTGACGCCCCGGCTCAATCGTGCACTAATCATACACGCAAATGCACATGATCAAGCCTAAGGACTCACGGGAAGATATCACAACACAACTCTAAAACATAAATAAAGTCATACAAGCTTTATATTACAAGCCAGGGGCCTCGAGGGCTCGAATACATAAGCTCGCATACAAGCGTCAGCGGAAGCATCAGATATCTGAGTACAGATATAAACAAAAACACAGATAGGCCCTTAGAAGGCGGGGTAAAAGAAAACACTACGATCGGAAGGCGCAGGCCTCCTGCCTGGGACCCTCCGATCCTACTCCTGGTCGTCAGCCAGCTCGTAGAAGTAACCACTCTCGAGGCGCTAGTAGTAGCGATCATCGGCGGGGGAAGCTGTCTCAGGGGCTCCTTCATCAGGTTGCATCAAAAGGGTATGGTGAAAAAAGAAAGCAAAGCAACCGTGAGTACTCATCCGAAGTACTTACCAAGCAAGTATCTACACTACATATGCAACATTATCAAAGAGAGGCTGTATATGTGGACTGCGCTGCAGAAATGCCAGAAAAGAGGGGAAAGCCTAGTCCTACTGAAGACTAGCATCTTCAATGGTCTTGCAGCAATAGAAGAGAGTAGATCAGCACAGTATAATGTAGTAGTAGTGTCATCAACCTCACCCAGAGATCCTTTCTCGACTCCCTGTGAGAAAGCAATCCCATAGCCATAATGTCCAAGTATCAACCTCGGCCAGAGATCCTCTCTCAACTCCCTACGAGAAAGCAATCCCAGAGCCATACTATCCATATCTAGTTGTATCGATCGGGATACAACTCCGAGCGTCCGTTACCGAGGATCCGGCTATGCATAGATTAGTTCTTCCCTGCAGGGGTGCACCAACTTACCCACCATGCTCGCTTAACTCCGGCCGGACACTCTTTCTGGGTCATGCCAAGCCTCGGCCAAACGACACACCGCAGCCCTACCTAGAGCTCAGCAGAGAGGTCCCCGCCAGTCTACAACCTAAGCGCTCAGGGGTCTTGGGCCATCGCCCTGTGCACTCCGGGTCGTTGTGTGCAGGGTGGATACCAGCACCGCCTCGGATGGTCGGTACGATCCGACCGTGCCACAATGCTGAACTGGACATCTCACAGAACTTTCGGCTGATGCCACGATGCGGAGTGCCCATAACTTTTCCCGCGTGATGGTTAGTGCTATCGGGCCAGAGGCCCACTCAGATCAATTATCCAAATCGTAATGTGTTGGTAGTGCGGTAATGAGCAGAGACTCATGATCGATGTGACCCCGTCGCTCCATCTCGAGGACTTGCAGCAAGGGCCAAGAATGCCCGGCCACGCCTCGTATTCATCACTCGGGCACCATCCAGGTCAACCTGTCTTCACATCACACGCGGGTACCCCTCAGGGTCGACCCGCCTTCCAAGTAACAGTGTAAAGTCCAAGTATCCGTGTGTCCATAACATCAGGGGAATCCGAGGTATCACCCTCGTTGGATTCCTACTCGATGTATCTATCAAGGTGAACTCGGAGGAATCACCCTCGATGGGTTCACACTTGAGGTGGTGCATGACAGCGTCGTTATCAGAAGTGATGAAGGAGGAATCACCCTCGATGACCACGACCGAATAGCTACTCTACAGAGTTAACATCAGGAGTGCTATACGAGGTATCACCCTCAGCACTCGATAGTAACCCAGTAGTGTCGCACAACTAAGGGGGTGATGTGCGGTGCCAGGGCCTGGTCTTAGATCCCGTTGATCGGGTCTTCTGATAATCCAGCGGGGCAATTGGGACAAGTGGGATCACTGATAGGTCTCTACCGAGCCTATACTAGACAGTTTAGGATAACCAGGTAAGGTTTCAATAGCAAGTTACAATAAGCAGGCTATGCATCAGAATAGGTTAACAGTAGCAGCAGCAATTTCTAATGCAAGCACGAGAGAGAAAGAATTGGCGATATCGGTATGCTCAAGGGGGTGCTTGCCTAGTTGCTCGACGGCAAAGGCAAGGTCGTCAACGGTGGCATTGGGCTCCTGAGCTACGTCGGTCTCGGGGACGACGTCGGTGTCAGGGTCTACCGAGAGAGGAGGGGGAAGAAACAAATAAATACACGGCAAACATAGGCAACACGGAGCAGCCCATGCTAACGTGCAGTGCAGGGTTGCCTAAAGACATGTCTAAACCATATTAGTTACTTTAGGATAAAAGATGGAATTATTAACCGGTGTATAAGCACTATTAATCTACCGAAAACAGGCTAAAAGTTGCGGGTTCACCTCCGTAGAGGGTCCCGACACGGAAATAGATGGCACGGTTGGATTCGTCTCGTCGTTCTGAGTAACTTTCATGTACAAAGTTTTTCGATCTGAGCTACGGATTATTTTATATGAATTTCTAAATATTTTTTGTATTTTCTAGAAATTAGGTAATTTAACAGAAATTGAAATATGACGTCAGCAGTGATGTCAGCATTACATCAGCGGTCAACGGACCAGTTGACTGGCCAACGGGGCCCATGCAGGGCCCACTAGCAGTGACTGGGCGTTGCCCAATCAGCATTTGACTGGGTCAACGGGTCCCAGGGCGCGGGGGCCTCCGGTCAGTGACCCAGCGGGTGGCCCCGAGGCGGCCACATCGGCGCGGCCGGCGGTGAAGCTCCGGTGACGCAGATCGCGGCGGAGGGGCTCGGGAGTTCGCCGGAATCGCGCCACAGTGGGTCGTTTCGAGCGCGGCCGTGCTCGTTCGGGAGCGGAAGGAGCGGCGCGTCCAGCGTTGGCCTCAGCTCGGGCTGGGGTGGGCTGTAATGACGGCGGTGGCGAGCACGGACGACGGCGGCGCTCGGGCCTCGATCGAAAACGAGGCAGGGCGACCAAGTGGGCTAAACGCGGGCACGGGGCGGTGCCGCGGGCGCTCTGAAGGACGCCCGAAGCAGTCATGGGCGCCCAGGGGTTAGCACGGCGCGCAGGCGGTGGCCATGGCGGGCGTCGGAGCTCGATAACGTGGCGGAATGACTACGGACACGGAGCTACGAGAAGAAGAGGGCGGAGAGGAAGGGGAGCTCACAGTGGAGGCGCAGGGACTAGGCAATGGGCTCGGGGAGGCTCGGGGCGGCCGAGTTCGACGCCAGCGTTCATTGGAGCAGAGGAGGAAGAAGAGGTCGAAGGCGGAGCTACAGTGCTTCCCGGCTCGGCCTCGTGGGCAAGGACGACGTAGCGGAGGCCGGCGCGTCGATTTGGCACGGAGACGAGGCGCGGCGAGGTCAGTGGCCGTGGCTACGGCGAGGCGGCGACGACGAGCTCCCTCGGCGATTGAACCAGATCGAGAAGACGGGCGAGGGAGAGAGCGTGGCGAGGGGGGGCCGCCAGGGGGTCTCGGGGCCTCGCGCTTATCCACCACGGCGAGCGCAGGCGCGTTGTCGAGCAGGCAAGCAGGGGGCCAGGGCGCGGCGTGCGGTGCGGGTGACAGCGGCGCGCGGTGAACAGGGGAGGTAGGGGACAAGCGAGGGGAGTGGGCTGGGCCGCGCTATAGACTAGAGCCCAGCCACAGTGGGCCTTTTCCTTTTCTTATTTTTGTTTTTCTGTTTTCTGTTTTCTGTTTTGTCCTTTGTTTTTATTTGAAATGACTTTTGTAAAATATGATACTTGCCAAAATAAATGCTATGCAATATTTACCAATGTTTTAAAATGGTTAGGAGGCAAATGAATTTTCTTTGGATTTTAATTAAATGAAAAATGGATTAAATATCTCTATTTTGTTGCTGTTTGAGGCACATAATTAATTTAGTAAAAGTTGGTTATAATTTTAGAATTGTCTCTGGATTATTTACAACCTTATGAACATTTTAGTTATCAAATTTGAACAACTTTTATTTGCACTTTCAGTTTGAATTTCTATTTGAATTTGAATTTAAAAAAAGATATGATCCAAATGATATTTAAGCACTGTTGATCATGATGACATGGCATTATCAAAGGGGGATTACTGTGGCTAACCACTGGGGGTGTTACATTACGATAAAGAAATTAGCGACAAAAAACAACAAGATCTTTGTCTGCACAATGAAGAAGACATCAGTTCACTACGGGATGGTACTAACTGTTATACCTTGTCTTTTTAATTCCTTTGCGCCATTTCAAATCTAGAGAAGATATTTATGCATATCCTTGTTTTCAGGCCTTTCCAAAGCGGTTCACTGATGATTACCTCTCAAACCACCTGTATGGTCAGGAGGCGAGGAAGGTTTTCATACAACACCCACGGTTCAATATTGAAGTGTTCCTGAAGAGGACGAAGGATGGACAGTCAATCATCCACATGCACTGGCCTAAAGTTGCAAAGACCTTCAACATCAATGAAGGCTCAATATTCGCCTTCCGCTTCAGCAGTTTTCCAGATGAGATTCATCTATCTATGTTCCGTCTATGATGCTAATTTCGAAAGGTTGTAGATGTTGCATGTGAAACTTGGTGCTGGTGCAGTTGTGTAATGGGGTAGCTGAGTGCTGAAGCTATATGATGTTGTACTCTGATGTATTTCAATTATGAAATCCTTCTTCCTTAATATGGAAATGAAATATATTGTGTGCTTAATATGAAATGTCAATTAGATTAATAAATGGATTATTAATAATAGGGCAATTAGCCTGCTAATTTGGTTTTTCTATTGCAAACGGTTATTGAGAAAACACCGTGGGCGATGACCTCAGGCAACGCACACAGTTTCTAGGAATAAACCGTGTTGGATCAATGAACAATCACACACGACATCCTCTTGAAAACTGTTTGCGTTAGGCCACCTTGCGCAAATGTTTACCACATAAAAACTATGTGTGATGGAAAGCCTTTGCCCCACAGTTTCTTCTACGCACCGTGTGTGATGCATTCAATAACGCAAACGATAAAATTGTTAATATCATGTGCAATGGCAACTCTATCACAAACGATTTAATGGGGAAAATTGTGTGTGATGTACCCGCGAACGGAAACGTTTTCCTTGGAGCGACTGTGTGGGATGTATATACGAACGGAAATGCTTAGCGGGGACTGACTGTGTGGGATGTACTTATGACCGGAAACGATTTCGCCTGTATAATTGTATTTGTTAGCACTATTGTACGTACAACCGTATTTGATCGCTCGTCGGTCGCACACGACCTCATTTTGCCGAGCGTGTGTGCCAGGAGGGCATATCCCCGACGGTTTCTGAGTCGTGTGGGAAGGACCCCCCCTATCACAGTCACTCACTAGGCGACGGTTCAGAACACCGTCGCGGAAAGGGGTTAAAAACCGTGCGTATAGCACCTCGCTGTACCAGTGATCAAACAGCTGTTTGCCAATTTCATATCAGACACATTAATATATTTTAACATCACAGTACGATAGCTACCTGAAAACAGCACAGTACAGCATATAGCTAGTTCACCTTCATAAGAACAATATTAGAACAATATATTCATTTCCCTAATCGAGATCATCCAGGCTCGTCTTATCCACCTCTGCTTTCAGTTCAGTAAGAACCTGTTTTGCACTGGCCAACTGGGAAAGTGCCTCCTCCTTCTCCAACACCATCTTAGCAAAGTCTAATTTAAAAAATCTGAGCTCATTCTCCATCTTCCTCTTTTTATCCCGCATCTTCAAATATTCTTCAGCGTTGACAACACTTTCTCTAAGCCTACCTCTGTTCTCTTCCTCACACATGCTCCAGAGCTTTGCTAGGCACATCTTCAAAGACTGTGGCCACTCTTGACCAACCCACTCCAGGTAAGAATACTTACGTTCATCCTATAATATTTAAAACTATATCAGTAACAATTATAGGGGAAATGGGTTTCTAGCAACATAGAAAATTACCAAATACATATTTTGAAAAACTGAAGAAACAGGTTAATTATGACATATCTTCTCAAAAAGATCAATGTGCAAATGAATTAATTGCTACTAAGACAACAACCAAATTCTGAAACATCAGAAGCTATAATCAACTACAATAATGCTACAAGTTCTTAGTCATGTACTATAAATAACAAACTGAACATTTTATGAGGAAGCTAAATATAACTGCAACAGCATAGCGACAGTGTTTGGATGACAGCAAATTGATACTAACAGGTGTGTACATGCACAAATTTAGTAACATAGAACTAATAGCACTAAGGCCGTCCACTATGTATGCCAAAACCGGTGTAAAGACAACTGTTGCTACATTTGGCACCGGTGCCCTGCACTGGCGAGCCGATGCAGCGGAAAAAAATCAGGGACCCGGACTTCGGAGCACCTAGTTGCTCCGATGCCCAGTTCCTTCGTGCCATAAAGATTTAGTATTTTACTGCTTGGCTGCTCGGATGTGTGGACCAAAGTTGGCTGCACAAACTGCTGAAGTGGTGCCAAATAATTTTCTAATGGCACCGTTGATGAGATGGCAACATTTTTAGATACTAGGTACAAACTGTCACACTGTCTTAACATCCAGAATAACATAGCACAATGACAGTGTCTGAATCACATCTAACAAATGATTTGTAACAACGAAAGTGGGGCTAACCTTCTCTGCACATGCCAGAAACTTCCTCCCACTGTCCACAGATTCAAATGCAACTAGCTTCACACATGGAGATTGATGGTGACGACGAGCGGGCAGATCTTTAGCCACCCTGCTCCATTCGTTGCAACTGATGGTCCTAGGGAGCTACAAGAGGAAGAAATGACTCAAATCGACCGCCGGGTTAAAATCCTTCATTCCAAGTCATAACCTGAGAGAGAGAAGAGAGGCATACCCGGGTGGTGAAGGAGTCGTCGTCGGAGGAGGAACCGCTGGATAGGTCATTGAAGAAGAGCATGGCGACCCCGGCGGTAGGATGCAAGACGGCGAGAGCGAGGAAGCAAGCGAGGAAGCGGCTATAGCTTCGGAAGGAAGGAAGGAGGAAACAGGGGAAATGTGACTTGTGGTCGGGGAGAAAAGGGGGTGGGGAAGGGGGGCGGGGGTAGATATTTCGGTGGTAGGCCAAAAATTTCGAAATGTGGAGGGAAACTTTGCGCGCGGTGCCGCCGGATACCATTCACTTTGAACGATTGTGTGCATCGCAAATGATTCTTCTGCTTTACGCGCATGGGATGAGTTTGATAATTCAAATTTTGGTGGAAATTTCCCTGGGTACTGTCCTCATCCATGTCATTGCATAATTTAACATCGCTTGCTAATTTGGGCACACAGAAGGGTGAACAGCACACAGACCACACTTACTGAATCGAGCAATTTTAGTAATTAAACAGAGCAAGTTGACCTAAACATTGCTCTAACAAAAGACCAGCATTAAAAACAAAGCCTAAGTACGCATAATTTTAACAAAGCCGCCGCCGCGCCGGCCTATGCATCGTCGATGTGAGATGAGACGTCGATGACTTGTCCTGGCGACATGCCGCCGTTGGTGGACTCCACGTCCCCCTGGTGAAGTCATCCTCGTCCTTGGCGCCGCCCTCAAGGTTGTAGTACTCGTAGTAGTGGCTACGCCAGAGCTCGCGTTGTTACTCCACCGCTGATTCCTCGACGGACAGACTCTTCTCTACCTCGACCTCGGCCACGCGCAACTCCTCCTCTCGGCGCTCCTCGATATCCGCCGTCTTCTGCATCTCCAGCTCCCGCTCGGTGATCTCATGAGGAAACAGGTGCTCCATGGCCACCGCCGCCTTTTCGGATGTGGGTTGCATGCTGGATTCTGAGGTGGCCTGGAATATCTTGGCGTGTGCGTCCTCGATCTTGGTGTGGATGGCCTCGACCCGATCCAGGGCGACATCGGCGGCACGGACAACATCTCGAGTGCTCTTGGTGTTTGCAGCCGCCGTCGTAGCAGCTGCTGCAGTCGTCTCGGCTACTGTAGCTGCCCTATCGGCTGTCGTAGATGCCCTCTCGGTGGATGCGACCACGCTCAATGCAGATGCGGCGGCACTCTCGGCGTAGGTGGCCACGCTCTCAACGCAGGCGGCGGCGCTCGGGGAGGACGCGGCCATCGTACGGGCCCTCACGAAGCATTTCCACGGCATCATCTTTGCAAGAAGGGGTTGTGGGAATGGGGATCGGGATTCATGGATTCGAGGGTTGCCGGCACTCGAGCAGACGAGCCGGCGAAGCTTAAGGAGGAAGGCTTAAATAGACCCATGAATTTTCATCGCAAACGATTCCTACAAAAAACTGTGTGCAATGTTGTTGATATTTTTTATTAGCCGTGAAAGACGAATTTGGAGTAAAGTGGCAACAGATGGTGTTTTAAATGTACGAGAAAATTTGTAGTACTAATACAACTGTCATGTCAAAATTTGGAAAATTCTAGGGGTCATTTGACCTTTTAAAGACATTTAAGTCATTTTCTAGCCATTAATGACCGTAATTCAAATTTGAACTACATCTACATGTAACTGCTAACCATAACGGTTTGAAAAATCATATTTGTGTACTTGCGTGCGAGTTAATTCCATGTGTAGTAAATTGGAAGGAATTTTCAAACATATTGGTCTCACGGCTATGACACATGCATGGAGTGACATGGCTTTTAAATTCCAAAAAATTAAAAAAGATCAGAAACACATGAAACCTTGCTTGATGTAATGTCATGCCACCAAGATGATGTGGTAAAAAAATTGGCATGTTTGACAAAAGTTTAGACACACACCCCTCACAAACCGGAGCAACTCACTAGAAGGCTCGCGGTTCCAAGAGGGAACAATGCATGTTTGATGACGAACGGGCGATAGCTTCCTCTTACGGCCTTCAAATTTTTTCTACATTTAACATGCACTAATACAACTGTCATGTCAAAATTTAGAAAATTCTAGGGGTCATTTGACGTTTTAAAGACATTTAAGTGATTTTTTAGCCATTTAATGACCGTAATTAAAATTTGAACTACATCTACATGCAACAGCTAACCATAACGGTTTGAAAAATCATATTTGTGTACTTGTGTGTTAGTTAATTCCATGTGCAGTAAATTGGAGGGAATTTTTAAACATATTGGTATCACGGCCTTGATACATGCATGGAGTGCCATGGCATTTAAATTCCAAAAAATTAAAAAAAGATCATAAACACGTGAAACCTTGCTTGATGTAATGTCATGCCACCAAGATGATGTGGTAAAAAATTTGTCATGTTTGACGAAAGTTTGGACACACTCCCGTCACAAACCCAAGCAACTCATTAGAAGGCTCGTGGTTCTGAGAGGGAACAGTGCATGTTTGATGACGAACGGGAGATAGCTTCCTCTTACGGCCTTCAATTTTTTTCTACATTTAACATGCACTAATACAATTGTCATGTGAAAATTTGGAAAATTATAGGGGTCATTTGACCTTTTAAAGACATTTAAGTGATTTTCTAGCCATTTAATGACCGTAATTCAAATTTGAACTACATCTACATGCAGCGCTAACCATAACGGTTTGAAAAATCATATTTTTGTACTTGTGTGCGAGCTAATTCCATGTGCAGTAAATTGGAAGGAATTTTCAAACATATTGGTGTCACGGCCTGGACACATGCATGGAGTGCCATGGCATTTAAATTTCAACAAATTGAAAAAAGATCAGAAACACGTGAAACCTTGCTTGATGTAATGTCATGCCACCAAGATGATGTGGTAAAAAATTTGGCATGTTTGACGAAAGTTTGGACACACACCCCTCGCAAACCGGAGCAACTCACTAGAAGGCTCGTGGTTCCGAGGGGGAACAATGCATGTTTGATGACGAACGGGCGATATCTTCCTCTTACGGCCTTCAAATTTTTTCTACATTTAACATGCACTAATACAACTGTCATGCAAAAATTTGGAAAATTCTAGGGGTCATTTGACCTTTTAAAGACATTTAAGTGATTTTCTAACCATTTAATGACCGTAATTCAAATTTGAACTACATCTACATGCAACGGCTAACCATAACGGTTTGAAAAATCATACTTTTGTGTACTTATGTGCAAGTTAATTCCATGTGCAGTAAATTGGAAGGAATTTTCAAACATATTGGTGCCACGGCCTGGACACATGCATGGAGTGCCATGCCATTTAAATTCCAAAAAATTAAAAAATGATCAGAAACACATGAAACCTTGCTTGACGTAATGTCATGCCACCTAGATGATGTGGTAAAAAAATTGGCTTGTTTGACGAAAGTTTGGACACACACCCCTCATAAACCGGAGCAACTCACTAGAAGGCTCATGGTTTCGAGAGAACAATGCATGTTTGATGACGAATCAACGATAGCTTCCTCTTATGGGCTTCAAAAAATTTCTACAGTTAATGTGCACTAATACAACTGTCATGTCAACATTTGAAAAAATTCAGGGGTCATTTGACCTTTGTAAGACATTTAAGTGATTTCCTAGCCATTTAATGACCGTAATCCAAATTTGAACTACATCTACATGCAGCGGCTAACCATAACGGTTTGAAAAAAAATTGTGTACTTGTGTGCGAGTTAATTCCATGTGCAGTAAATTGGAACGAATTTTCAAACATATTGCTGTCACGGCTTGGACACATGCATGGAGTGCCATGGCATTTAAATTCCAATAAAATTAAAAAATGATCAGACGATGTAAATATCTGGTGTTCAAAAAAGAAAATGTAAAGATCTGGCAAGACAACCGGGCCCCACACGATTGGCACTCTATTTCGCGCCTCGAGGTTTGGAAGGTGAGTGGCGCGGGTTATTAATCAGACACGGTTCTGTATTGGAAACCGTCAGCTATTAAGTTCACACACGGCTTTTGCTGTGGGAATCGTGTGTAATTCAAACTACAGTACTCGTAAATTCCGGCGCCCGACGTGTGTACTGTTCCCGTCGATCTAGATTTCGGCCGCCAATAAATACTACCTTGCTCATGTCATCCCGCCTGCATTCTCATCTACATCCTCCCCTCGCTCGCCCTCTCTCTGTCTCTCTCTCTCTCAAATCTCTGCCATGGCACCACCGATCTGCCCACGCGCCAACGAGGAGGTGCCGCCCCCCGAGGACGCTCAGTCAAAGAGCAGCGACGAGGAGGACCCCTACACGCCACCGAACAAGGTTGCGCTGGACCCCCCAACTTTGGAATGGTTTGGGGGCCAGCGCAATCTTTGTCTGTGGAAGTCGCTGCCGCTGGCTGAGAAAGCCAGGCAAGTGGCATTCAAGAAGGAGATGGCGGAGGAGGAAGCCAGGTACCAGGCGGTCTGTGAAGCCCGTGATGCCGCCTGGAAAAAGAAGGCGGTGGAGCTTTGGCGGCGGGCGCGTCATCGTGTGGAGGAGGTGTACGAAGACGGGTACTTCACGAGGAAGGTAAAAGGCCCTAGGCGCCTCATCGCTGCGTGGAGGTGGGCCAATAAGCTCCAGTGTGCCACTGACGAGGAGCTCCGGTGGGCGCCCAACGAAATGGCAAGATCGTTCGCGCTCGTCCGCCAGCAAGAGGCAGATCAGTACGTCAAGCGCTGCGAGGCGGAGGAGGCAGAGCACTGCCTCCGTGCTGGGAAGACGCCACGCACCAGGGAGCTACTGGCGAGGGGCTGCCAGAATACTACCCTTAGGAGGGATTATTAGTTTTAGTATTATTCGTTTTCAATTTTATGCATTGTACCTAGTAGTTAAGTATCATCACGTATATGTGATGATATTATATATATTCTGTGATGAACTAATGAACAATTAATATATATTATGAATTCCATGTTCTATCTGTTTTCATATACTAATTTGTATCTAGCTGTTATCATCCACATATACAGAATGGAAAGCATATACACACACATTGAAACAGAACATATAAGAACGGAAAACAGAGTACACACATTGAAACAGAGCAACATTATGATTGCCGTGAATACATAGCGATCCAAGTCGAAATGACTCAACAAAATAAAACGCGTCCATGAGACCATGACCAGCAACCCTTGCCTACGGTAGCTCTTGGCTCTGCCTGAACTCATGCAGGCGTTCGTCCAAGCGGCCGACACACTCGCGGTACATCTGGAGTGTGACCTCGAGCTCCAAGTTGCACTACAAAAAAAATACACTTCCGTGATGATACGTGTTTGTCACAGTAGGTCACGTTTTCTGTCATGCATGTACATCCATGACGATTTTATGACAGAATCAAGATAGTCATACCTGTGCTGTCGTAGAAGTGTTCCATGACATTACCAAAATTATCATCATGGAAGTGTCCACTTCCATGACGATAAATGGCGCGTCATGGAAGTGCTTTCGTCAAGGGTAACCGACATGTGGCATCCACCGTAATGGGTCGTCATTAAGCTATCGGGTTCCGGTTTGGATCTGATAACCCGTTAACATCCCGGACCAATGGGGATTTTCCACGTGTAAAATTCTCAATGGCCAGAGGAACCACGTGTCGGCTCAGCGTTGGGACAGATGTCATCCACTCATTGGACGGGAGGCGCCTATGATACATCGACATGTGGCACGGCCCAACAGAGGCCCATTCAGGTGAAAAGGCCAGCCCGTTTGACTTGGTCAAAAGGTAGCGAGCCTGCCCACGAAAAGCCTGTTAACGGCCTGCTCGCATATAGCCCATTTACAGCCCGCTAACTCACGTCCCGTTATGGCCTATCCGAATTGGGCCTAGTAGCGTTATCTGGGCCGTCCAATATGATTCCAGCCCATTGTAACTTTCGGCCCATGTATGGCCCATGACGTCTTTCGGCCCATATGAGGTCCTTTGTAACTCTTGGCCCTTTAATGGCCCGTGGTGAAACTGGCCCATAATGAACAGTGTAACGCTTTACACCCATTAACGGCCCATTATTCCGTTGGGCTGTTTCCAACCCGTGTTACCTTTCGACCTTCTAAGGGCCCATTTATTCTTGGGCTCATTTCCAGCATTCGGTTACTTACCACCCGTTACTGGCCTATTCTGCTTGTGGGCCAAATTAAGCCCGTGGTTATAGTCGGCCCGTTTGTGGCCCGTTAACCTGTTGGGCTGTTTTCATAGCGTCGTCAAATACGGCCCATTAATGACCCGTGATGCCTGTCGATAGAATTAAGCCCGTTATACATTTCGGCCTATTAACGGCCCGTTATGGTCGGGCCATAAACACACGATTTCCACTCTAGCCCGTTTATGGCCCATTTTGCGGACCGTCATTGGTCCACGAATAATACGGCCCATATAAGGCCCATTGAATATACAGCCCGTCGAGGGCCCATGGATCCTACGGCCTGTAGGAGGCCCATGGTCACTACCACAGGTAGCAGGACCATGGTTACAATGGTCCGTATGTTGCCCATGGATATTGTGGCCTAGTTATAAAAAATAGGTTATTGTGGGCACTAGAAAAATGCGGAAAAAGAACTGCAGTGACTACAAGCAAACAACTAAACAAGACAATAAGGAAATAAATAAGCAAGCAACTAACGCTAGGCTATTACGGCTATTACACATATTACATCCACTGTGTAACATCCCCAGCATCACACCACAGTAATCCATTATGATCAGTGCCAAGTCATCTTGATATACAAAGCCTAATCATATTGGATTAATATCTCATTTCAATTTCCCTCTCTGAAATCAATTCAAATTCAAAGTGCAATTTGGAGTTGCTCAAATACTGCTACAAAAATGTTCATCTTCTAGCGAAAATTCCAAAACAATTTATTGTTAAGGAAAACAACATCACTCTTGTGCAAAGATGAACAGTATCAATTAATTCAGTGCAATTCTAGCATTTTAAAATGCTATTCCATTTATGAAAAATTCAAATGAATTCCAAAATTGCCCAAACTTTTTGTGGCAGTGCCTAAAATTGGAAGGGATTTACGTGGTCTAGTCCTACATTTTTTCCCTAACCATTTGGTAGCCTAAATAAATCCTTTTCCATCTCTGTTAATTAAATAAAAGAGAAAACAGAAAATGGGAAAAGAACAGAGACTTACCTGGCCCCTGGGCCGCGGCTACAGTGGCTGGCCCAGCCCACCAGGGCTCTGCTCCCCTCCCCGTGTCGCCGTCTCCGTGGTCGCGCGCGTGCTCCGGCGAAACGTCGACACGGCGATGCCACCGACAGCGGGAGGATAAGGGCGCCCCGTCCCTCTCCCCTAGTCCTCCCTATCCAGTCGCCCTCTCTCTCTCGCTAGCTCTCTCCCTCGCTAGGCCGTCGCCTCCATCGCCGAGCCCGACCACCCTGCCGCCATGGTAGTCGTCGTACACGCACCTACCAAGCACCATGCACCCATCCGTCGCGTCCGCTAGACTCGCCACCGTCCGCTACGTCGACTGCCACCTCGAGCCCAGGGCCGAAGCCACCGGACGCCGTCCCCAACTTCTTCTTCCTACTCGGGCGGGCCGAAGCTCGCCGTCGATTTGTCACCCCCTTTGTGCTCCGTGACCTCGCCGGGCCTTCTTGAGCTCCCGCTCGAAACCCCTCTCTGCCCCGCTCGTTTTGGAGCCCGTAGCCGCCGACACCATGGCTGCAGCTCTGCCGTCCGCCATTACCATCCGGGAACTCGCGTCCGAGCTCCTCCACTCAAACCGGTGACGTAGACGCGCTCCTGGGATCCACAGGAGGTCAACGAGCCCGACCGCGAGCCTCGCCGTGCCCCGAGGCGACGAAACCGACCTCGCCCGAAACCACCGACGCCGCACGTCGTCGTAGCGGTCGACTCCGGCCACCCCCGCGCCAACCACGGCCACCGTCGGACGCAGCGCATCGCGCCCGTCCCGTAGAGCCCAAGAACGCCGTCAGCCATGCCCTGTGTCACGTTTCCGACGAGGTCCCGCGCCACACCGCCGTTCTGCTGGTCGCCGGCGCACGCCGGAGTTCAAAACTCCGGTGGGTCCCGCGTGCCAGATCATTAGCAGCTAACCCCGCCCTAACAGACGCTGACGAGTGGGCCCGCTAATGTAGTGTTAGGATTAGTGCTAATTAAATTACTAACTAACTGACCCACTGACAGACTAGGCCCACAACTTTATTAGGGTATTTAGATTAGTTTAAAACCCTGTTAAACTAATAGTGGCTGACAGCTGGGTCCCACTGGACCTAGTTGACCAGTCAAACGGCTGACTGGGCTGGCCCCAGTCAATGACATGTGGGCCACGTTGACCCAGTTGACCAGTCAACGCTGACTCGGTCAACTGCTGACTGTGCATAGCTGACTCACCCCCTGGCCCCACGTGTCATTGACTATGGTTGGCTGACTCTGAGTATAAAAAAATAAATGCACTGTTTATAATTCGAAATAACTAATTAAAATAATTCCAGTAATTTCAGAATATTGCATAAACTTCGGAAAATCGTAGAAAAATATCCATAGCTCGGATGAAAATACTTTGTGCATGAAAGTTGCTCAGAAAGATGAGACGAACCCGAATACGCAATCCGTTCGACTGTCACACGTCCCTAGCATAGCAAACCTGCAACCGTCCCCCTCCAGTTCGTCTATCCGAAAAGGCTAGACTTCAGGAAAGCATTCTCGGATGTTTTCCCCCTTCGCAGGTATTGTGTAGCACCGCGTTAGAACACCCCTAGCACCGCTTGTTGTCTTGTCATGCATCTGTGTGCTTTGTATTTATTGTTTCTTCCCCCTCTTCCTCTTCGGTAGACCCCGAGACCACTGCTGATGCCACTATGATCGACTACGTTGACGACGACTCTTCTTCCTTTTCAGCAAAGCTTCCAGGCAAGCACCCCCCTTTTTGAACATGCCGATATCGCCTATTCTTTCTCTCTTATGCTTGCATTAGAAATTGCTGCTGCTACTGTTTATCCTATTCTGATGCATAGCCTGTTTATTGTAACCTGCTATTGATACCTTACCTGCTTACCCTAAATTGCTTAGTATAGGCTGGATAGAGACCCCAGTGACCCCACTTGTCCCGGTTGCCCTGCTGGATCATCGGAAGACTCGACGACCAGGCCCCAGCACCGCACATCACATTCCTTTTATCTGTACGACACTGTAGCATTACTATCGAGTGCCGAGGGTGATACCTCATAAGCACTTCCGATGTTAACTCTGTGGAGTAGTTACTCTGTCATGGTCATCGAGGGTGATTCCGCCTTCACCACTTTCGGTAACGACGCTGTCGCGCAACACCTGAAGTGTGAACCCATCAAGGGTGATTCCTCCGAGTTCACCTTGACGGTTACATCGAGTAGGAATCCAACAAGGGTGATACCTCGGATTCCCTTGATGTTATGGACACACGGATACTTGGACTTTATAACTGTTACTTGGAAAGGCGGGTCGACCCTGAGGGGTACATGAGAGTTAAATACGAGGCGCGGCCGGGCATTCTTAGCCCTTGCAGCAAGTCCTCGAGACGGGGCGACGGGGTCACATCGATCGTGAGTCTCTGCTCGTTACCGCACTACCAACCCATTAACGATTTGGATATTTGATCCGAGTGGGCCTCTGGCCCGATAGCACTAACCATCACGCGGGAAAAGTTATGGGCACTCTGCATCGTGGCATCAGCCGAAAGCTCTGTCAGACATCCAATTCAGCATTGTGGCATGGTCGGATCGTACCGGCCATCCGAGGCGGTGCTGGTATCCACCCTGCACACAATGACCCAGAGTGCACAGGGCGATGGCCCAAGACCCCTGAACGCTTAGGATGTAGACCGACGGGGACCTCTCTGCTGAGCTCTAGGTAGGGCTGCGGTGTGTCGTTTGGCCGAGGCCGGGCATGACCCAGAAAAGTGTGTCCGGTCGGAGTTAAGCGAGCGTGCTGGGTAAGTTGGTGCACCCCTACAGGGAAGAAAACATCTATGCATAGCCGGATCCTCGGTAACGGACGCTCGGAGTTGTATCCCGATCGATACAACTAGAATTGGATACTGGAGTTGATAACTGGATAGTATGGCTCTGGGATTGCTTTCTCGCAGGGAGTCGAGGAAGGATCTCTGGGCGAGGTTGATACCGGATAGTATGGCCCTGGGATCGCTTTCTCGCAGGGAGTCAAGGAAGGATCTCTGGGTGAGGTTGATTACACTATTATTACTTTATAATATGTTTTTCTGAACTCTTCTAAATGTTGCAAGATGCTCGAAGATGCTTGAAGAGGCTTGTAGATGCTAGTCTTTGATAGGACTAGGCCTTCTCTCTATTCTAGCATTTCTACAGCCCAGTCCACATATACAGCCTTTCTTTGATAATGTTGCATATGTACTGTAGATCCTTGCTTGCTGAGTACTTCGGATGAGTACTCACGGTTGCTTTGCTTCCTCTTTTTCCCGTTTCCCCTTTTGATGAAACCAGACGACGGAGCCCCGGAGCCAGCTGCCCCCGCTGACGACTACTACTACCACCCCGAGGGTGGCTACTACTATGAGCTGGCCGACGACCAGGAGTAGGTTCGGAGGGTCCCAGGCAGGAGGCCTGCGCCTTTGGATCGTAGCTTTCGTTTTGCCCCGCCTTTCTAAAGGCTTATCTGTTTCTTTTTCATATCTGTACTCACATATCTGATGCTTCTGCTGACGCTTGTATTCGAGCCCTCAAGGCCCCTGGCTTGTAATATAAAGCTTTTATGACTTTATTTATGTTTTAGAGTTGTGTTGTGATTCCTTGAAGTGAGTCCTTAGGCTTGATCGTGTGCATTTGCGTGTATGATTAGTGCATGATTAAGCCGGGCACGTCACAGGTTGGTATCAGAGCCGACTGCCTGTAGGAAGCCCCCTTCCATATTCCTTGGTCGAAGTTGAGTCTAGTTGTCAAAATTGTTTTTCTAACTTGGCTGTGTGGCTTAAGGGCCCACGTCGCCATTGGGTGGTATTAGGATCTTTTATTCCTCGTCTATACTCTGGGATTCTGATCTCTCGTCTACTCGGGTTAAAGATTTTGCTAACTCCAACACTAGGTTCTCGTAACTGCTTTCTCCCAGAGAGCCCCCCCCCTCATTCCAGAAGATGGCGTGTCATCATCAGAAGACTCCGAAGATACTCCTCATAGTTTTCGGAGACCATTATGCCCACTGCTTTTGCAAGTTCCCTACTACCGATAATCACCGTGGACAACTACACATCCTTGCCATTTGAACCTTCTTTCCCAGTTGCTCCGTTGTTCCGAGAATCGTTGGTGCCTACCACTTTGCAGCTTCTTTCGCACCACAGATAACTCCTCACACTTCCGGGGATTCGCTCATCCCTAGTTGATCATGTGTTTTGCCAAATACTTCATAATACTATCTGACGTTCCGAAAATCCACTGCAACCTATTGCTTTGGAAAGTCTTGCCCGTCTGCATTATGATTAATGCCATATGACTGGCAATATTCATTAACATCCTCTGTCATAGTCATCCTGAGCCTATTGATTCATTATGTATGCAAATTCTTGCTA
This sequence comes from Thinopyrum elongatum, assembly GCA_011799875.1. Taxonomy (NCBI): domain Eukaryota; kingdom Viridiplantae; phylum Streptophyta; class Magnoliopsida; order Poales; family Poaceae; genus Thinopyrum; species Thinopyrum elongatum. The sequence goes on along the minus strand of CM022299.1, from coordinate 333,478,797 downwards.
TCATCAATTACTTTCTAGAATTCATTCCTCCGGCTCAGACGTCATTCCAGACATGAGCTGATTCTCGGCAAATCACGCCTTGAAAGATTGTCCATCTAGTTCTATTTAACTTACTCATCTTTTAATCAGAGCGTCTGCCTCTGATCATTCATTCTGAAAGTCATAATTTCCTTGTATTCAAACATCAAATTATTCAATTGTTTCTGCAATCCGATGCTTTTGCATTCTTCGTCTTCTGGTTGAGTACCGATACTCACATCAGATCCTTTGCCGACCATCTGATCTTTTGCTGGGTTATTATCCGAGAGAGTCTTTCATATTCAATAACCTTGCGAGCCTTTCCTCGGATACATAATGCCTTCGGTAAATTGTATTCTTCGCTTTGTCAACCTTGCTCTGCTTTCGAGCTTGTGTTATTTACTCCTGAAGTTGTGGTATATGTTCCTAAGATGCCCCAACGGGTTGAACCTATGCCTTCTCTAATCTATGTGAACCCGATAATTTTCGCGGGTCATACTCCTCTGGTATTCCACCATGTAGTCTTCATGTTCATATAATTTTTAACAGAGCAGTGAATGAAAGGTTATGCATTGAAGAAGTGGGAGTCGACCTTGAACTTTGTGTTCATGCCCATGGTCCTGATGTAGAACTCATCATGGAAGCTTCTCGTAAAAAAAATTATTTCCTTGGAATATGTTTATCTTGTATCTGTGAATTGATCCTTTGCAATCGTGGTTCCGATAACCTTTCGCTTCATCATTCCTTTGACTTGATGTCATCGCCGATCGATTACACCTTCATGAAATCTCTCGACAAATGTGTCGTGATCAACGTCAACCTTTTGATTTCTTCTGGGATGCCAGTTATATTCAGGGTGAGAAATACCATTCTTGCCCCTCGATGATCTGTGTTATCATCGACAACATCCTTGACTTCCTGCCAATACAGACTTGGTCATGTTTTGGTTATATCTTACATTCCATGACATTCTTTGAATTGTTCCTCTATACTTCTTGTGACCTTCGGATTCAATCTTTGCTTGAAACTCCATGTTAATGCTACCTCGAAGCATGACTGTGGTATTCCGAATATCAACAAGAACATCGGAGGCACATTGCTAAATGATACTTGACCTATTATCCGGACACCGTTGTAAGGATAACATCATGAATTCCCTTGCCCCTTTATCTAAATAGTGATGTACTTGTTGTTCTGACATGTATATCATGCTCTACTTTTCCTTGGGAAAAGATACACTCCTAATTCTTGTGTATAAACACATTTTCCTTTCCATTGGTTTGTTTAACCTTCTCGTGATCTATATGATATAAGCAGAAGTAATTCCCTGCTTATGTAACACCCCGGTGTACAACTCTATCAGTGAGACCCTGTTACTATTGTTAATGACATTCCAGTAACCCCCCGATGGACGAGAACTTTGCCTTATTGGTCCACCTCGTTCAACAAGCAGGAAAATGGTTCTCTTCGTCCCTCGCCCTTGGTACCGATGTTGTCACCGACATAACTGACAGACTATCCTCTGACATACCTTGTTGTTGTGACTGATAAGATGTCACTGTTCTCCCTACTTTTGATCGACAGCCCCCACAGTTCCACAGGATCAGAACCTGACTCTCCTGTATATCCTTGATTCCGAAGTATCATATGCTCTTGGCTTTGTGTGTTATCAAGAGCCACCCTCCGAGAGATGATCTATTCCCGATGCTCTGAACCCTTGTTCACACTTTGTTCAGGTATCGATTGGATGTCCATTCGCTTGAAACTTCTTATTGTACCTTCATACTTTGCTCTCAATGTTTTCCTAAGTTTCAACTCGAGAGATACTTCTGCCACCTTCCCTGAATTGTTCACCAGATAATTAACCCTATAAGGGTCAGTTCCCCCGAAGTTACTCCTTACTTCCCCACTTAAATCTCGGGACGAGATTTCTTATAGTGGAGGAGATTTGTAACATCCCCAACATCACACCACAGTAATCCATTATGATCAGTGCCAAGTCATCTTGATATACAAAGCCTAATCATATTGGATTAATATCTCATTTCAATTTCCCTCTCTGAAATCAATTCAAATTCAAAGTGCAATTTGGAGTTGCTCAAATACTGCTGCAAAAATATTCATCTTCTAGTGAAAATTCCAAAGCAATTTATTGTTAAGGAAAACAACATCACTCGTGTGCAAAGATGAACAGTATCAATTAATTCAGTGCAATTCTAGCATTTTAAAATGCTATTCCATTTATGAAAAATTCAAATGAATTCCAAAATTGCACAAACTTTTTGTGGCAGTGCCTATAATTGGCAGGGATTTACGGGGTCTAGTCCCACATTTTTTCCCTAACCATTTGGTAGCCTAAATAAATCCTTTTCCATCTCGGTTAATTAAATAAAATAGAAAATAGAAAATGGGAAAAGAACAGAGACTTACCTGGCCCCTGGGCCGCGGCTACAGTGGCTGGCCCAGCCCACCAGGGCCTTTCCTTACCTGCTCCCCTCCCCGTGTCGTTGTCTCCGTGGTTGCGCGCGCACTCCTGCGAAACGTCGACACGGCGACGCCACCGACAGCGGGAGGATAAGGGTGCCCCATCCCTCTCCCTGGTCATCCCTATCTAGTCGCCCTCTCTATCTCGCTAGCTCTCTCCCTCGCTAGCCCATCGCCTCCATCGCCGCACCCGACCACCCTGCCACCATGGCCGTCGTCGTAGACGCACCCACCAAGCAACCCACACCCGTCCGTCGCGTCCGCTAGACTCGCCGCTGTCCGCTACGTCGACTGCCACCTCGAGCCCAGGCCGGAAGCCACCGGACGCCGTCCCCAGCTTCTTCTTCCTCCTCGGGCGGGCCGGAGCTCGCCGTCAATTCGTCGCCCCCTCTGCGCTCTGTGACCTCGCCGGGCCTTCTTGAGCTCCCTCGGTGAGCTCCCGCTCGAAACCCCTCTCTGCCCCGCTTGTTTTGGAGCCCGTAGCCACTGACACCGTGGCCACAGCTCTGCCATCCGCCATTGCTGTCCGGGAACTCGCGTCCGAGCTCCTCCGCTTGAACCTGTGACACAAACGCGCTCCTGGGATCCCCAGGAGGTCAACGAGCCCGACTGCGAGCCTCGCCGTGCCCCGAGACGACGAAACCGACCTCGCCCGAAACCACCGCCGCCGCACGTCACCGTAGCGGTCGACTCCGGCCACCCCCGTGCCAACCAAGGCCACTGTCGGACGCGGCGCATCGCGCCCGTCCCGTAGAGCCCAAGAACGCCCTCAGCCGTGCCCTATGTCGCGTTTCCGGCGAGGTCCCGTGCCACGCCGTCGTTCTGCTGGTCGCCGGCGCACACCGGAGTTCAAAACTCCGGTGGGTCCCGCGCGCCAGATCATTAGAAGCACCCCGCCCTAACAGACGCTGACGAGTGGGCCCGCTAATGTAGCGTTAGGATTAGTGCTAATTAAATTACTAACTAACTGACCCACTGACAGACTGGGCCCACAACTTTATTAGGTTATTTAGAATAGTTTAAAACCCTGTTAGACTAATAGTGGCTGATAGCTGGGTCCCACTGGACCTAGTTGACCAGTCAAACAGCTGACTGGGCTAGCCCCAGTCAATGACATGTGGGCCCCGTTGACCCTGTTGACCAGTCAAGGCTGACTGGGTCAACTGCTGACTGTGCACAGCTGACTCACCCCTGGCCCCACATGTCATTGACTGTGGCTGGCTGACTCTGAGTATAAAAAAATAAATGCACTATTTATAATTGGAATTAACTAATTAAAATAATTCCAGTAATTTTAGAATATTGCATAAACTTCGGAAAATCATAGAAAAATATCTGTAGCTCGGATGAAAATACTTTGTACATGAAAGTTGCTCAGAAAGACGAGATGAACCCGAATACGCAATCCGTTCGACTGTCGCACGTCCCTAGCATAGCGAACCTGCAATCGTCCCCCTCCAGTTTGTCTGTCCGAAAAGGCCAGACTTCGGGAAAGCATTCTCGGATGTTTTACCCCTTCGCCGGTATCGTGTAGCACTACATTAGAACACCCCTAGCACCGCTTATTGTCTTGTCATGCATCTGTGTGCTTTGTATTTACTGTTTCTTCCCCGTCTTCCACTTCAGTAGACCCCGAGACCGCTGCTGATGCCACTGTGATCGACTACGTCGACGACGACTCTTGTTCCTTTTCAGCAAAGCTTCCAGGCAAGCACCCCCCTTTTTGAACATGCCGATATCGCCTATTCTTTCTCTCTTATGCTTGCATTAGAAATTGCTGCTGCTACTGTTTATCCTATTCTGATGCATGGCCTGTTTATTGTAACCTGCTATTGATACCTTACCTACTTACCCTAAATTGCTTAGTATAGGCTGGATAGAGACCCCAGTGACCCCACTTGTCCTAGTTGCCCTGTTGGATCATCGGAAGACTCGACGACTAGGCCCCAGCACCGCACATCACATTCCTTTTATCTGTACGACACTGCAGCATTACTATCGAGTGCCGAGGGTGATACCTCATAAGCACTTCCGATGTTAACTCTGTGGAGTAGTTACTAGGTCATGGTCATTGAGGGTGATTCCTCCTTCACCACTTCCGGTAACGATGATGTCGCGCAACACCTCAAGTGTCAACCCATCGAGGGTGATTCCTCCGAGTTCACCTTGACGGTTACATTGAGTAGGAATCCAACAAGGGTGATACCTCGTATTGCCTTGATGTTATGGACACACGGATACTTGGACTTTACAAGTGTTACTTGGAAAGGCGGGTCGACCCTGAGGGGTACCCGCGAGTGATGTGGAGACGGGTTGACCTGAAGGGTACCCGAGAGTTAAATACGAGGCGCGGCCGGGCATTCTTAGCCCTTGCAGCAAGTCCTCGAGACAGGGCGATGGGGTCACATCGATCGTGAGTCTCTGCTCGTTACCGCACTACCAACCCACTAACGACTTGGATATTTGATCCGAGTGGGCCTCTGGCCTGATAGCACTAACCATCACGTGAGAAAAGTTATGGGCACTCTGCATCATGGCATCAGCCAAAAGCTCTGTCAGACGTCCAATTTAGCATTGTGGCACTATCGGATCGTACCGGCCATCCGAGGCGGTGCTAGTATCCACCCTGCACACCACGACCCGGAGTGCACAGGGCGATGGCCCAAGACCCCTGAGCGCTTAGGATGTAGACCGGCGGGGACGTCTCTGCTGAGCTCTAGGTAGGGCTACGGTGTGTCGTTTGGCCGAGGCCGGGCATGACCCAGAAAAGTGTGTCCGGCCAGAGTTAAGCGAGCATGGTGGGTAAGTTGGTGCACCCGTGCAGGGAAGAAAACATCTATGCATAGCCGGATCCTCGGTAACAGACGCTCGGAGTTGTATCCCGATCGATACAACTAGAACTGGATACTAGAGTTGATAACTGGATAGTATGGCTCTGGATTGCTTTCTCGCGGGGAGTCGAGGAAGGATCTCTGGGCGAGGTTGATACCGGATAGTATGGCTCTAGGATCACTTTCTCGCAGGGAGTCGAGGAAGGATCTCTGGGTGAGGTTGATTACACTATTATTACTTTATATTATGTTTTTCTGAACTCTTCTAAATGCTGCTAGATGCTCGAAGATGCTTGAAGAGGCTTGAAGATGCTAGTCTTTGATAGGACTAGGCCTTCTCTCTATTCTGGCATTTCTGCAGCCCAGTCCACATATACAGCCTTTCTTTGATAATGTTGCATATGTAGTGTAGATCCTTGCTTGCTGAGTACTTAGGATGAGTACTCACGGTTGCTTTGCTTCCTCTTTTTCCCCTTTTGATGCAACCAGACGACGGAGCCCCGGATCCAGCTGCCCCCGCCGACGACTACTACTACCATCCCGAGGGTGGCTACTACTACGAGCTGGCCGACGACTAGGAGTAGGTTTGGAGGGTCCCAGGCAGGAGGCCTGTGCCTTTCGATCATAGCTTTTTTTTGCCCTGCCTTTCTAAAGGCTTATCTGTTTCTGTTTCATATCTGTACTCAGATGTCTGATGCTTCCGCTGACGCTTGTATGCGATCTTATGTATTCGAGCCCTCGAGGCCCCTGGCTTGTAATATAAAGCTTGTATGACTTTATTTATGTTTTAGAGTTGTGTTGTGATTCCTTGAAGTGAGTCCTTAGGCTTGATAGTGTGCATTTGCATGTATGATTAGTGCACGATTAAGCCGGGGGCGTCACACACTGGGCATCAAAGTTCGCCACCAGTGTAAATATAGGGAACAAAGCAGCATATCACATACACTGGTTGTCAAAGTTGGCGACCATTGCAAATAAACGCCGCAGCGAAACAAGTCCAGAACTGAAACCACTTCAGAAGAGCTCAAGAAACAATATCCTGGGTACCCATCATGCTGGCAAGATGCTTAGCAAGCTTATTAACTTTCTCTTGTTTGGCGCTTAAATCCTCCAGCGCTTGCTATTGCACCAGAAAGTATGCATATGAATTCTACAGGGACTTCCTTTGTCCTTTGGCTTCGTGTCGTAGCACATCTGATCGATGTCTTTCAACTTGAAGTTGAGACTCAAGAAGACGAACTGATTCAGGCAGTGAGTTCGAAGAGCTTGTGCCAGCAGTAGTGGCCAATAACTCGAACACTACATCAAGACAGGTCTTTTGGGTTGTCTCACTGTCGTCAAGATAGTTTTTATCAGCTTTCTTGGAGACCAACAGGGATGTCTCACTATCTTGAACCTTATCTGCATTACTTCCTTTACCATTTCATAACGGGGTACTCTTCTCCAATATTTTGTCCGCATTCTAAAAGAGAAACAAGCAGACACATCACAGGTTTACCATGTTGTATATGAAACTCATTTTGGTAAATCAGTTCAGTAGTAAAGTGGACAGGATAACAACATGAAACAAACATATATCTATGTACCATGGTCGCTGTATGGTCTATATCATTCTAGTTTTTGTTGCCAAATCAAGATAGAGACACAGTTCAAATAATATCTGTTTAAGACAAAGCAACATAGACAGAATATAAGTGTGGGAAACTACAGAGCAATAACAACACTTGTAATGTGCATGACATGAGAACATAACTGTTTGTTCAATTGAAACTGAAATCAACATAGAGCAAGTTACAACAGCAACCCAGTTAAAGAAACAGGTTTAAAACATACCTGTTGCGCCATTTGAGTTTCAATTCCATCCTTCAAATTTGAAAATAGTTGGTATGAGTAAATACAGTGATGCAAGAGCAAAGGAGTATGAACCATAGCTACAGAACCTGACCTGAGAACAATTCTTCTTCTGCTTTAAGCGTTGAGTTGGGGTTCGGAGTGGTGGTCCTCGTGCTTTGGGCACTGCAGTTGCCTTACTAACTGCTCGTGTTTGGGTGCTCTATGGTGGAGACGGCGTTGTGTCAACTGGAACTGGGTTACTATCTGCTGTGGTTGGGGTTAGAAGGGGTATAGCTGGTTCTCTGTCCAACTGGGTAGGGGTACAAACTGCGAGTGTCTGGGTTATGTGTGGTGGGGCTAGTTCTTGGGCAAGTACAACCGTGGTTCTATCTGCATCGACTGGTAGCACTATCTTTTCTGAAGACCGTGTTGTTACTCCCTTAGATACTGTCATCACCCTCTCCAATTCAAATGGCTGATAAACAAGAAAAGTAATTGAATGTACAGACATTGTATGATACATAGGTGCAATGGATAGTGGGGAATAAAAGAGGGCATGAAATAATTCACATTTATGTTGTCTAACCAAACAGGATAGCATGACACAATTTCACATATATGATGGCTAACTAAACAGGATAGCATGACACAATTTCACATATATGATGGCTAACTAAACAGGATGGAAAGACATAGATCAAAATATGATGAGTATGTAAACAGGATGACATGATATAACTATATAATGTGTTCATAAAAAAGGTTGGCATGCCATAATTCACATACATGTCGCCTATGGAAACATGATAACATGATATAATTCACGGATAGAATGACATAATTCAAAATATGATGACTGTAAACACTAAACAGGATGAGATGATATAACTATATGATGTTTTTATTAAATGGGTTGGCATGCCATAATTCAGATAGATGCTGTTTATGTAAACATGATGGCATGATATAATTCAAATATATGATTTATATACTAAGCAAGTAAGCAGATGGCAATCGCATATATGATGTAAAAACTAAGCAATGCAAGACAACATATGCATGATATGAGTAATATAACCCTGCCAAGTTTGAGCATAGACCTCAGCGGGGAAATAGGACTGGTCATCTGTCTCTGAATCCTCCTCTGAGGAGCTATCTGTAACCAGCAAGATGTCTGCTTCAGCAGGTAGCATTGTCTGCTCTGAAGACCTTGTTTTCACACCAGATACTTCCATCACCGCTTCAAATTGCTGATGCACAGGAAGAGTAGTTGAATATACAAATGTTGTTGACAAATGGAATACGTAATACAAAAAAAGGATAGCATGATATAATTCACATATATGATGATTGGCTAAACAGCATGGCATTGCATAATTCACATATATAATGCCTTGCAACAAGATAGCATTGCATAATTCACATATATAATGTCTTGAAACAAGATGGCATTGCATAATTCACATATATGGTAATTAGACACTAAACAGGTGGCATTCACACAAAGCATGTCTAAACTAAGCAAATGACATAGCAATGCAAGACACCATACGCACGATATGAGCAACGTAACCCTGCCAAGTTAGAGCATACACCTCGGGGGGAAATAGGACTGGTCATCTGTCTCTGAATCCTCCTCTGAGGAGCTATCCATAACCAGCGAGATATGCGCTTCGTCAGATAGCATAGTCTGCTCTGAAGACCTTGTTTTCACTCCAGAATTTTCCATCACCGTGTCAAATGGCTGATGCACACGAAGAGTAGTTGAATGTACTAACATTGTTGACAAATGTAATACGTAATGAAAAAAAGGATGGCATGATATAATTCACATATAAGATGACTGGCTAAGCAGGATGGCATTGCAAAATTCACATATATGATGCCTGGCTAAACAAGATGGCGTTGCATAATTCACATATATGATAACGAAATTAAACAGATGGCATTCACACAAAGCATGTCTAAACTAAGCAGATGACATATTTGATGTATAAAGTAAGCAATTCAAGGCACCATATGCATGATATGACCAACATCAGCATGCCAAGTTAGAGCGAAGACCTCAAGGGGTAAATAGGAGTGGTCTTCTCCTTCAGAATCCCCCTCAGAACAGTTATCTTCCTCTTGATTACAATCTAAAATGGGTGGAGGGGGGCTGCCATTGCGCCCACCATGGAGCGACGTCTGCATGAAATTTTATTGCCATGCAAGGCTTGTCTCTTTTGCTCTACATCTTCAGTTCCATTGTGTACAATAACTGACATGCATAGGGATAAAACATAGTGAGATTATGTAAGGAGTGCATGCAGAAATCCATAGTTATGGTAGCAACCTGTGGATAGACCCAAAACCAATGATAGCAGGCAAATAATGGCTTCAGTTAAAAAATACAGATAATGGCTTCTTTACTGTTTGTTTCCCACCCAATATGAAACTCATAGTAGAAACCAGGGATTAACCAGATAGTAGACAGATACTATTGATTGCGGCCCCGATATGTACCCCACAACCATTTAAAAACTCAAGTTGGAGCATTAGTTTGGAGCTCACTCAGAGTCTAATCAGTGAACAGGACAATAAAATAGCATGTAATATTAAGCGATGCATAACGTAAGCAGACACGAAAGAGTGCGACCTCTCTTGCGGACCCGTGAAGTCCTCGAGGTCATCTGCTCAGTTGATGATGGTAATGCAGTTTTCATGGCTGCCGGCGGCGGGGAAGAAGATCTGAGGCGGCGAAAGACAGTCTGGAGGGCGGATCCCTGCTGTGGTGGACCCTTCTGTCGTTGGAGCAGCTGAGCTGGGGTGGACGACGGCGCAGCAAGAGCGGGACAAACCACACAAGGTTTTCTTTGACAACTATCTGTAAGAGAAGTAATTCTGTAAGGGCTCATTTGAATTGGAGGATTCTAACAATGCAGGGATAGGAAATACACAGTAATAGGATAGGAATGCATGTGCAAAGAATTTAAAATCACAGGATTTCTGTCAATCTGGGTGTTTGGTTCACAGGAATTGGAAGGTCATAGGAATGCAAAGAAGCATGGTCAAATTAAGTCATACCACAAGAAAATGTACAGTTATAATGCTATTATGCTACTATCACTTAGTCTTGTTCTTCATGAATAGGAATTTGAAAAGGAGGGCCAAGTGGATATTAAAATTCCTACGGTTTTTCTTTGAAAGAGACACTAAAGGAAGAAATCCTATAGTTTTCTTTTGCTCCATTCCTTTGAACCAAATGCATTAATAGTAGTACCATAGGAAACTTTCCAATTCCTATGTTTTTCCTTCACTTTTCCTTTCAACCACTGGCAATTCTAGTAGGCAGGCTTGAACAGGCAAAAGCCTACACTCCATAAATGTTTTTGTGCTACTTGTACTACTTTGGACCCAGGCCACTACCCTACTACCTCAACTCCCAGGCCCATCTACACATGCACAGCTCAAAAGAAATAAATAATGATGGCTTTCGAGAGAGTCCATCACGGATAGATAAGTTGCCTGGTACCTCACTGCTTCTCATATAGTAGGAGAAACTAATCGTATTTCATGTTACTACGTGTGCTCAGTGGACAATATATATAACATGTAGAGTAAAAAAGTGATGCAACAAGTGTACAACCTCTTTGGCGAAGCCATGTCGATCTCAGCATGATTTGGTTGGTCGGTGAGGATGCTCCAGTTGATGTGGCTGTCGGAGGAGGGGAAGAAGATCTTAGGCATCTGGAGATGGAGCCGAGGGTACTGCTCCGCTGTGATGGAGTGTTTCGTCGTTGGAGCAGCTCCGGTGAGTTGTACGACGGCGAGGCTGAAGCAGCACAAGAGAGACAATGTTAACCTGAGTGGAATTCTAATAGCATCTCCAATAGATGATGTAAAATACATACCCACAAAGTGCTAGATGTAAAATACATCAGCCGCTCATCTTTTAACTTAACTGTCGAAACTGAATTTAACTGTCGAAACTGAATTTTACTATCGAAACTGAATTTTGCTGTCGAAACTGAACGCACTAGTAGCAGAAAAGCAGTAGTAGCAGCAGCAGCAGCGCCCGGAGTAGCAGCGCGTGCGAGAGCCGGGGCAGCTGGTCATGTAGCAGCTGCAGGGGCTCGAGCGAGAGCAGGATCTACTGCTCGTGCAGCAGCAGCGCGAGCAAGAGTAGAGCAGCAGCGCAAGCAAGAGCAAGAGGGAGAGCAGCAGCGCGAGCAAGAGCAAGAGCAGACCAGGCAGGGGATCGGGAGCAAGACCAGAGCAGCAGTGCGAGCGAGAGCCAATGCAGCAGCAACTCCTACTGATGTGGACATCGCCGCCGAGGGAGCGACGCCGTGGAGGAAGTGGCCGGCGACACCGCCGTAGATGGAGCCGCGCCATGTCGGCTCGGGACCTAGCGCCGGCAGCACCGTGAGATCGAATCAAGAAGAAAATGCAGCGATTAGTGTGGAACCTCTTTGGTGGCACCGATTAGGCCTCAGCTTCATCCGAGGAATCGGTGATGATGCTGCTCTTCCGGTGGTGCAGGTGAAGACAGCGGTGTGGGAATGGAGGTGGCGCGAAAGATGAGGGGAACATCGGGGCAGCTCCTTGGAGGTGGAGGACGGGGTGGCTGAACCGGCGGGATGACGAGATCGACGACGGATCCTCATCTGGTGCGGTGGATGAGGGACGTCGAGGTGTTCCTATGGATGACGTCGTCGAGGAAGAGGCTCCGGCTGGGTGGGCGGACAGAGGAGGGTGTGGGGCTTCGTGGGTTTTCGCGGCCTCGGTGTACGAATGGGGGGCGGAGGTGATGGGAGGGGGGAACCATGGCTTAGGGTCGTGCTTGTCAGAAATGTGGGGTAAGTTACGAAAGTAGCCCCACCGATTTGAACTAGGTGGTTATTTCGGTTCAGGGGTATCACGGGAATTTCGCGTGTCGGGATTTGGCAGGAGGTGGGAGTTTTCGCGCGCATTGTAATTTTGGGATAGCAAGGTGCGGGTTGAGATGGAGGGAATTTTAGGAGCACAACAAGACAAAGAGATATCTTAAAATTTCAGGATAACAAGGCGTGGGTTGAAATTTCTGGACAACCCTAACGTGTCAATTCGCACTTCCCTCGACAAAAAAACAAAAAGAAATCAATTCGCACCACACAAGAGAGTCTAGTCCCATGTACTGTACCAAATCAATTCGCACTACAAATGCCATTCAAAACATTGAATCCATGTTATGTTCAATTAAAATATTTCGCTGCGTGTATAATGCATGCAACCTGCTACTCAAATGAACGTTTTAGTGCATTCCAAATGTATATACTGCCGCTTCAATATGAACTAAATTTGAATCCGTTTCTCTATTTGAATAAGATCTACAATCATGATTGTTGTCAAGTTACACCATTTGAATTCGTTTCTGTATTTTAATAAGATCTATAATCATCATTATTGTCAAGTTAAACCATCGTTTGTATATTATCTTCACAGCACACCACATGATTACTGTCGAGTTAGATATGAACTATGTGTACTATATGAACTCGAACTCAATTTTTTGAATCCACTTTATGTTGATTTCAAATCATAGTACATTTCAAGCTCTAGCTAGATCTTCATAATCTAAACCATGTCTCATATGTATAATGTGTTTATCACATAATGTATGGTGCCCTGCCCCCTATGCCTACAAGTATTTAGATGTGAGTTGCAAACGCCACACATTATCACAAATTCAAATAAAATGTGAGATTGTTAGATATATAGTATGGTTTAGATTGTTCGATATTTAGTTGTGAGCTGCAAACGCCACACATTATCACAAATTCAAATAAAATGTGAGATTGTTCGATATATATATAGTATGGTTTAGATTGTTCGATATTTAGCTGTGAGTTGCAAATGCCACGCTGTGGCACCCTGGCTCAGAGAAGACCGAAACGCCCCGTATCCCAGCCCAGGGACAAGTCCTCTGGAATATGGCACTGTTGGCATAGAACAAATCAGCTCTTTATTACAATGGATATGGTTACAAAGGGTACATGGATTACATCGGTACAGCGACACTACGCCTGCCCGGGGTAGCTCTATGCTAACAGCGGAGTAACTCTCTCGGCAGCGGAACAACGACGATGGTGATGGACTCCACTCCGCGGGGACTCTGGCTAGAACGCGTATCCTAGCTCGCAAACTCGGGATCCTCGACAAGCAAGCAATCATGGCATGACCTGCAAACTGGCATGACATGCCAGGTGAGTACTTTGAATGTACTCACAAGCTCACAACAAACATCAGCATTAAGGCAAGACAACATCATAGCAAGATAGCTACTGAAGTAGAAGAAGTAAGGTAAAGCATATTTAATCCATACTCCGAATAACCTCATGATCCAATCAGAATCTGTTCCAAATCCAATCCAAATCTTGTGGTCATCCGACCACTCATCTCATAGCCATCCCATGGCTAACATATCATATTCCTGATACCATCTGCACTGCAAGTCTGACAAACTTACTCTCTTTTGGGTTGCCTTGCAACCTTCAGAATACTCATGATCCACCGAGTACTTCCGATCATAAGACGAGTTCTTCCATCATTATCACTACTATGGTTGACCACCTAGTGAGGTCTGGACGGACTATCCAATACCGTGGACGCGGCTATTCGAATAGATTTTACACTCTGCAGAGGTTGCGCACTTTACCCACACCATGGAGCACCTAACCTCGTGATCCTATTCGGGTGGACCAGCGTTGCTCCAACGAAACCCGCCTGACCCGTGACTTGACCCGTGACTCTCCCATCGTACCACCGGCAATCATCCTCCCCCGGTGTCCTGCCCTGGGTGGCCCCTGTGTCACCGCGTGACACCTGCCACCGTCGTGGCTAACAAACTATCCCAAACGGGGACCTGGTACCATATAACTCAACTGGGCTCACAAGGTTATCGCCGCCTACCGGGCCAGGGTAGCGCGCACGCATAACCTTCCCTGTCGGGCGGTACCGGTGAAAGAGCACGTGATCAGACCAAGTCAAGGCCGTCCCATACTGGCAAATGTGGCTGCACGGATAAGTCCGAACAGGTGACTCTGGATCAACCATGAAGTATCCTATCTCCGAATAATCTCTGTCATAACTGACATTCCGGCAGCATAATAATCCCAGTAAAAACATTAACCAGCTAGTAATCCAATAGCCACTATGTCCAAGCTACTGCTACCAATTCATCTCCCAAAGTGCCGGATGAAATCCAAAATCATCATAGACGGTAATCTCAACATCATAGTATCAACGAGTGGGTAAACTACTAGTCACTAACAATCCGGTACTCAACATGGTAGTCACCTATCCAAGAATTTACTCAAGCATTGTATAATCCAATTCATCTCACGAATACTTCATACTTGCTATTAAAGTAATTAGTTAAACTATGACATTGCAATGCGATTATGCGGATGGGAGTTGTGGCTTGCCTGGAGATGAAGAAACCATCGGGAAGGAGTGCGGAATGGTCGCGGAAGGAGTTGCCGGAAACAGTTCTCTCTCGGAGGGGCTATTTATGGGCAAGGGCAAAATGGTCATTTTCACAGTGTCAAAACATTATGAAAATGATACCAACATGTCGGGCTCTAAGGGACGAAGAAGTGGGCTTTGGATTCACCTCGATCGGAGTTTCGGATGAAAAGTTATAGCCGTTTGAGGTACAGGGACTAATCTGTAAATATTTTATTCGCAGACAGGCCCCTGGTGGCTTAAACCGAAAGCGCCTTCGGACATAGTACATTTTCGAAAAAAGAAAACGTAAACTTAGCCGCAGTTAAGTGGAAATGCGCTTTCTAAAAGGGAAAACATACTTTTGAGAGTACGCTTCCACTTAAAATACGCAGGCCCGGGGTTGACACCTTTGTTCAGCTGACATGTGGGGCCCGAGAGGAGATGGGACCCGCCTGGCTGGGTCATCTCCTTCCTCTCGCGATGAGGCAGAGCAGAGGCGAGGCCGCGCGACGCCGGCGCTCGTCTGGTCGGCTCCGGCCACCTCCGGTGAAGCTCGGACCACCAGACTGCTCCTCGAGGCGCAGCGCACCCATCCATCCCACCTATTGACTCCAACGGCGACGAGAGGAACGGCGAGCTCGAGCCCAGTGGACGGTGGCTTCGGTCGGAGTCGGGAACGGGGCTGCGGGCCTCCGGCGGCCGAGGAGAGGAGCTGGGGTGGTGCACCGGTGTGGGGGAGGTCTTCTGGTGGTGAAGAGAGGGAAGGGGAGGCGCGGCATCGCGCCAATTTAGGCGGTGGCCAGCGGGAACCTAGGCGGCCATGGGCGGCGAGGAAGAGCTCCAGGGCTCGGGCGAGAGGTTGGGGAGGACCAGTGGAGTGTGGTGAGGCTGGTGGTGAGCTCGGGGAGGCGCGGGGTGGCCTATATATAGGTGGCCAAGGCGAGGCGATAAGGACGGCCACGGCGTCAATCTTAGCCGGATACTGGAGCTGCAGGGCGACGTGGTTGTCCGCTTCCGGCGTCGTGCAACTTCGAGGGGAGGTGAGAGGCCTCGAGGGCACTCGAGAGAGCTCGAGAGAGATAGGGACAGGGGAAAACGACGACGGCGGTCACGGGCAGAATAGTGGTGGCGATCGCCGTGGCACGAGGAGAAGGAAAGAGGAGGGGGAGAGGCTTCCAGGGGAAGGGAGACGATGAGGCGAAGCCCCTAGACATGGCTAGGTGGCAAGGGCGTGAGGAAACGGACGAGACCGAGAGGTTCCATCGCCAGAGCGCGCTGACTGGCATGTCATCCGCGTGGTCACCGCGTGTACTGGCAAACATAGGACTATAGGGGCTGGCAGACCTTGTCTGGGGTGAAGTACTTGCTCCCCAAGGCAGCCTAGAAGTGAAAGATCACCAAAAGAAGCCAAGAGTAGATGTGAGGCTTCACTGGAAGTTTGTTGTAGCAAACTTGACCACACCACTGCGATGAACAGAGAAGTGATAAGGGTCAAGGGTGATGTCTGGGAGGTTTAGGATAGGAAGGACTATTATCCTGTGAAGTTTGGAGAGAAATGGACCAAGATTTAACATAGTTGCTTTGCAACTGACCAATCTAGTCCAGAAACTTGATTAGGATGGAGCACTCACATGGACTAGCCACTTGAGCTGAAATTTGGTATAACATGATGATTTGGTAATATGAGAGTGCCATAAAAATTTCATGCCATTTGGACAAGCCAAAATGGTACTTCCTTCACAATGAACCTATCTGACCAGAATCTTAGGAAAATTCTAGGGAATTATTGGGAAGATGAAATGAGCCAAAATTTTGTGGAGATAGTTTATATGGGTAGGAGAATGCTCTGGAAAATTTTCAGCAATTATGGAGCAGTATAAAATATAGTTGCTTCACAATGTGAAAATCTGACCAGAAACCAAGATTTGAGGCTGTGCTCACATAGAGGATGGGATAGGGTTGAAACTTGGTGAAAAGTCATAATTTGAGTATATGAAGATTCTTGCAACATTTCAACTCATTTGGATACTCCTAGCTAGCACTTGCTTCACAAAGCTTCCAGTTGACCAGAAACTTTGGAATTTAGCCAAGGGAGATTTAATAGCCAAATGAAGTTGAATTTTGGCATGTGGCAATGATATGGATAGGAAAGAATGCCCAAAAATTTTGAGACCAAGCAAGCAAATATAAAAAGTACTTGCTTCTCAACTTGGCAGCTACGGCAGAATCAGAAAAGGAATATTTGTGAAATATTTTTGAACATAGCAAGGAAGGGTTTGACATATTTGTGGAAGATCTGACCCAAACAATTTATGAGAATTATTTGGGAATTTTGGGAATGATGGAAATGTGGGTTGCTTCACAACCCAGGACAAACAGGGTTATTCCTTTAATAGAAAAAGGAATATTCCCAAGAAAAAGAATATTGGGATTGGTCCAAGATGGAAATGACATGGTATTGGGATGGTTTTGAAGTTGGGAAGCCACTTGGGAAGAGGATTCAAGGGTGATCCCTCCAGGTTGCAAGACTACTAAGCCACAGAAAGGCAAATCCAGACCAAAATCAAAAGGAAAAAAATGGGCAAAACCCAGGGTGTTACAAACCTACCCCCCTTAAAGATATCTCGTCCTCGAGATTTGGTTGCTCACAGATCAAGCATGAGTATTTCCACTTGAGGAAACCGTTTTCCAACTCGGGTTTCCTTTTTACCTTTGTATAATGTTGCCTTGCTTTGGGGTGGTTTGCTTCACTGGACCCTTTTTTTTGGCAAATCTTACCTCATACGTTACTTCGACTTCACGCCTTTTATGTCTGCTGACCTGTCTGGGGCAATAAATTATCCTGACCAAACTATGTGCCCTGCTTGTAAGTCCGAGGGTGGTTCCTCATGGACGTGTCGTGACGAGGTCCAATACGAACGACCATTCACTAAGTTGTGAACAGATTCTCTTGGTGGACACAAAATCTTTTACTCATTGCATTGGGTGACTTCAAATGGCTGTGTGCCCTCCAGACTCAAACGGTGTTGTGAATCATACCGTTCTCCTGGTGGAAACTGGCTTCTTGCAATAATTGCTGGAACATCTTGGGTATCTCCACTGTCTTGAGTGTCACATTTGTACCAAAGACTCGACTGTCACCTGCCGTGACCAGCATAAAGGGTATGACCTTATAATGGTATTATTCCCAGGCTTGACTGATGATGGTTCTGGCAGAAGAATTTTGTTCATGGTAGGTTCTCTTTTAACCGATTCCCCTAGGTGAGGACACATGCTTTGAGACAGTTGTCAACCTTCTGATCGTTCCGTCTGTCGGCACCTTTAAGTAAATAGTAGGCCATGTAATGCTTTGCCATGGTTGCTGGAATCCAACTGCCAAATTGATCTTTTGGCTGTCCTGATGGACTTGGATGTCTTCTTCTGACAATTCTGAGCATACATAGTTGGCTAAGTGGGGTACCTTGATAGGAGGTTGCTGCAAATGGGATATACCCAGTGGGTGTGCACCCATGGTGGTTGGTACCGACTCAGACTATCCGGGTATCGGTACCATGCAACCGCCATCACTATACCCGTATGGTTCTCCTTGCCTGGATCCTTAGCTGACAGAGCTTGGCCTTATGTGTTCTTGATTCTTCGGATGACCATGGGTACTGCCAGGTACACTATTCCGGCAGGCATATCTTATCCGTGTCCCCTGACAGGGTATGTTTGCTCACATGACCAGCTTTCTCATCCTCCACACTTTACTCGTAGGGTAATGATTATCCAAACCCAGGTTCATAGTTACTTGTATAGGGCTCCTGGCTCAGACGCTTCCCCCCATTAAAGGCTTGCTGGGGAAGACTCGGTACCTTATGCCGGAAGCTTGCTGTGATAGCTTACGGAAGAAGCCTGAGTACCTTGCACCGGAAGATGTCCATGTGTCGTATCGAGGAAGACACCTGAATTCTTGCGTCGTAAGCTTCTCTGGTAGTTTTGCGGAGAAAGGCTGGGTTGCTTACACCTGAAACTTTCTCTTTGCCGTATGCGGACTGAGTGCAGATATATATATACCCCTTAGTGTTTCTACTGTCGGTTACTTGTTGTATGCAACACGGTATTCGGCTATCCTTCTTGCTGAACACTAAGTTCATAGCACATTCTGGCTTGCTTCTAGGATATAGCAGGGTTCAAATTGTACTCATAGCAGACTCAAACCGTGTATATGAATCATACCCTTGGCACGGAATGCACTATGGATCATGTACACAATCTGCCTTCTTGCTGATGCGATCATTACTGCTGTGAAAGTTGCACTGATGTATACTTGATGCTGATAACTAATCCGGCCAGGATATCATTTGTATTCAGGCCCGATATTCCCGATATAACATAGTCTGCTGAAAATTCCATATTGCTGAGCTGAGCTTCCAAATGGCTATCTCTTCACTGACTCTTTGGGTTCAGTGTCGGGGAGTAACTTCCATAAGGGGAAAATAAGGTAACACCAAGGGCCCAAATAAAAAAAAGAAACGACTAAACAAAAGCACACAAAGCAGCAAGATCACACACACAAGCAATATCACATTCTACAGCTATTCACAGCAATAATATGCTTTCCTACTTAAGCACACAAATCTCGCAAGAACTCCGGTATTACGGTCTAACATGCTGTGGCGATGTGCATGAAAGTGAATCAATGTGTGGAAGAAAATTGGTGTAAACAAGGCTACACCAAATACGAGCTTAACACCGATTCCATCTAGACAGACACGGTGGCGAGGATGAACTTGGTGATCGGGGGTCGGAACGCAGAAGTTACTACCACATCATCATCAAGCGTACGGAAGAAAACCGTACACGTCCAAAGAATAGGTGGCGGAATGAGATAGTGGTGGAGAGAAAGGCTTGCAGGCATTGCCCTTTTCTGATAACAAGGATCAGTAAGGGTTGCCGAAGCGGCTAGTGGAATGGCACGATCTGGGATAGAACTTGTCTATCACCGAAACGATAGGGGTGTCGAAAGAGAATAAGTTGGTGTGGCACCGGTGCATCAATCCGACAAGGGATCAACACCACCAAGCACCTTGGCATCACTCCCCTGGGACGAAGATGACACCACACCAAGGAACAAATATGCAGACTGGAGAGCGTAGGTAGGGAATCGAAACCGATGCCACCTACACTCACCAGATCCATCGTTAGTGATAAGATATCTGGTCTATATGTATGCTATGCACAAACAAATGCAACAAACAAGTGCAGCAAACCAACTGGATCCTATACTACCGGTTACTAACGCTCGCGCGGTCTAGGGCGTCCTATAGCCAGACATGCTCTGATACCAACGCCTGTGGCACCCCGGCTTAGAGAAGACCAGAACGCCCCGTATCCCAGCCCAGGGACAAGTCCTCTGGAATACGGCACTGTTGGCATAGAACAAATCAACTCTTTATTACAATGGATATGGTTACAAAGGGTACATGGATTACATCGGTACAGCGACACTACGCCTGCCCGGGGTAGCTCTATGCTAACAGTAGAGTAACTCTCTCGGCAGCGAAACAATGACGGCGGTGATGGACTCCACTCCGCAGGGACTCTGGCTAGAACGCGTATCCAAGCTCGCAAACTCGGGATCCTCAACAAGCAAGCAATCATGGCATGACCTGCAAACTGGCATGACACTCCAGGTGAGTACTTTGAATGTACTCGCAAGCTCACAACAAACATCAGCATTAAGGCAAGACAACATCATAGCAAGATTGCTACTGAAGTAGATGTAGTAAGGTAAAGCATATTTAATCCATACTCTGAATAACCTCAGGACCCAATCTGAATCTGTTCCAAATCCAATCCAAATCGTGTGGTCATCCAACCACTCATCTCATAGCCATCCCATGGCTAACATATCATATTCCTGATACCATCTGCATTGCCCCGCCCCCTACACCTACAAGTATTTAGATGTGAGTTGCAAACGCCACACATTATTAAAAATTCATATAAAATGTGAGATTGTTCGATATATAGTATGGTTTAGATTGTTCGATATTTAGTTGTGAGCTGCAAACGCCACACATTATCACAAATTCAAATAAAATGTGAGATGGTTCGATATATAGTGTGGTTTAGATTGTTCGATATTTAGCTGTGAGTTGCAAACGCCATGCATTATCACATCATGGTATAACATGTCCAAAACCACACCACGCGTATCACTGCTATATTCATGCATGCATAGGTTTATAACACTATGATCTCTTATTCAAATATATGAATCCACTTTCATATCGAATTATGATCTTTGTTAGTCTCTTACACCCACGCAATCCTCTAACCTTTGTAGCTAGCACTAACTTTCTCTCGTGCATGCACACGCCCTCCTCGCCCTCCCCCTCCCTCAGTATTCTATCCATCGCGCACATTCATTTTTTTCTTTAGGTCGTTCTCCCACGGTCTCCACAACTCCTTTCCAACACACACCGATCAATAAACCTCTCCAGTGATGTCTGCCTACCACATACACACGCACTTTCCATCTCCTCCTTTCTGTGTCCATGCCTCGTGTCTCTCATACGGTCCCACACACGTGTAAACTCTCACCCCTCTTTTCATCGATCTCACAATCACACACTCCTCCCCCTATCTAGCTAGTAGGCCTCTCGCACCACCTCCTAGCTCCATCTCTCTCTCTATCCGTCTCTCTAGGCCTTATTTGCCTCTAACAAATGGATGTACACCGACCGATCTCCCGCTATACATATAGCTAGCTAGGTCATTTATAACTCATTTTCCCCACGCGCCGATCGGTCTACCTCATTAGTTATGTCTCTCCCTTCCTCCGACACACAACAATTGATCTACCGATCTAGTTAGGTCTGCTTACCAAACACATGGTCCCCCTTCATCATCCATGCATGCCTCCCGACACATCTATCATGCACACGCACACACAGAAACACAACCCCACTCTTCTTGATAATATTGCAGTTGTACCCACAGTTTGTCTAATAAGCCTCTCCCACCATCTCCGAGAAGCAACTCCACCACCCCTCCGGCACTCTACCTCTCTCTCTCTCTCTCCCTCTCTCTCTCTCTCTCCCTCTCTCTCTCTCTCTCTCCCTCTCTCTCTCTCTCTCTCTGTCCCAACCTATTCCCCGTCCTTCACTTATGTATGGATGTCGACCGATCTACCTCAAGACATAGCTAGGTCTCTCCTTCTCAACACATATACGAGTCGATCTACCTCTCTAGTTAGGTCTCTGCCTCCCCCCTCCCCCCCCCCCCACACACACACCAATACATCGAGCGCTCTAGTCATATCTCCCTGCCACACACAAACTTGCCTTGTGCCCTCTGACGTTCCGGTAGGTCAGTCGCCCTATATCTTTGACGTGCACACACACAATTTCGATGGCTCTCTTCATCGATCTCGCACCCACACACTTGATCCTCTCTTCGACTCTATCGATATCTATGACCCCTCCCTCTATTCTCGTGGATCGCCCCCTCTATATACGATATAGATAGGCCTCTATTTCACACACATTGCATGTGTCAAATTTTTGTTTGAGATATCATCGACACATATTCCCACAAATACATTCATGAAATCACCCCCCATAACAAAAAACACTCACGAACGCACACTCCATCTCTCTAGGTTTGTATCTCTCTCACACACACCCACGTAGGTGGGGGACATGCACGAAGAGAAGAGGTGCACGCACGGCGCACGTACTCCCGTCTCTTTCCCAACCACACCCGCGCGGGTACACGGTGGAGCTCATTTCTATATGAAAAGGCAGCCCATGTGGTAATTTGACACGTGTACTGGTTGTCCACTTGACGGAGGATCGTGTACCACGGGTGAACAAACAAATTGCAACTTGACGGGTTATTTTAAAAAAGAGGCAAACCATGTGGGTCCTACCTTAGAGGCAAGGCTCTATACACTGGAGATGCTCTGTATTACTTTTGATGTGTCCCGTCAACTCGCAGAATGAGGAGAAGCTTGCTTAGTACGCCCTCTCCCCCGCCCACGAGCGTGGTGGCTCGCAGAGTCGCAGGACGAGGAGAAGCTTTGCTTACTACGCCTACGCCCGCTCCCTCGCCCATGCACACGGTGGCTCGCAGGACGAGGATAAAATTTTACTACTCCCTCCGTTAGACGTATATACACTCCTCCTCCCTACCTTGGTTAGAGAGATTATCATATTGTTTGAAATATATGTCTTTTAGCAGATTTCAATATGAACTACTAGTACATACTCCAAACACTGATGTATATAGACGTATTTTAGAGTGTAGATTCACTCATTTTGCTCCGTATGTAGTCCATATTGAAACGGACGTAGTACTAGTACACACTCTCCCTCGCCCCTCGACCCTCGCCCACGTGGTGGACGTGCAGCAATTCATTCGGTCTCAGATAGCCAGAACCATATACTGTAGTACCATTATTGCTCGACTTCCCGAAGAGGTGAAGAGCCAAGCGCAAGGTTAATATTTTTGAGATGCCAAGCGCAAGGTTTATAGGAGAACGAGTTGTAGTAGTACTAGTAGTATGTACTGTACCAGTGGTACGTACTGTATGAGGAAGAAGGCAACAAGAATGTATGTTTTGTGTGACAGTCTCTTCTTACAGGATGTGCTAGACCTAGTGGACCTCATTGTTGCAATGGGAGTACTATCATAGATGGCACGATTCAGAGTGGTGGGCAGCGGGAATAATTCGGAGCTACTTAGTCTTAAACCCCATGAAGAAGTCCCATCGAAAGGAATAGCCATCCTCTACACGTGCTCCTATGTAAAATGAGTAAATGAGACAAAAAGAGCAAGAGACAAAGTAAAAAAATCACCAACCTTAGAGCCAGCCCTATTGTATCATTGAATGATATTTCTACGTCGTGATTGACATGGCTATGTTATTAACCATGCTGCGGAGGTAGAAGCGGATTTTTATTTATTTGTGGAGGTAGCAGCGGATGGATATTCAACGAGGATTGAAATGATGGCTGCTTCCTCGATCAAACATAGAGAAAGGTGGGCCTCGTGATTTGATGGCTTATTAGTCATTATTACTGCCTATACTGTTTACCCATATAATAACCGCGTGGTAGAGTACTAGTGGGCTATACTTAACCATGCTCGAAGAGAAGAGGTGCACGCACCCACGCACGTAGTACTAGTAGCACTCTTTGCGTCTTCCCCAACCACACACGTGACACGGTGGAGCTCATTTCTGTACGTTGATGCAGCCCACATGATAATTTGATGCGTCTAGTAGTAGTTACTCACTTAATGGAGGGTCGGGAACCATGCATGAACGGTGCCGCGTCATTTATAAATAAAGTTTTTTTTCTTCAGTGGCACGTAGCAATATAAATAGGTTCATATGGAGAGAAAAAGAAACCGCTCCACTATATACATAGCCAGGACGAGCCTACACGGTTGCTTGTTGGGATTTCTCTCTTCACACTCTCTCGCACAAAACGACTGTGGCCACATCTCTAACATCCGGGTGGATCACGTCCGCCGGGGGAAGGGTGGATGCTTTGTGTAGATGCGGTTGCCGTCGCCGACGGCGCAAACCCACTGTCGACGCGTCCCGATCAGGTGTCCCCGCCGTTCTCACTCACAAAGCCGGTGCGGTTGCCTTTGTCCCTTGCTCACTGCCGCGACGTGGGAAGTTGCCACCTCCTGCCGCCCTCCTCTAAGCTAGCTACATCCCGACATCCCTCAGGTACAACTTCCTTTACAGCCGGCTTGCACCACTGCCCCAGCTGCCCACATCGCTCCATGTGGATATTTCTCTACTTCTTTGCCCCGCACGTACCTCTACTGGCTTCTACTGTATTTGTGATGAGTTTATGTCTCATCAACTAGTCCGACTAGTCTTTTTCTAATCACGCTTCTTCAATTTCTTTGCCACAAGGATGCTCAGCTCGATTTTAGTGAAACTGAACAAAATGATCCGATGGTCAAAGGGTTGCAAACCTCATTTCTTCGGAAGGTTCAACATCGCCAGCAAATTAAAGCCTGGTTAGGGTTTAGGGTTCAAGGCCTAGGGACTGCATGGATCGTTTTTTTTTTTCTTTAGTTGTCTCTGTTCCAAAATAAGTGTCAACTTTAGTAGTAGTACAACTTTGTACTAAAGTTTGCATAAAGTTGAGACACTTATTTTGGAACGGAGGGAGTACATATTGGCTATGATCTGTCAATCATTGAGATGCAATAGCATGCATGTTAGTCTCCTTTGTATTTGATGGAATGTTGCAACGGGGCAACCTTGGACGCAAGATATATGAAACAGAAGCTGGAAGCTTCATAGCATTGTACAAATTTATCTCACTGAGAAATTACAGTACGTACTACTATGTACTAAAGAGTTATGTGTCGCACGGTGTCCAGAAAATATGGTGATAGTGTGAGGTGGGCCATGTAAATATGTAATCACTGAGCTTGCGTGTTTTCACTGCTTTCGCACTCCTCCGCTGTAAGAATGGAGAAAATTGTAGAGTTGAGACGGTCTACCTCCTTTCGCCGAAACATGGGACATCCAGCATCCAGTGCACGTGTCATGCACCAAAGTAAAGTGTACAGTGCAACTGAGACTCAGCACGGTCGTACCACCTCAGTAATAATGACCAATGAGCTGTCAAATCACATAGACCCGGCAGTAAGTTGGACAGACGAAGCAACCATCACTCTTGAATCCGCTTCTCCCTTCAACGCAGGCGCCAGTGAGAGGTCGCGTCCGCTCTGCCCGGGCATGAATGCGATACCGATTCTCTGGAGCAGCACTGACCATTTCGGGCGGGAAGCACGCGCGAGCGATGGAGGGGCTTTGGGTGGGCCAGGCTGGTCAGGAGCGGGCGTGGCAGCTGTCCTGACTGGACGCCCAAAAACGAGAGGATGCACAGACTCTCGCGGATAAATCGTAGTACTACACACCATCTCTCTGTAGGAGTAGGTCGATGTGTCGCTCTCTCTAACACACACACACACGCACACAGGTTCATAGAATAGGAATATCGTGGGAGTGGGAAGCCGCAGGAAGTGAGATAAATGGAGTACGTACAAGAAGAGAAGAGGTACACGCACGTCCGTCGGAGCCTCGCACTATTGCCCAGCGGACCACAGCACGACGGCCGGATCTGTGCCTCTCGTCCTGGTGCCGGCAGTCAGCCGCTATATTTGCGGCCGCGGGATTTGACGCACACGGCTGCCGGATTTGGAGCATTCCGACTGCCTGCTACTGCTCCTTGCCATGGAGTGTCCGGGTACCGGGTCGCACAACAATGGCAATGCCTCCATGTCGCGTGCAGGTACTGAATCCACCTCTAGCCGCTCGGATCTATCCCGTCGGTGGATTGCCGGCAAAGACATGGCCGGCTACCGTCCGGGCTCGGCCCTGGCCCAGCGGCTAGTCGGTTCACCGTTGCCGCTCATAAAGTGTGATGGCTGCCCGCGGCAGGTCCTACGCCGCGTTTCGACCACGCCACAACATCCTGGATGGGTGTTCATCAAGTGCAAAAAAGATAAGGTGCGTAGTACTTCTTTTGATTCGGCTGTGCTCCCTTAATCGGCACATGTTCGGTAGCTTATACTCAAACTTGTGTGTAGGATGGATGCAAGTTTTGGTTTTGGGAAGAAGAATACATCGATCTATTGATAGCACGAAATTTGGTAGATGCTCATGCACTCCTTGCTAGAATAGAGGCTAGAGATGAGACTAGAGATGATATTAGACGTGAAGCAACGTCTAGTTCTTTAGAATCGAAGAAGAAAGAAGTGTGCAAGCTCGAGAAGCCACAGATCAACAATGAAGACATAGAGAAGATATTAATACAATTAGTGGGAGCAGTTATGGAAATTGGATATCTTTTAAAATGTCTAATTGTGGTTCTTGTTTTCTTTGGTCTTGCTCTCCTAGCTAAGAATTGGTGAATGTACTTCCCTGTATCAAAATGTCGTTGATGAAATAAAGAAATGTGTTGGAAAATAAATGTGTTCACATTCCAAGGTGCATGAAATTGATGCATGCAAGGATTAAAAGAAACCAACCAGTGCATGTAACCATTCATACTCATTTAGTGGTCGTCCATGAATATATTGTAATTAATGCATATTAAAGTTTGAGTAATTTTGTAAACTACGAGATGGAGTACTACATTTCTCCATTCATCATCTGCCTTGGTTGATGAGATTTCAAATTTATGCCCTATTAACTGGAAAGTAGTGAGTAGTTAAAAATTTTGGTCAAACTTTGACAAAAAATATATGACATGGCGTAAAAACTTGGACTGAGGTAGTACTCCCTCTGTCTAGGTGTTAAGCCATCTTACGAAAATCAGATATTCCCAAAATGTTTGGGCGTCGTCCATTAACATCGCATCTCAATCCCCTCCTAGCCTCGTTGCTAGCGAGCGTTACTTACTCTGCCTTGTTATCTCCCCCGGAAACCCAATGCATGAAGCACAACTACGTGTTGATTAGTCAAGGAATCGAAGCCGGCTTGCATGCGAGTTAATACGTGGCCTTGCATGGTAGCTAAAACGGCATCTCTTAATTGCTGTGATTAATTGTTGCGTTTAGAGAGAGAAATCAGGGCTTTGATTGGAGGAAGGACCGGTCAAGTTTCTCCTTCTCCTCCAATCTGCTTGCACCTTGGTCCCGCTGCACCTTCTAACGTGACTTTATACACCTAGACGGAGGGAGTAGTACGAGATACGGTGGCATACTAACTTAGGCCGAATACAAGTGCCCAAAATTATTGGAAGAGAGCAAAGTGTACATACAAAATAATTAAAATTGAATTTCTCATTTTTTTGAAACAGAAGCAAAAGATTTGCCTCATCCATTAAATAAGAGGAGAATAGAGTTTGACAGTTTGCAAGAGACCCTACAAATAAACGGCATGGCAATTACTCTCAATACGCCCTAGTTTCTTAGCACCCGCTGTAACCCTTGGTACATACGGTGGCACACTGACTTAGGCCGAATACAAGTGCCCAAAATATTTAAAATTGAAGGATGGTGCAGCCCACCTTTCCGATATTTTGACCGTGTGTGGTTCAGTTGTTGCTTTACCACACGTGAACGATAGTAAGTGCGACTGGGAGGCGTGGAGCATTAATTTTGAGTTGACTCCTTGGAGTGTTAAATTTTCTTCACGTAGTAGTATTAGCTTTGCCCTACTAGTAGTATTTTTCTTCACTAGTAGTACATTAAATAAAGAGTTCCGTTTCATGCACAATTTAAAATGATTTTTATGGAGAGAAAAAGAAAACCACTCCAACTATAAACGCTGCAACCTCAGCGCTTGTTTTCTAGGGTTTGCTCTCTTCACACTCTCTCTCCACTATATATATACATGCTGGAGCCTCAGCGCTTGTAGTTGCTCTCTATACACTCTCTCACTCTATCCAAATCCAAACAAGACTGCGTTGGCCTCTCCTCTCTTTCTCTCACCTCACTGCTGGTCAAAGAGCCGGCAGGATCCCTTCCGTCGGGGAAGGCAAGGAGGCTTAACGCTGTCGCTGTCGGCGAGGGAGGGAATCCACTGCCGGCGCCGCTGTTCTCTTTCACCCAGTGGCGGCGCAGGAGGGCCTTCGACCCCTTCTTCCTTGCCGTCGTACATAGTGTGGGCAGATCGGCCTCCGGCCGCCCACCGAGCCACACCCCGAGAACCTTAAGGTATAATTTTCTTAATCCACAGGCATTGCTCTAGCTGCATGTGGAATTCTTTCGCTTCTGCACTCGAATCTAGGTGTTGGATCAAACAGGAAAGTAGTGGGGAAAGTTGTATAGCATGAATCTAGGACGTGGTTCAAAGAGGAAAGGAAGGGGGAAAGTAGTACAGACTGGCTATCCAACACCTATGTTGGTCGAAAAGGGAAAACAATGACAAACGCAGTACACACATCTGTAAGGAACTGATCTTTCTGTGGGTGGGGGACAAGGCTGTATAGTTTGAGCAGGACTAGATTTGCTGCCCTCACATAGGGAAAGGTGTCTAAAGATAACAAAAATGGGACCAACACAAATATGTTCCTTGTTTGTTGCAACAGACTGTGCATCACCCCTTTATACATCGGTACATGCACATGGTGCTTGTGCGTCCACTGTCCCATACAACTCTTTAGCTGTTGTTAATCTAATAAAGCCGCTAGAAAATTGAACCAATGCCACAGTTAAAAGCAAATTACATGTTTAATGAATTTTATTGTTAATATAAATGCTCTGTTAATATGAATCAATGCCACTGTTTGAGAAATGCTACTGTCTTGCTTTATTTCCCATTTAGATAAGTTAGATGCTTCTTTTTGTGGGCTTCTGTGTCATCCACCATTATTGAACACTAATTGTTTCCTTTGCACCTCTGTGTAAACAGGGTTATCTACCTCACCTCTTTGCTATTGCGACCTTTTGTTGCACTACACAAAAAACTTTTGTTTTTAGAGTGTTTTGTGCAGTTCAACCAAAATGTCACACTGATAACGTTGCTTGATTGCTTGATCTTAGTGGAACTGCACAAGAGGAGATCTGACTTCCTATATGTGTTGGCAAATTTGTTTCAGATCTTCTTCTTGTGAGTTGCTTCAATTTCGCGTTATGAGAGGTCAGTACTGGCCTTCTTCCACATGATTGTGCAGTGTGCTTTCATATGTTTTACTACTTATACGGTAATGTTGCTTGATTTTAGTGAACTGCACAAAAGGAGACCATACTTCCAATCTGTATGTGCACCGTAATATCCCATTGAGGTAAGATAATGATATTTCGGAACTGTTGGCCTGTATATTGCTACTGTCATCAGAAAAGTAATGTTGTTGTTTAGTGCTATACTTGTGCTCCCTAATTGACATGCCAAATCTTACATTGAAGGCGAAGCTTGTCTGTTATTGACCCAAGTGATGAAGCGGAAGAACAAGCGAAAGAAGATCAAAAATCAACTCCCGGTGCTGTAATGAAGCACTGGAACTGTCATGACACAAGTAATGATATAGTTTTGCATCTTAATTTATTGCTATGGCTGGAACGAGCAATTGTTTTGCCACTGTGATTTGATGCCACTCTTAATGTAATATGTAATTATCTCTACTTGTGCAAACCGGGATCTTGTTTGAAGATAACATATATTTTAGTGGAACTGCACAAGAAGATGTTGGAAACATTAAACTAATTGAGGAGTTTATAGTTGTTGGGAAACGTTGCATGGAAAACAAAAAAAATTCTACGCACACGCAATGATCTATCCATGGAGA
The DNA here is from genome assembly GCA_011799875.1 of Thinopyrum elongatum. NCBI lineage: Eukaryota > Viridiplantae > Streptophyta > Magnoliopsida > Poales > Poaceae > Thinopyrum > Thinopyrum elongatum. The sequence continues at coordinate 333,448,904 of CM022299.1, read as the reverse complement.
TGCATAGCAACAAGGGGGAGAGTGTGTCTATGTAACCTCGTAGACAGTAAGCGAAAGCGTTTCACAACACGGTTGATGTAGTCGAACTTCTTCGCGCTTCAACTGATCAAGTACCGAACGCACGGCACCTCCGCGTTCTGCACATGTTCAGCTCGATGATGTACCCCGCCTTCTTGGTCCAGCAAGACGTCAAGGTAGTAGATGAGTTCTGTCAGCACGACGGCGTGGTGATGGTGATGGTGAAGTGATCTCCGCAAGGCTTCGCCTAAGCACTACGAAAATATGACCGGGGGTGTAAACGGTGGAGGGGGGCGCCGCACATGGCTAGGCAATTGTCTGGGCTGTGCTAGGCGCCCCCCTCCCACATATATATAGGTGGGAGGGGAAGGGGAGAGGCCAGGGCGTGCCCTAGGGCTGGCCGCCGGTCCCCTAGGGGCCCTGCCTTGCCCTGCGCCCCGCTGCCATGTTTTCCCAAGGGGGAAGGAAAGAGGGGGGAGAGAGAAGGAAGTGGGAATCCTAATCCGCACTTTCCTATCCCTTCTCCCCTTTCCTTCTCCTACTTAGGCCGGCCCATATGGGGGGTGCACCAGCCCCTTGTGGCTGGTGTGTTTCCCCTCTTGGCCCATAAGGCCCATATCTTTTGTCGGGGGTGCCCGGAACCCCTTCCGGTGACCCGATAAGTACCCGGTACCCCCCGAAACACTTCCGGTGTCCGAATACCATCGTCCTATATATCAATCTTTACCTCTTGACCATTTCGAGACTCCTCGTCATGTCTGTGATCTCATCCGGGACTCTGAACAACATTCAGTCACCAAATCACATAACTCATATAATACTATATCGTCAACGAACATTAAGCGTGCGGACCCTACGGGTTCGAGAACTATGTAGACATGACCGAGACACCTCTCCGATCAATAACCAATAGCAGAACCTGGATGCCCATATTGGCTCCTACATATTCTATGAAGATCTTTATCGGTCGAACCGTTATGACAACATACGTAATTCCCTTTGTCCATCGGTATGTTACTTGCCCGAGATTCGATCGTCGTATCTTTATACCTAGTTCAATCTCGTTACCGGCAAGTCTCTTTACTTGTTCCGTAATACATCACCTTGTGACCAACTCCTTAGTCGTTTGCTTGCAAGCTTATGATGTGTATTACCGAGAGGGCCCAGAGATACCTCTCCGATATTCGGAGTGACAAATCCTAATCTCGATCTATGCCAACTCAACAAATACCTTTGGAGATACCTGTAGAGCATCTTTATAATCACCCAGTTACGTTGTGACATTTGATAGCACACAAGGCATTCCTCCGGTATCCGGGAGTTGCATAATCTCATAGTCGAAGGAATATGTATTTGACATGAAGGAAGCAATAGCAATAAAACTGAACGATCATTATGCTAAGCTAACGGGTGGGTCTTGTCCATCACATCATTCTCCTAATGATGTGATCCCGTTATCAAATGACAACACATGTCTATGGTTAGGAAACCTTAACCATCTTTGATCAATGAGCTAGTCTAGTAGAGGCATACTAGGGATACGGTATTTGTTTATGTATTCACACATGTATTTAAGTTTCCGATCAATACAATTCTTGCATGAATAATAAACCTTTATCATGAATAAGGACATATAAAATAATAACTTATTATTGCCTCTAGGGCATATTTCCTTCAGTCTCCCACTTGCACTAGAGTCAATAATCTAGTTGACATCACCATGTGATTTAACACCCATAGTTCACATCGCCATGTGACCAACACCCAAAGAGTTTACTAGAGTCAATAATCTAGTTCACATTGCCATGTGATTAACACCCAAAGAGTACTAAGGTGTGATCATGTTTTGCTTGTGAGAGAAGTTTAGTCAATGGGTCTGTCACATTCAGTCCTGCATGTATTTTGCAAATTTCTATGTCTACAAAGCTCTGCATGGAGCTACTCTAGCTAATTGCTCCCACTTTCAATATGTATCCAGAATGAGATTCAGAGTCATCTGAATTGGTGTCAAAGCTTGCATCGACGTAACCCTTTACGACGAACTCTTTATCACCTCCATAACCGAGAAATATCTCCTTAGTCCTCTTAGGTAACTAAGGATAATCTTGACCGCTGTCTAGTGATCTACTCCTGGATCACTATTGTACCCCCTTGCCAAACTCATGGCAAGGTACACAACAGGTTTGGTACACAGCATGGCATACTTTATAGAACCTATGGCTGAGGCATAGGGAATGACTTTCATTCTCTCTCTATCTTCTGCCATGGTCGGGTTTTGAGTCTTACTCAACTTCACACCTTGCAACATAGGCAAGAACCCTTTCTTTGACTGACCCATTTTGAACTTCTTCAAAACTTTGCCAAGGTATGTGCTTTGTGAAATTCCTATTAAGCGTCTCGATCTATCCCTATAGATCTTGATGCCCAATACATAAGTAGCTTCACCGAGGTCTTTCATTAAAATTCTTATTCAAGTATCCTTTTATGCTATCCAGAAATTATATATCATTTCCAATCGACAATATGTCATCCACATATAATAACAGAAATGCTACAGAGCTCCCACTCACTTTCTTGTAAATACAGGCTTCACCGTAAGTCTGTATAAAACCATATGCTTTGATCACCTCATCAAAGCATATATTCCAACTCTGAGATGCTTGCACCAGTCCATAGATGGATCACTGGAGCTTGCACACTTTCTTAGCACCTTTAGGATCGACAAAACCTTCTGGTTGCATCATATACAACTCTTCTTTCAGAAATCCATTAAGGAACGCAGTTTTGACGTCCATTTGCTAGATTTCATAATCATAAAATGCGGCAATTGCTAACATGATTCGGACAGACTTAAGCATCGCTACGGGTGAGAAAGTCTCATCGTAGTCAACCCCTTGAACTTGTCGAAAACCTTTTGCGACAAGTTGAGATTTGTAGATAGTAACATTACCATCAGCGTCCGTCTTCCTCTTGAAGATCCATTTATTTTCAATGGCCTGCCGATCATCGGGCAAGTCCACCAAAGTCCACACTTTGTTCTCATACATGGATCCTATCTCAGATTTCATGGCCTCAAGCCATCGGTAGGAATCTGGTCTCATCATAGCTTCTTCATAGTTCGTACGTTCGCCTTGGTCTAGTAACATGACTTCCAGGACAGGATTACTGTACCACTCTGGTGTGGATCGTGCTCTGGTCGACCTACGAAGTTTAGTAGTAACTTGATCTGAAGATTCATGATCATCATCATTAGCTTCCTCTCTAGTTGGTGTAGGCATCACGGGAATGGTTTTCTGTGATGTGCTACTTTCCAATTTGAGAGAAGGTACAATTACCTCATCAAGTTCTACTTTCCTCCCACTCACTTCTTTCAAGAGAAACTCCTTCTCTAGAAAGGATCCATTCTTAGCAACAAAGATCTTGCCTTTGGATCTGTGATAGAAGGTGTACCCAATTGTTTCCTTAGGGTATCTTATGAAGACGCACTTCTCCGATTTGGGTTCGAGCTTATTAGGCTGAAACCTTTTGACATAAGTGTCGCAAGCCCAAACTTTAAGAAATGACATCTTAGGTTTCTTGCCAAACCATAGTTCATACGGTGTCGTCTCAACGGATTTAGATGGTGCCCTATTTAACGTGAATGCGGCTGTCTCTAATGCATAACCCCAAAACAATAGTGGTAAATCGGTAAGAGACATCATAGATCACACCATATCTAATAAAGTACGGTTACGATGTTCGGACACACCATTACGCTGTGGTGTTCCAGGTGGCATGAGTTGTGAAACCATTCCACATTGTTTTAAATGAAGGCCAAACTTGTAACTCAAATATTCGCCTCCGCGATCAGATCGTAGAAACTTTATTTTCTTGTTACGATGATTCTCCACTTCACTCTGAAATTCTTTGAACTTCTCAAATGTTTCAGACTTGTGTTTCATCAAGTAGATATACCCATACCTACTCAAATCATCTGTGAAGGTGAGAAAATAACGATACCCGCCGCGTGCTTCAACACTCATCAGACCGCATACATCGGTATGTATTATTTCCAATAAGTCATTAGCTAGCTCCATTGTTCCGGAGAACGGAGTTTTAGTCATCTTGCCCATGAGGCATGGTTCGCAAGTATCAAATGATTCATAATCAAGTGATTCCAAAAATCCATCCGCATGGAGTTTCTTCATGCGCTTTACACCAATATGATCTAAACGGCAGTGCCACAAGTATGTTGCACTATCATTATCAACTTTGTATCTTTTGGCATCAATATTATGAATATGTGTATCACTATGATCGAGATTCAATAAACCATTTACATTGGGTGTATGACCATAGAAGGTTTTATTCATGTAAACAGAACAACAATTATTCTTTGACTTAAATGAATAACTGTATTGCAATAAACATGATCAAATCATATTCATGCTCAACGCAAACACCAAATAACATTTATTTAGGTTCAACACTAATCCCGAAGGTAGAGGGAGTGTGCGATGGTGATCGTATCAACCTTGGAATCATTTCCAACACACATCGTCACCTGGCCCTTAACTAGTCTCTGTTTATTCTGCAACTCCTGTTTCGAGTTACTAATCTTAGCAACTAAACCGGTATCAAATACCCAGGGGCTAGTATGAACACTAGTAAAGTACACATCAATAACATGTATATCAAATATACCTTTGTTCACTTTGCCATCCTTCTTATCCGCCAAGTATTCGGGGCAGTTCCGCTTCCAGTGACCATTTCCTTTGTAGTAGAAGCACTTAGTTTCAGGTTTGGGTCTAGCCTTGGGCTTCTTCATGGGAGCGACAAATTGCTTGCCATTCTTCTTGAAGTTCCCTTTCTTTCCCTCGCCCTTTTTCTTGAAAGTAGTGGTCTTGTTAACCATCAACACTTGATGCTCTTTCTTGATTTCTACCTTCGCCGATTTCAGCATCGCGAAGAGCTCAGGAATCGTTTTCGTCATCCCTTGCATATTATAGTTCATCACGAAGTTCTAGTAGCTTGGTGATAGTGACTAGAGAACTCTGTCAATCATTATCTTATCTGGAAGATTAACTCCCACTTGATTCAAGTGATTGTAGTACCCAGACATTCTGAGTACATGCTCATTGGCTGAGCTATTCTCCTCCATCTTGTAGGCAAAGTACTTGTCAGAGGTCTCATACCTCTCAACATGGGCATAAGTCTGAAATACCAATTTCAGCTCTTGGATCATCTCATATGTTCCATGGCGTTCAAAACATTTTTGAAGTCCCGGTTCTAAGCCGTAAAGGATGGCGCAGTAAAATATTAAGTAGTCATCATATCGAACTTGCCAAACATTCATAACATCTGCATCTGCTCCTGCAATAGGTCTGTCACCTAGCGGTGCATCAAGGACATAATTCTTCTGTGCAGCAATGAGGATAATCCTCAGATCACGGACCCAGTCCGCATCATTGCTACTACCATCTTTCAACTTATTTTTCTCTAGGAACATATCAAAAAAGAAAAGAGGGGAGCTATACGCAAGCTATTGATCTACAACATAGATATGCAAAAACTATCAAGACTAAGTTCATGATAAATTAAGTTCAATTAATCAAATTACTAATGAACTCCCACTTAAATAAACATCCCTCAAGTTATCTAAGTGATACATGATCCAAATCAACTAACCCATGTCTGATCATCAAGTGAGATGGGGTAGTCATCAATAGTGAACATCTCTATGTTGATCATATCTACTATATGACTCATGTTCGACCTTTCGGTCTCCAGTGTTCTGAGACCATGTCTGTACATGCTAGGCTTGTCAAGTTTAACCCAAGTATTCTGCATGTGCAAAACTGTCTTACACCCGTTGTATGTGAACGTAGAGTCTATCACACCCGATCATCACGTGGTGTCTCGAAACGACAAACTTTCGCAATGGTGCATACTTGGGGTGAACACTTATATCTTGAAATTTAGGGAAGGGATCATCTTATAATGCTACCGTCGTTCTAAGCAAAATAAGATGCATAAAAGATAAACATCACATGCAATCAAAATATGGGACATGATATGGCCATCATCATCTTGTGCTTTTGATCTCCATCTCCAAAGCATCGTCATGATCTCCATCATCACTGGCTCGACACGTTGATCTCCATCGTTGCGTCGTGGTCGTCTCGCCAACTATTGCTTCTAGAACTATTGCTAACGCATAGCGAGAAAGTAAAGCAATTACATGGCGTTTTCATTTCATACAATAAAGAGACAACCATAAGGCTCCTGCCAGTTGCCGATAACTTACAAAACATGATCATTTCATACAACAACGTATATTACATCACGTCTTGAACCACATCACATCACAACATGCCCTGCAAAAACAAGTTAGACGTTCTCTACTTTGTTGTTGCAAGTTTTACGTGGCTGCTACGGGTTTCTAGCAAGAACCATTCTTACCTACGGCAAAAACCACAACGGTGATTCATCAAGTTTGCTGTTTTAACCTTCTTCAAGGACCGGCCGCAGTCAAATTCGATTCAACTAAAGTAGGAGAAACAGACACCCGCCAGCCACCTTTATGCAAAACTAGTTGCATGTCTGTCGATGGAACCGATCTCATGTGCCTGGACATGTAAGGTTGATCCGGGCTGCTTCATCCCACAATACCGCCGAATCAAAATAAGACATTGGTGGTAAGCAGTATGACTACCACCGCCCACAACTCTTTGTGTTCTACTCGTGCATATCATCTACGCATAGACCTGGCTCGGATACCACTGTTGGGAAACATTGCATGGAAAACAAAAAAAATTATACGCACACGCAATGATCTATCCATGGAGATGCATAGCAATGAAGGGGAGAGTGTGTCTACGTACCCTCGTAGACCGTAAGCGGAAGTGTTTCACAACGCGGTTCATGCAGTCGAACTTCTTCGGGCTTCAACTGATCAAGTATCGAACGCACGGCACCTCCGCGTTCTGCACACGTTCAGCTCGGTGACGTCCCTCGCCTTATTGATCCAGCAAGACATCAAGGTAGTAGATGAGTTCCGTCAGTACGATGGCGTGGTGACGGTGATGGTGAAGTGATCTCCGCAGGGCTTCGCCTAAGCACTACGAAAATATGACCGGGGGTGTAAAAGGTGGAGGGGGGCGCCGCACACGGCTAGGCAATTGTCTGGGGTGTGCTAGGCGCCCCCCTCCCACATATATATAGGTGGGAGGGGTAGGGGAGAGGCCAGGGCGTGCCCTAGGGCTAGCCGCCGGCCCCCTAGGGACCCTGCCTTGCCCTGCGCCCCCTGCCATGTTTTCCCAAGGGAGAAGGAAAGAGGGGGGGAGAGAGAAGGAAGTGGGAATCCTAATCCGCACTTTCCTTTCCCTTCTCCCCTTTCCTTCTCCTCCTTAGGCTGGCCCATATGGGGGGCGCACCAGCCCCTTATGGCTGGTGTCTTTCCCCTCTTGGCCCATAAGGCCCATATCTTTTGCCGGGGGTGCCCGGAACCCCTTCCGGTGACCCGATAAGTACCTGATACCCCCCGAAACACTTCCGGTGTCCGAATACCATCGTCCTATATATCAATCTTTACCTCTCAACCATTTCGAGACTCCTCGTCATGTCCATGATCTCATCCAGGACTTTGAAAAACAGTCGGTCACCAAATCACATAACTCATATAATACTTTATCGTCAACGAACGTTAAGTGTGCGGACCCTACGGGTTCGAGAACTATGTAGACATGACCGAGACACCTCTCCGGTCAATAACCAATAGCGGAATCTGGATGCCCATATTGGCTCCTACATATTCTACGAAGATCTTTATCGGTCGAACCGTTATGACAACATACGTAATTCCCTTTGTCCATTGGTATGTTACTTGCCCAAGATTCGATCGTCGGTATCTTCATACCTAGTTCAATCTCGTTACCGGAAAGTCTCTTTACTCGTTCCATAATACATCACCTCCTAACTCACTCCTTAGTCGTTTGCTTGCAAGCTTATGATGTGTATTACCGAGAGGGCCAGAGATACCTCTCCGATACTCGGAGTGACAAATCCTAATCTCGATCTATGCCAACTCAAGAAATACCTTCGGAGATACCTGTAGAGCATCTTTATAATCACCCAGTTACGTTGTGACATTTGATAGCACACAAGGCATTCCTCCGGTATCCGGGAGTTGCATAATCTCATAGTCGAAGGAATATGTATTTGACATGAAGAAAGCAATAGCAATAAAACTGAACGATCATTATGCTAAGCTAACGGGTGGGTCTTGTCCATCACATCATTCTCCTAATGATGTGATCCCATTATCAAATGACAACACATGTCTATGGTTAGGAAACCTTAACCATCTTTGATCAACGAGCTAGTCGAGTAGAGGCATACTAGGGATACGGTATTTGTTTATGTATTCACACATGTATTAAGTTTCTGATTAATACAATTCTAGCATGAATAATAAACCTTTATCATGAATAAGGAAATATAAAATAACAAATTTATTATTGCCTCTAGGGCATATTTCCTTCAATAGTAAGCATGGCAACCACAGTAGATAATAACGGATAGTTCCGGAGAAGTGCTTGATCTGCATGCTCTACACAATAAGCCTCCTGACAAAGGTTGGTACCGGCCCACGGATTTCATCCATATGATCGAGCTTTGTCATCTCTAGTGGTGTTGTGCTACTATTTAGCTACTATCATGAGAAAGTGGTTTTGTCTCGCATGTTAATCTAAGGCTGCTAATAAATTGAGGCACCGGTTTGCCACCGTTATAGCCACTGATAAAATTAAGTAATAATACAGTTCTAGTTGAGCTGTTGTGCTTGGTATCATATCATTTCCTATGAGGATAATGAGGATGCATCTCTTTGTGACTATACATTTCATCAGTTACTCCCATTGTTAATGTAATGGGTGTTTTAAATATTTCCTTTCCTTCTTTTCGAGCAAAAAGGGATGCTAGCATTTAGTTGTTCTCTTGTCTTTGCACAACAGGGTCATCCTCCTCTGAAGAAGAATATGCCAGGATATGAAGAAGCAAGCCCTTCTCTTCTTATCAGAAGGAGCAGTTGAAGGATGGTTACATTACTGCCCACAAGAACAAACTAACTTCAGCTCAGAAGGACTCACAGATCTTCATATTTGTTGCTGTGATGGCCAATACAATGTTGTTTTAGGATTCTTTTTGGTGAGTTCTATTTTTTTAAATGTGTGCTCTGCATGGATCATGTAGGTTGCTTGTTTAAGCTGTAAATTCATAATACAGTTTGCTTTGTACTAATCACTTTTTTGTATTTACGCAAACAGGGATGCTCAGCTTGATTTCAATGGGAACTGCACAAAATGTTCTGATGGTTCGTGCCCTCCATTATACTTCATCATGCATAATAGATCGAATGTTCTCGAATCATTCATTTCCACCTCCAGCCACAAAATTAGCTACAAGAAAGGAGGTGCCGATATGTTCAAGGCCTTGCAGCATATAAAGGCGAAATCATACAAGCTACGTGCGAAGTTGGTTGATTTTAGTGGAACTGCACAAAAATAACAGCTGGTTTATTTAGCACGAGGTGACATGTCAATGTCTGAACTGATGGCAAACCCGGTCCATTCCACAATCTTAGGCATTTGATATTTTGGAATGGGAAAACCTTGTCAAAGTTTGCTCATTGATGTACGCAAAAAGCATTTGATATTTTGGAATGGGAAAACCTTGTCAAAGTTTGCTCATTGATGTACACAAAAATAGACGCATTTGATATTTTGGAATGGACAACCTTCTCAAATTTTGCTCATTGATGTTAGCAAGAAGACATGCGTTTGATATTTTGGAATGGGACGCCCTTTGCCGTCAGCAGCATCGATTGATTTTTCTTTATTCTTTAGTTGTGAAGTAAATATTGGCTCTGACATGTGAATCATTGAGATGCATAATCATTACATTTCATACATTCTTCAACTAAAAAGGGGTGTGCTGGAGGTATAATTAATTAACCTAATCTATGATCTCCGGCGCCCATTTCCTGTGTCCGGCTGAGCCGAACAGAAGCTTCTTCTCCAGCTCAGCTCTCCGACTCCATGTCGCCACCAAGAAGCTAATCGGCCGTCAATGTTCAACCCGCCAAGCTTGGCTTCAATCGGAGGGTAGCAGCGGTGGCCTTACTTGGACCCTAGCGGCGGCGACCTACCGTGTTCTACTCTTCCTTGTTTTCTATGTGGCGCGGCCTCGTTGGCAGTGGGGCGGGGCCTCGACGGAGCCGGCGATGTCCTCTGTCTCGTTGCCAGCGGGGCGGCACCTCAGCGGAGCGGGGGAAATCCTCCCCCTCATTGCCGGCAGGCCGGGCCTCGGCAAAGCTGGCGATGTCCTCTGCCTCATTGTTGGCGGGGCGGGGCCTCGGCGGAGCAGGGCCTTGCGGAAGCCGGCAAAGTCCTCCGCCTCGGTGCCGGTGGGGCGGGGCCTCGGCGGAGCCGGCATTGTCCTCCACCTTGTCGTCGGTCTCGCCAAACAATGCCTCGCCCGCTTCATCGCCCTCTTTGTAGGCGGCCGCAACCTCCGCCACCCGCATGCGGTACCGCCAGCACGCGAGGTGGCTCTCGCGGGCTGAGCGGTACGACTCGAGCAGCGCCTCCTGCTCCGCCCGCTCCGCGGTGATCTGCTCCTCCGCCTGCAGGTGCTCCTGGAGGACATAGTGGTTGTAGGCGGCGTCGGCCTACGCCTCCCGGAACTGCTCCTCACGCTTCTGCCTCACCATGTCCATGTATTGGGCATGGGCCTCACCGATGGTCATGGTGCCATGCACCAGCGAGGATGGCGCGGAGGAGGTGGTTGGCGCCGGATCATCGACTACCACGTTCTCCATTGGGACATCGTCGTCCTTCGGCTGCCTACCGGCCAGCCAGTCGGCAGCAATGGTTGCCACCTCCTTCTGGTCCGCCTGTCCCGAAGAGCGCTGGAGCGCGACGAAGCCATGGTGGGAGTGGTGTGGAGATGAGAAAGGGAATGGAGGCGGATTACTACGGCTACGGCCGGCGCAGCAGTTTATATAGCAATGGTGGGTGGCAGAGGGACTGACGGGTGGCACCGGAGTAGCCGCCTCGGCAACCGCGTATCATTAATGCGGGTGGCAGATGGACGGACGGACGGCACTTGTGTTGTTTAAACGCGGAGCAATCGCCTGCACCGGGAAGCGGCGCGGGCGGCGCTGACCGTTTCGGGCAGAAATCGCGCGCGGGTGAGGGAGGGGGCTGGGTGGGCCAGGGCGGTCAGACTTGTGCTTGGCAGCGGTCCGGTCCAGCAGCCGGACATGCTGGCTCGCCAGCGAGCTCGCCGAGCTCAGCGACGACAATCAGATGATGGACGTGGCTTCCGACCAGGAGCCGGCGCCACCGCCCAAGCCGATTCATGCCGTGTTCACCATAGAGCAGGTGTGGCCGCACTTCGACGCCCTAATGGTGGAAGAGCTACTAGCGCAGGAGGACCTATGTTGCAACCTTTGTCTCCTCAAAGAGCACTGGCTCGCAGAAGGACGAATCGCCGGCGAACAAGCGAACGACAATGCCGTCGCGGACATGTGTCCCTATGATCCTGGCTTCCTGAATGAGTAGCAGGCGCTGTATTAGACCATCCGTAGGGCCCGCGAGGCCCTCTCCGCCGTCCTTCCAGTTGTTGCGCTCGCCGTGGCGCCGCCGTCTCGCGTTGTCAACTATATTTTTTTTGCTTCCTCCTGGTTTCCTGACATCATGGTCCCACACCATTGTCAACCTATATAGTCAATAAAGGAGAGAATTGCACAAGGAGCGGCCGACGGCTGGGACCCAGCAGCTCGAGCAGAATTTGTGTTTTTGAGGTGTGAGCAGAATTTTTTTTATCGATGTTTTTGTTGTTGTTCAGAGGAGATCACCTGGGCGTGCTGTGGTCTGTCTAGCCCAGGCTATTATTTTACGTCGACCAAATATCCAACCCAGATAATAATTTTTTTCAAGCTGAAAATGGCTAGCCCAGCTATACTTTTTTTGAGGAATACCCAGCCCAGGTCAACTTATTATTCTCCGCCCCGCTGGGCTGCAAATCTTTCCTAGGAGGGATGCATTAGGCTTAACAAGAAAATGGGCTTTAAGAAATAATAAATGGGATGTAATTATAAAAACTGGGGTTGTAACTATAAAAAAAGCACCAAACACGTAATTAGTTTAAAAAATATTATTATTGGATTTTGAAATTTTTAATTTCATTACTTGTTGCGCGCGCAATATTTCGTTGGATTTTTACGTTATACAAATTTATTTTAAAATTATATTTAATCTAACTTGAAATTTCGGGATAAAAATATTTTGGATCCCATCAAAATGTGGGAAATTTTATTCAATCCTGTTTTGAGCGTTTGGTTGAAATTATTAATCGTTGTCCTAGCTAGAAAATGGGCTGTAATTTTAACAAACTGTAAATGGGCTGTAGTAAATTCCATTAGAATTCAAAAATGGGTTGTACATTCTCACAAATAGCAAATGGGCTATATGTTCTCTACCACACACTTGTGGGCCTACTAGGTTGACGCGTACGCAAGGCTTTGTCAACTTATAGTCAACACATGATTCTAGCAGCAGTGGCCGTTGGATGTCCATCCAACGGATGTCGTGCTTCTTCAATCTCGGATATTCTTGCTTCAGCCGCCCAAACCACCGCCGGCAGTACCGCCTGCTACCGCCTCCCATGGCCGGCTGTGCTGCCGTGCAGGACTCACCGGCCCACCCTACTCCCATCGCCATCCAGGCCATTCCTCTACTCACCAACACCTCCTATTATTCTCTGGCGACGACAGCCTCACACCGCAGCCGAATCAGTGAACCCTCGTACTCCCCTCCGCGTGGGCATCCACCTGCCTCGTCTTCCCTGGCTCTGCATCGTTCCCTTCCTAGGCCTCGCCGTCGTCCACCGCCCTGGTGCTGTCCGCACGGCATGGTCAATGTGGTCAACGAACGACAACCATCGAAAGAGGACTGTACGCGGTGAGGCTGACAGATGGACCCACCAGCTACATCTTCACACATAAGGAAGTGCGTCCATATTACGGGAAAAAATGATTCTTCCCCCTGAAAGCTGGGATCCACCAGCTATATCTTTGCACGCAAGGAAGTGCGTCCTTGTCCTAGCTGATAGCTCGGACCCACCCGGTCGAGGCATATGTAGCATTTTCTGTCTGGCCGCGAACGTGTATGTACATACTGGTCGATCGGTCTCTCTGCAACGATGAACCGTGGCCGAGCAAGCAGCGGCACGTGTAGTAGTAGAGCCCCCGACGTAGCAGTTCAGGCAGTCCCTTCTAAACCATGTACTTGTACGTACAGCCACATGCCAAAAAATACGGCCACGTACGTACATACGGGCGGGGTCTCAAACGCGTACTCACGCATATGTACGGCCAGGGCTCATGTACATGGAGAGGCAATGGATGGCAGCAACGGCGTCCTGTTCATCAACAACTAACCGGCTGGGTCGGAACGAAGGAAACAACATCGTGTTCACCGGTAGACAAGTGACTGGGTCGGAACACGTCCTGTTCATCAGGAGCGAAGCCACTGGGTCGGAATGGGTCGTGTTCAACGGGAGCCAACTGGCTTGGACGGAACAGCCGGAACGGGGTCTGGCGTACCGCAAAAGGGAGGAAAATGGCCTTTTGTTCGACCGCGTACGGTCGAAACGGGGTCCTGTTCATCGGGAAGGGTCTGGCGTACCGCACAACGGAGGAAACGGACTTGTGTTCGAGTGCCTACGGTCGAAATGGGGTGCTGTTGATCTAGAGGGGTGTGGCGTACCGCAAAACGGAGGAAACGGACTTGTGTTGGAGTGCCTACGGTCAAAACGGGAGTCCTGTTCATCGGGAGGAAGGGTCTGGCGTACCGCACAACGGAGCAAACGGACTTGTGTTCGAGTGCCTACGGTCGAAATGGGGTGCTGTTGATCGGGAGGGGTGTGGCGTACCGCAAAACGGAGGAAACGGACTTGTGTTGGAGTGCCTACGGTCGAAACGGGGGTCCTGTTCATCGGGAGGGGTGTGGCGTACCGCAAAACGGGACTCCACGGGCTACTGTTCATCCACCGTCTACTGCCTCGCTCCAGCCTCCACGGTCTACTGTTCATCCACCGACGACTTCCTCCAGCCTCCACCTGCTACTGTTCATCCACCGTCGACTTCCTCCAGCCTCCACCAGCTACTGTTCATCCACGGGGGTCCTGTTCATCCAGCCTCCACCGGCTACTGTTCAACCAGCCCTCCACGGGGTCCTGTTCATCCAGCCTCCACCGGCTACTGTTCAACCAGCCCTCCACACGGGGTCCTATTCAACCAGCCCTGCACGGGGTCCTGTTCAACCAGCCCTCCACGGGGTCCCTCCACCGGCTACTGTTCATCCACCCCCACCTCCTCGATCGGGGTCCTGTTCATCCAGTGGCAACAACCTCAACTACCATGGGATCCTGTTCATCCAACCCCCCACCGGGAACTGTTCATCCAACCCCCACTTGCCGGGGACTGTTTATCAAGAGGCAGCTTCGATCGGCTTCAGTTAGCAGCAGTAGCGAAGGAATCACTCGGGTTCAGTTAACAGCCAAGGGATCGATCGGGGTTCAGTAACGTAGCTAGTGTAATCACTCGGGTTCAGTTAGAACCCAACGCCTCGCTCGGGTTCAGTTAGAGCCCAACGCCTCGAACACACGCGTGTACGTCTATGAGAGAAATGCGCAAACCTCCGTGCATCGCTCGGCCCCGACCACCCACCGTAACCGGGAACTCCCCAAAATTTTCCTCACCCTCACTTCTACCATGATTTTTTCCATCATGGATGGCCCAAAGAATGTCATGCAGGTGCATCCCCGGCCCACCTAGGACGAAAAGCCCATTTTCTGTCATGATTTTTTGTCATAGAAGTAGGAGCCCACCACATCTATGATGATACGTGCTTTTGTCACAATTATCATCATAGAAGTGTCATAAGCATGACAGGAAAAAAATTCGTTCGGCCCAAAATGTCACGGATGTGTCTTTTTTTTGTAGTGTTGGCTATTTCATTGAAGATCACCAGCTCGAGGATGCGACGGCCATGTTCCTCTACTGCGCCCAGGTGGACACCTGGGCCAAGGAGGCGGTCGAGCCTAGCGACAAGCACATTGGCATCGAGCGGGCCGCGGACAAGGTAAACGGCGCGACCCATGCGAACGGCGCGGCGGGCGTCCGGTGCAAGTACGGCGCAGACGGCCTCTGCCCACTCATGGCGAGGAATGGGGGTACTGACGAGACGTGTACCTAGCTGTGACGCCCTGTCGACAGCAAGCAAGCGCTCATGGATCCGCTCTTGCTGTGCGACGCGTCGCGCCTCTCGCTCTGCGGCACTCCAACAGTCTCGCTGTACGGCAAGCTATAGCCTATCAGCGCGGATGCGCCTAACTTGCTCTGTGGCATGCCATCGATCATGTTGTGTGGCTAGCTACAACCTCTCGGTGCTGACATGCCTATCTTGATCCGCGGCGCTGAAGCGCCATGCGCCAAGGGTCTGCTCAACCCTGGCGATGATGCGCATCACGGCATCGTCCATCGCGTTGCCGGGGAGCGCCTCGGCCTCGACGGGCCGTGGTGCCTTCTCATTTTCCTTGTCGAGGAGGTTGATGGCAGAGGCGGTGCTTTGGTGGGTTGGCATGCTTGGAAAAGGTGGATGTGCTATAGACCGCGCTTGTTGCCTCCGTGCATCATGCGCCGCCTAGGTTTATGCGCAATATCGCTGGGTGGCAGCGGGAAACCGGTGAGGAAACGGTGGCGTGTTCATAAAACGCCATCAATTAATGGAAACTTTAGCATAGAAGGAACATCGAGCTAGCACGACGCGTGCGGGCACATTGCTCGCCCAAGGCTATGATCCATACACTTGTGTGCCCAACAGAGCACACTATTCACAGTAAAGAATATTGTTCCGCTTATCCTAGTAGAGCAGTGGCGGCAGGCGGCACAAGAAGTAGATGATGATCAGATGATCATTTATCCTAGTTAATTATGCATGTAATAGTTTACTTTGGTGTGTGGAAATGTCATGTGTGTACTAGCCACCTATGTAATTGGATGTTTGCTGCGCATCACACACATCTTGTTTATGTGAAACATTTCTGTTCTCTTGGCTCAACACAAATAGTTTATTGGAATGAAGTGTATGCCCTCCATTGCACACACTTTGATCTGGCTGAACCATTTCTGTTGCATTGCCTAATCAAAAACAGTTCATCCGAGTGAACCGTATGCCGTATATCACACACACCTTGATCTGGCTGACCGTTTCTTTTGTGTTCCCTAATCACAAACAGTTCATCCGAGTGAACTGTATGCCATATATCGCACACACCTTCATCTGGCTGCCCATTTCTGTTGTTCCGCCTCATCACAAACTGTTTATCCGAGTGAACTGTATGCCGTATATCGCACACGCCTTCATCTGGCTACCCGTTTCTGTTGTTCTGCCTCATCACAAACAGTTCATTGAACTGAACTGTATGCCCCACAACGCACACGCAACTAAAATCTGAACCGTGTTTGATGTATCCATCATCGCAAATGTTTTGCATCTTTTTTTATGGTTTTTTTACATCACCGTTTGTGATTAATGCATCGCACACAGTTTGTCGAAGGGTCTCTGATTGTAGTGTCACGTTAGTAGCATCCTGCAGTAGTGACTACGCGTCATATAGGCCAGTCACTCGCGTGCGATGCTTCCATCCGTGGGCCCGCGAGGTTGTCCTCCATCACTTTAACCCAACAAGGAGGTTTCTTTTTGGGTTGTGTGCGGTAGGAGTATATAGTACTCGTCAAAGAGGGGAGGAGGGGGCCGGGGTAGCACATACTACACACACGTCATGAACGATCTAGCTCTGTGTGGGGACTTTTCGGTTTTCGAGGCAGGTGCCACAAAGAAGTTGTGCATATTGGGTATTAAAAATATCACCAACACATTGCGACACGTGCAGACGATGATTGTCACTCATTCTCGCCTGCGAAGCTTCCCTACATGGGCCCGCGAGGTCGTCGTCCATCTAATATATGACACAACGAGAAAGGTAATTTGATGAACAAGGAGGATTATTTTTGGGTTGTGTTATGGTACGTAGGAGTATATATTACGCGTCGAAGAGGGGAGGGGGCCAGCATATATATACTACATGTCATGAACCTCGGTTCATGTGGGGGACTTAAAGGTTTCCGAGGCAGGTGCCACATCAAAGTTCTGCATATATATTAGGTATTCAAACATCACAACCACACATCTCCATACATGTGTTTGGCCCACAAGCAAGCGATGGCGGTTGTCCTCTAGCACTCACTCATGGGGTTATTGACGAGATGCTTCGTCCATCTGTGTGTGCCCGCTTGGTCAATCACTTTGACCTACAGTGATAGAGGTTAATTTGACTTATAATTAGGAGGGGATTAAATTTTGGTTCGTCTTATACGGCACGGTACATGCATGTCATGATGTGAGAGATAACATATTATACTTTTTGAGCGCATGTGTACGCACGAATCCCTCCCACCGGGTCGAAGTGGGGGGGGGGGGCGAGCACGCGATGCGTAATGAACCAGATCTGTGTGGGGACTGTGCAATTTTCGACGCATGCATGCGCCACATGAAAATGTTGTGCTTTTGGTATTCAAACATATATGTATGCATCACGCATGTCTATACATATGTTTGGGGCACATGCATGCAGTGGTTGTCTTTGGACACTCTCCCTCACTTGGTTATCATCGACGGCCTATATATTCATGGGCCCGCGTGGACGTCCATCACTTCGACCAACAACGCGAAAGAGGTTACCAGGGTGGATTCTTCTTCTCTTGGTTCGTGTTACCGTATAGTCGTACGTCAATCATGGTGAGATTTGAGACCTAAGTTCAAGGGCTTGCATACACATGAATCCCTATATATATAGTATACGCGTCGTGAACTCTCGCTCCGTGTGGGGACTTTCCGGTTCCAAAAGCACGGTGCCACATCAAAGTTGTGCATTGGGTATATTCAAACACCACATGACACTTCATACATATGTTTGGGCCACATGCACGCAGTGGTTGTCTTCAGGCACTCCCTCGCGTGGTTATTAGCGACAAGCTAGCCTATTTTGTGGGGCCGCGTGTGGATGTCCATGCATGACTTTGACCCAACAACAAGAGAGGTTATACGACCAAGGTAGTGATTCTTCTTCCTCAGTCTTACAATACGCCTTGGTGAGATGCCCCCTCCCACTGACTCAAAGTGTGTGGGGGGGCACAGTACTACTTCGCACTAGATGAACCTCCGTGGGGTCGGGGATGTCCGGTTAATTTGCGATGCACATGTGCCACACCAAATTTGTGATTTGGTTATTTAAATATCACACCACATCGTTTTCACACACACACACACATATCGGCCCATCCGCAGGTGTGGTTCGTATGTGGTCTCACCCATCTAACGCCAGAAGAACACATCTGTGGGCCCGCACACGGTCCATATTTGATCGGAAGCAAAAGGGTGGGGGGTGACCATGATGTACTCCTTTCGGTTTTGTGTTACGATAGGGTGAGATGTCAGACCTAGCTATTTGGGGGCATGCGTTCATAGCTAGGATTCCCCTCCCGCCAACACGAAGTGTGTGTGTGTGTCTGTGGGGGGTGTCGGTGTCAAAACCAGTAGACCTCGGGGTAGGGGGTCCCGAGCTGTGGATCTAGGATCGATGGTAACAGAGACGATGAACACGGTGTTTTACCCAGGTTCGGGCCCTCTCTATGGAGGTAAAACCCTACGTCCTGCTCTTGTTTATATTGATGAAGTATCAAGGTACAGAGTTGATCTACCTCGAGATCATATGTTGTGGTCTAAACCCTAGAGGTATGATGAGTAATGTCATAATCTATCGATCAACGAGCCTGGCCTCGGCTTATATAATGTACCGGAGGCCTAGGATAACAAGAGTCCTAGTCGGCTACGTTGGTGGAGAGGAGTCCATGTCTTGATCACCAAGTCTTGTGGAATCTTCCTCGTATATGTCATCGGCTGTCCGAACTGGCCCATTAGTGAACCGCCACGGGGGTCCTCGGCCCAACCCATTGGTCGGGAGGCAACATGGTGAGTACCCCCTAGTCCAGGACACCGTCAGTAGCCCCCTGAACCGGTCTTCAAGTTGGGGACGCTCCTCGATTCTTCTGAACTTTTCTTCATCTTCGGTCGTCGGTCTTGAAAACTGGTTCAACAAATCTTCCCATCTCCGATCTTGAGGATCGCCGAGGTGTATCCGAAGATTTCATACGTCGGGTATCCGAGGAGTCTTTTTAAGTTATCGGCCTTTATCAGTGCCTTGTAAGTTTTTTACGCCACACCTGGGGTTTGAAGTGCTTCCCGTGTGATGGCGCCCTCTTGCGTCCGAGCTCTAATGCCGAACTAAATCCGAGGCGTCTTTTCACAGTCAAGCTCCAACGCGATTCGGCATTCAAGGTATCCTCTTGCGTCCGAGCTCCAACGCCGAACTGAATCCGAGGCGTCTTAGATTATCTTGGCCTCTGAAAATTTGAATGAGTTCATCCGAGCTAAAATGCCGGAGTAGTCTTCTATGGAACGAGCCATTCGAATCCGAGCTTTATGCCGGACTGCTTCCGAGCTCCAACGTCGGACTGCATCTGAGTTCTAACGATGGTCAGCATTCGAGGTGTCATAACTACCTCGGTCTTCAAAAGATTGAACGAATTCAGTCGAGCTTTAATGCCAGAAATGCCCTCTATGGAGCCAGCCACTGGCGCCCGAGCTTTATGCCGGACTGCTTCCGAGGTGGTGCACCACCCTGACTGCGGGCTGGTTTTTTGTGAATATTTTCAATTGGTGCAATTTATTCTCTGCCGAGATATATAGCCAGTAGCCCTCAAGGTGTGTGTCGGTCTAAAACCCGAGATGCACCTGAAGAATGGCATAAAACCGGTGATCCCAGTAGCCTCTAAGACTCAGGTCGATTCACAAAATTGGCCTGAGGATCAACTCCTAGCTCTGTAGCATACTTAGGAATAGAAATGTGGTGTGCATATTCCTCGAGACTCAGGTTGGGTGCGGCCGACCAACCTGAGAATCATAATCTCCTCGGGAACTATTTCGCACTTTGTAAACTATCTGCATTGAATCGTCGATGCAGTAGCCCCCGAGCCAATGGTCGGGTGGCAACACCAGATCAGGGGATCGATGTGCCCCTTTAATATTTGTAAATGAGAAGCGCGAAACCCAGTAGCCCCCGAGCCTTAATGTGGGCATGGGTGGCCGAATTAAGGATCAATGTCCGGAGTATATCACAATTTATGTGTAATGATTCTATGTATCCAAGTACTTTACATCACTAATGCTCGGATCCGTATTGTACAAAACTTTGTTGACCGACCATCGGCTTCAACCTCTTCGGCCAGCAGCCGAAGAGTGTTTGTCCTACTTTATAAAGCCTTTATAAGGGCAAAGATTTACGACAAACAAGGCAATCTGGCCATACAGTTTTATAAACAAAGTTACGCAGAGAGATATGTTATAAAACATCTTCTGGGAAAAATAGTTCCGTTACAGGTTCCTTTTCCCAGGCTGTCATGTTGATCATGATCATGAAACCTCAACTCCGATCAATGTGGGAGAAAAATATTGAGGATTTAGTTGGGAGAAAGTTCCCAAACTCTGTGGTCCATAATGAACCAAAATTTTCACTTCCATCGTTGCCGACCAATTATATCCTTTAAGATGGCTAGCTTTCGGCTTCACCCAGTCTGAGGTACTAATCCGGATGACCCGGTAGTAACAATCACAGAGGTGCTCCCTTTACCGCCTAGCCGAACAATCGGGAACGTAGGGGTAAGCACAGGAGCCAGGCAACCCAGCTTGGCCAAAATCTTAAGTCAAATTGATGCATATTTATAGCTTTATAACGATAATTACGGAAGGCAGCGCTTGTATATGGAATACAAACACTGATGATATATGTTTATTTTGACTCCGTTGCGACCATTTATCAGTTGAAAGTGGCCCATCATCGGCTTCTACCCCTTTGTAGATACTACGCAGGGTGTTTCTGCAGTAACAAGACAACCCTTAGCCGACGTCTCGGTGACCGAAGGCGGTTGTATTAGCGGAAACAAGGCAATCAGATATGCGGGCTTTATAACTTTCACTTAGTCATAGGAGCTTTAAACTGGGGAAGCTAGCTACGAGCCCCCGGTTTGTGTTCGGCACCGACCGAAGTCTAGCCATTAACACTTCGGCCAATATTATGAAAGGCCCATCGTTTAACATGGGGTAATCGGTATCGATCTATAGTGTGACACCGTCATCGGATCGCTGACCAGTTTACGCCCATTGTGACAATCAGTTTTCGGCTTTCTCCACTGAGGTGCTTAACCATTCGAGCTGGAAGCACAATCACAGTGGTTCTCCCTTTGCATACCTAGCCGAATAAAGCGGAACATAGGAGGCAAGCACAGGAGCCGGGCAACCCAACTATTGACCGAAGACACAATTCGAAACTGATGCATATATAGCAATATCCGAGAATGTTTTTGCCGAATCTCAAAAGGTGTCCGGCGTTGCACTGCGAGACTTATGCTGGAAACACACAAATAGGTTAAGAATGCCATAGGCTTGGAAAACCAAAAAACTTCAGTAAAAACTTTACGTCCGAACTAAATCAAGTTTTTGGTGCCAATCCGAACATTGGTCTTAAAATTAGTTTGTGCTTCTGTCGTGTTTTAACTTGACACATCCGGTCTCAAGACTTCAAGCGGGTTAGCCTTCGGCTTCAACCTCCTATCCCGAAGGCGGAGTGCTTCTCAGGCCAGTTTAGCGAACTAAACTCGAGCGGCTTTTAGAGAGAAGCCAGGCTATCCGGCTATTGACCACACACTCGAGTCGAGAAAGGAGTAGTAGAAAAAGACTTTGAAATGACTAAGAAGAAAACACATTTATTATAAAACGGCTCATATTAATTTAAGAGCCCCCAAGTGACTTGGGTAAAAGAATTTTATGTATAATGATTGTATGTACCAAAGTACTTATATAATATCTGCGTTCGCCCGAACTTTGAACGCGTCTTAACCGACCGTCGGCTTCTCCCTCTTCGGCCAAGGGCCAAAAAGTGTTATCTACTCCGCCTATCGAGAATATCGGCGGTGTTTCGGATAACCAGGCAATCAGGCCATGAGGCTGTAACAGACAAATCGCGCCCAGGGAATTTATGCTATATTACTTATGTAACGTAAGAAGCATCTTAAAAAAAAGGTGCCCCCAACGGTGCCTTTTCTTTGGTCGCTCAGGATTACTATGAGACTTGTGCAATAGATTTGTGTATGCGTGAGTTCTATATTGTGCCGACCATAGTTGAAAACAGTAAGAGCGCTAGCTTTCGGCTTCACCCAGTCTGAGGTATGAGTTCAGATGACCCGACCGTACAATCGCAGAGGTGCTCCCTTTACTCCCTAGCCAAACAATCGGGAACATAGGGGTAAGCACAGGAGCCAGGCAACCCAGCTTTGCGGAACACTTAAGTCAACATGATGCATATTTTGGCATAATACACGAACAAGGAATGGTGCGATAAATTAATAATCATATGCAAGAAGAATGGCTTCATAAAGGAAGCCCCCAAGTAAACGGGGTATTTGAATTTGTTTGTAACAAACAAGGTTTTGACAAAGAAAGTTTTTCGCAAATGACTTTTTGTCAAAAAAGTATAATGCTTGGTCGAACCGAACAAAATTGAAAACTGAAAGTTTTTGAGCATGAAAGCGACTTAGCTGGTTAATGTGCTTGGTGTGACGTGGGCCGAGCTTGTAGCGGCTCAAGGTCCCAACCCCCAAGCCGGTCTTGACGTACCCGAGCGAAGAGCTCGGCTTGATGTAGTGGCGACGCCGTACGGTCGATGCGGTGAGGCAAAGCCCCCAAGCCCAGCCGAGGTGAAAAAACCCTCATGACCGAGGTGACGAAGAGCTCGGCAAAAAAAAGAAGTGTTTAACAATCAATGTTTGAACGAACAACTTTTTTGTTTAACACGAATATAATGTTTGGTTGAACCGAACAAGAAATAAAATAAAAAAAGATTTTTTTTAAAAAAACTGAGCATGGAGGCGACTTAGCTGGTTAATGTGCTCGGTATTGTTGACGAGGTCCGAGCTCGTGGCGGGACAAAGACGTAATCCGCAGCCTAGCCAAGGTCCCAGCCCCCAAGCCCGAGGTAACCAAGCAAGGAGTTCAGCTTGATGAGGTGGTGATGCCGCACGGTCGATGTGGCGAGGCGAAGCCCCTCGGTCCAGCTAACGTGACGAAGCTGGTCGGCTGGTGACGCCGAAGTCACCGGAGTAGGTTCATGAAGAGATGGTGAAGCCCCCGGTCTAGCCGAGGTGCCGGGGCAGGTCGGTAGTATGACGTTTGCAGCCCCATGCCGGCCGAGGTGTCGAAGCAGGTCGGCGTGGTGAACATCGGCTTGGTCAGCCGGATTAGTATTTGGGATTTCTTCGGAATCGTCCTCCGGCACTATGGTGCGAGGAGCGAGTCCAGCCAGGGTTGACTCCTGATGTTCGGACGCCGAAGTTGCGTCCAGGGTTGAAGCTGGATACGGGATAAGAGAGGCGAGTCCGGCCAGAATTGACTCCCGATCTTCGGATGCAGAGGTCACATCCAGGCTTGAAGAAGCTATAGTGCGGCGATGCCGTCGCGGGCCGGATCTTGTGACGCGGTCGATGCCCGCTTGATGAAGTGACCATGCAGCGATGCCGGTGTGCCCGCTCCGTATAATTCGTGGGGCGACAATGTTGGTGATGATTTACCCTTCACGATGCTGAACTGTTGTTCGGCTTGCCAAGATAATGATCCGAAGAGGTTGAGTTCGGCTCGATGAAGTGACGACCCGTCTGGCGCAGGTCGGCAGCCATGCGCAACGTTGTCAGGCTGGTTTGACACCGGCGCAACGGTGAAAGTTACCTCCGAAAAGGAGCAAAATTTGTGAGCATGTGTTCGGAAACAAAACACAATACCCTAGAAAGAGATTCCTCCAAAAAGGTTGTCCAATATCCCGTTCATGAAGAAAGATGAACTCGAGTCGGATTCGTATTCGCGCAGAAAACAGATCAGAAAATCGATGCGCTCATCGGAGGTTTCCCAGAGTTTGAATGGTCAGATCGAGCTGAAATTTTGAGGGGTGGTAGATAAAGGAATTCTGCAGCCGAACAACGGTTGGATCTTCCAAAGGACGTCCGAGCTAGACGCAGGACTCTACGCCCTAAACTCGTCCAGATTCTCGTCCGGACTTGACACGGGTCCGGTATATCGTAGATCGTCGGAGATTCCTCCATCGGAATACGACTAAATTTTGCAGGGTTGTTATATACACAATTCCGCACTATGCCACCAAATTAATCATCAAAGCGACACTCGAGGAAGTGACGACAGCGAATACAAATCCGCTGTATAGAAAAACAGCACGGTCGCCCGAGGATAATGTTGAAGTTGAGCCCCGAGCTATATGGATGATTCCTCCATGATCTTGATAGAGATCGGAGTTGATGTTGATGAAGGCCCTCGTCCGATCATGACGATCTGAGGTAGAGCGTAGTCCTCGGTCGAACCAAGGTGACCAGTCGAGCCGGCGACGAATTTGCCGACGTCGCAATTGATCTTGCAGGCGAGCCATTGATCCATTACCGATCACACAGCGGCACTCTCAATGAAAGCACCATTGTCAGTGTCAAAACTGGCAGACCTCGGGGTAGGGGGTCCTGAGCTGTGGATCTAGGATCGATGGTAACAGAGACGATGAACACGGTGTTTTACCCAGGTTTGGGCCCTCTCTATGGAGGTAAAACCCTACGTCCTGCTCTTGTTTCTATTGATGAAGTATCAAGGTACAGAGTTGATCTACCTCGAGATCATATGTTGTGGTCTAAACCCTACAGGTATGATGAGTAATGTCATAATCTATCTATCAACGAGCCTGGCCTCGGCTTATATAATGTACCGGAGGCCTAGGATAACAAGAGTCCTAGTCGGCTACGTTGGTGGAGAGGAGTCCATGTCTTGATCACCAAGTCTTGTGGAATCTTCCTCATATATGTCATCGGCTGTCCGAACTGGCCCATTAGTGAACTGCCACGGGGGTCCTCGGCCCAACCCATTGGTCGGGAGGCAACATGGTGAGTACCCCCTAGTCCAGGACACCGTCAGGGGGGGCTAGCAATAATAACATGCGCTTTGTGCAACAGATGCCACATCAAAGTTGTGCATTGGGTATTTGAACATCAAACCACCCTTTTCATACATATATTTGTTCCACATGCAACTGTGTTCGTGTTCTGACCCTTTCCCATGTTTTTTTGCCAAATTTATAAATGGCAGACTAGTCAGACGCAGCAACCATCTGCGATCGGGTATGAGACAGACACGATTCCGTAGGACTACCCGTGTGCCGCGCCCCTGCCCTGTCACCCACATGATCACAGTAGATTGGGCTCCACGGGGCTTCCCTCCCCCTCTCGAAAATATCTACTCCCTCGCAATCTCGAAAATATCTACCCGCCTAGATGGTATTTCTGTTTGATAGCACACGATTAGTATGTGTGGACCGTGTGCGATGTCTGTTACTCCCGCTCTACTTCAATTAGTAGATTCAAATTTTCAGTAGCCCCGGCATTTTACTCCCGCCTGCATCCCTCACAATCTCAAAAATATCTACTCGGCTGGAGTGTTTTTCTGTTTGATAGCACAAGATTATTATGTTTTAACCGTGTGTGATGTTCGTTACTCCCGCCCCGCTCTGCTTCAATCCCTTGATCCAAATTTTTGGTAGCCTTGCCATTTTACTCCCGCCTAGTAAAATTTTCAGTACCCGCGGCATTTCCTCAAACACCACCTTGGACCCCCTCCACACACACACCCCAAATCCTTTGCTCACCCCAAATCCCCCCCCCCCCCCCCGCTCACACACATACACACCACCCCTTCCTCGCTCGAAACCTAGCTAGGTCGCTGCCACCGCTGCGCCGCCTCCAATGTCAACCTCTGTCAGTCTGCCCGTGCAGTTTACCCACCGATATACATAGCCTCGCTGCCCTGAGTTTCTTAGATGACGCCTGCGAAACGCCCCCTTTCCCACAGATCCCCATCCCCACCCCCCTCCCCCACTCCAGAGCGTCGTAGCCTAAGCCCGGCTACGCTTCCCAGGGAGCTCGAGGAGCGAATGGCCCAAAAGAGCTTTACCGCGGCCTCTTCGCCCGACGTTGGCGAGGTGGCCACCGAGGAATCTGACGACGATGACTGGACCTGGACGGAGCCTTTCAATCAATGGGCTAGAGTATTCTGGCATGTCGCTGACACCGGCTACGACATCGAGGTCGTCGATAGCGACGGCTTGACGCGGGCTATGTCACAGGTTAAGTTGCCCAGCCCCAACCCTTCGGGTTCGACAGTCGTCAATCTCATCAATGGCCCTGCCGCTGATCTCCTGTGGCTCGTTATGAACAATTTGCCATCCTTCATCGCCATGGAGCCCCTTTTGTCATATCTGAAGGACACATTCTACAACGCTGTCTTGGGATCCTTAGCTTGCAAGTCAGACCTCATCGGTGGTGACCATGAGGAGGAGCCAATCTGTGACAAGTGAGGAAACCCATGATTTGTTTTGCCGTGCCTCTTCACCGGGGGAATCCCATGATTTGTTTTCTCGAACCCCTTTTGTAGTGAGAAGCTGTCCAGTATTTATTTCTATATTTGGTTGTTTGCATTAAGGCTTGTTTATTTCTATGGTTTTTGGTTGTATGGTTGTTTGTAGTTAGCATATGTCCAGTTTCAATTGCCATCTTTGGTTGTTCGTAGTATGCCTTTTTTATTTCAGCTATTCACAGTGTGATGTTCTATATGTGCTAGTATGAATTGTGCAGTTCAATTTCATCAATACCAATTTTAACAATAGCTCTATGAATGACTATATTTGGTTGATGTTAAGCATGATGTACTCCCTCCGAATCTTTTTAGTTCGCATATAAGATTTGTCTAAAGTCAAGCCTCGTAAAGTTTGACCAACTTTATAGAAAAAAATTCCAACATTCACAATATGAAATCAATATCAGTAGATGTGTCATGACTTAAATTTTCATATTTTATAACTTTAGCATGGTAGATGTTGATATTTTTTATATAAATAAGGTCAAACTTTATGAAGTTTGACTTCAGACAATTCTTATATGCAGAGTAAAAAGTACCGGAGGAAGTGTTTAACACGCCTTTCCATTTGATTTAACAATGCACTGTTTGGATACTCTAACTTAGCTAGAGGTTAGAGTTAGTTTCAAGCTCATGACAGTTAAAAGGGAAAGAGAGATATTGGTGGAATAGTTGATTGTATTGCTTGAGCCTCGTGGGTACATGGTCATCTTGGAGTACACGTCAAGGTAGAATAAATCCTAAGCTATCCTACGTTTCCTAAATAACAATGATACTCAACAATGACTAACCCTAAACTAACTCTAGCCAAAGAGGTGTTTGGATGACAGGGTTAGATTGACAATAAATGCACTAGGAGAACTAGCCCCAATTAGCACCTCTTGGGTGGGATAGTTGTTTTGGGTGGGTTAGACACAGCTAGCTCAAACTAGCCCTCTTATTTGGATACTTTAGGGCTATTTGAGCCCAAACTAGCTCAAACTAACTCTAACCCATGGATCCAAACAGGGCCAATAACTAGTGTACTTAGACCTGCACAATACAAGTTTGAATGACTATGTTTGCTTATTTTTAAATATTAGGCCCGTTGCAGTTAATAACACACCTTACCACTTCTTGTTTTTAAATATTAGGCT
This sequence comes from Thinopyrum elongatum, assembly GCA_011799875.1. Classification (NCBI taxonomy): domain Eukaryota; kingdom Viridiplantae; phylum Streptophyta; class Magnoliopsida; order Poales; family Poaceae; genus Thinopyrum; species Thinopyrum elongatum. The sequence goes on along the minus strand of CM022299.1, from coordinate 333,421,015 downwards.
TTTAACAATTTGGTCTTGCACATGTAGGTCCTGCTATCAGAGGTTTTGACCCACTGTTCGACCCTTTTTGCATATGGGGAAATGAGTTGTCTATGAATATCAGTCAAGTCAAGAAACTCAGAAAGATTGTTAGGATAAAGAAATTAGCGATAAAAAACAACAAGATCTTTGTCTGCACAATGAAGAAGACATCAGTTCACTACAGCATGGTACTAACTGTTATACCTTGTCTTTTTAATTCCTTTGCGCCATTTCAAATCTAGAGAAGATATTTATGCATATCCTTGTTTTCAGGCCTTTCCAAAGCAGTTCACTAATGATTACCTCTCAAACCACCTGTATGGTCAGGAGGCGAGGAAGGTATTCATACAACACCCACGGTTCAATATTGAAGTCTTCCTGAAGAGGACGAAGGATGGACGGTCAATCATCCATAGGCACTGGCCAAAAGTTGCAAAGACCTTCAACATCAATGAAGGCTCAATATTCTCCTTCCGCTTCAGCAGTTTTCCAGATGAGATTCATATGTCTATGTACCGTCTATGATGCTAATTTCCAAAGGTTATAGATGTTGCATGTGAAACTTGGTGCTGGTGCAATTGTGTAATGGGATAGCTGAGTGCTGAAGCTATATGATGTTGTACTCTGATGTATTTCAATTATGAAATCCTGCTTCCTTAATACGAAAATGAAATATATTGTGTGCTTAATATGAAATGTCAATTAGATTAATAAATGGATTATTAATAATAGGCCAATTAGCCTGATAATTGGGTTTTTCTCTTGCAAATGGTTATTAAGAAAACACCATGGGCAATGACCTCAGACAACGCACACAGTTTTTAGGAATAAAACGTGTTGGATCAATGAAGAATCACACATGACTTCCTCTTGAAAATTGTTTGCGTTATACCACCATGCGCAAATTTTTACCACATAAAAAGTGTGTGTGATGGACAACCTATGCCACACAGTTTCTTCTACGCACCGTGTGTGATGCATTCAATAATGCAAATGGTAAAATTGTTAATATCGTCTGCAATGGCAACGCTATCAGAAACGATTTAATGGGGAAAATTGTGTGTGATGTACGTACGAACGGAAATGTTTTCCCTGGATTGACTGCGTGGGATGTACATAGGAACGGAAACGTACTTCCTGGATTGACTCTGTGGGATGTACTTATGAACGGAAACATATTCCTTGGATTGACTATGTGGAATGTACATACGTACAAAAACATTTGTCTCGGACTGACTGTGTGGGATGTACTTACGACCGGAAACAATTGGGCCTGTATAATTGTATTTTTTTAACACAATTGTATGTATAACCGTATTTGATCGCTCGCTCATTGCACACGACCTCATTTTGCCCAGCGTGTGGGACCAGAGGGCCTATCCCCGACGGTTTATGGGTCATGTGGGAAGGACCCCCCTATCGCACACACTCACTTGGCGACGGTTCAAAATGTCGTAGCGGAAAGGAGTTAAAACCGTTTGTATAGCACCTCGCTGTACCAGTGCCTAATCGGTTAACAGGATACACCCCGTTCTTTATGGTGTAAGGCATCGAGGTAGTCCTCCCATGTGACCTTATCCATGACGCACCCAGAGTATGCATGTACGAAGAGAAGGAGGCCGAGTTGGATCGGCAAGACGACCTGGACGCCCTGGAGGGAGAGCGCGACATTGCTTGGGCACGCTCCATGTTTTATCAACAGCAAGCACGGCGTTACCAGAATCGGGAGGTTCGGGCGAAGGCATACTAAGGGAGTTATGGACTAAGGGGTCCTTGGGGCGGCAGCCCATTGAATATGGGCCGGACTGGTGAAGCCGCATAGCGACAGGAGATCTATGAAGCCGTGGTGTGCCCTCCAAGTCAAGGATAGGCAGGATCTCTTTTCTCCTTATTGTAATCTATCTCCAGTAACCCTAACCAAGGGTTGTAGTCTTTAGGGGGAGAGCTATATTCATCACCTCATCACCTTAGGGTTTAGCTCATGCTGATCTCGAGGTCGATCTACTTTGTAACCATACTATACATCCAATACAATCAAGCAGGATGTAGGGTATTACCTCTTCGAGAGGGCCCGAACCTGGGTAAACATCATGTTCATCGTCCCCTGTTCCCCATCGATCCTAGATACACAGCTCGGGACCCCCTACCCCGAGGTCTGCCGGTTTTGACACCGACGTTGGTGCTTTCATTGAGAGTTCCACTGTGGGGTCGCCCAAAGGATCGATGGCTCGCCTGACCATAGGAGAAGGCATCAGATCCGGGGAATTCTTTGTCCCCGGTCAACTCTTCGTGTTCGGTAGCATCGTGCTACACGCCGACCCGACTGGTTATTTGGATCAGATCGACAACTTCGCTCCTGAACACCGAATTTGATTCGGTAATCTTGAATACGTTGCGGACACGCGGGGCGATCTGGTTTTCGCCGGATTCACTGCCCCCTCCCACACCCTCGCATGCCTTGCCATGCCCACTCTGGAGTCCCCCTCCGATCCGATCTACAGATCGGCCCCCACCCTCCGAACAGCTTCGAGCCAGGAGGGCTCCGCTTCAAGCGAGGGCCATATCCCACCTTCGGCCGGATCCATCACATCTGCGGAGGGCCTATCCTCAGCCTTCGAGGCAGAATCAGGAGGCGGAGGTCAAGAGTAAATCTCGGCCGAACCTTTCCATCACAACACTCCTCGGGCCTTGAGCCCTCATGACGAACCGACAGCCAATATCCAGGGGTCATCCCCGGCCCGAAGCAGCTCGATCTCGAATCCCGGCGTGGAAACCACACGCAAAAACCAAGGCCCATCCTTAATCTCCAGAGACAATCCGTCTCCCCTCAAGGATCCGGCACCGCACCCCAAGCTTAGCTCAGCCTGTGGAAACCAAGGACCAGCCAGGGCACTGGCCGCCCCCACCCCGTTACAATGGAATTTGGCCTAGAGCCCTTGAATTTGCCAACCTTCGCTATGTTAAACGAGGCGCTAGACCGGATCCAGAAAATGACCATCCAGGAGGACCTGCCCTCCGCCCATAATCATTAACCCTTCAAGGCGTACCACAGGGAATTTTACGTCCCACCCACCACCCACTTGGTAGCCACTGTCGATGATTTAACCGATATGCTAGATTATAATTTGGAAAACGCCGAATACATGGATGAGGATGGCAGAGCCACGGCTAGTACCCGAGACGCCCCACCCCCCCCCCGGTCATCGGTCGCTGTCGGCCCAACCTACGATATTTTCATGGTGGACACCCCCAAGGACGGCGATGGCACTCCCAATCAGGACCGAGACAAGCCCGGAGATGAGTCGCCCAAACGGCGAAGACAGCGCCATCAATCAAAGCCACGTCGCAGCCATGCAAGCAACGTGGACTCTGCGGAGAATGGCACCGCGAATAATATGGATGACCTCGCGGAGCCGCAGCTAACGAACATCATCAGGATGACCCTGCGAAGCAGGAGGACCCGTTCAACCCAGAAAACCCCGATGACTCTGAAGATAGCAACTACCTCCCACTCTCTGAAGAGGAGGCCAGTCTCGGGGATGGCAATTTCATCATCCCCGAAGACTCTCTGGAGCAGGAACGGTTCAAACGGAGGCTTTTAGCCACCGCCCGCAGCCTGAAGAAACAAAAACACAGAATCAAGGCCGAACAGGACACCCTCAACGACCGATGGACCAAAGTCCTAGCCGCCGAAGAAGGGTAGGATCGTGAACAGCTAATCAAAAGTTATCCCAAGCAAAGACTCCTGCCGCAGTTCGACGACGAGGCCGTAGAGCCAACACGTCCAACATACACAAGTGCCAAACAGCCGGACCGCCCCCCTAGAGGACAGGACACAGAAGCTGAGGAGGCCGAGCACACAGCCGCCCCACCTCGCCGTTACGGCAAGGATCAAGTGTGGCCCACCTATGAGTACGACCTCCGCCATAACCTAAACGCTCGAGGAGGTCGTACCAGGTCCATCTACGGACCCAGAGAAGACCCGCCCGCTTATCGGGAAGGATACTACGATTGGCTAAACCGAAACGATAGAATCCGGGAGCAGCAGCGGACTCGGAGGGCCGAAGACCTCCGACACGATGTAGCCCGAGTTCGGGGCGCCGCACACCCCCTGTGCTTCACAGAGAGGGTAATGCAACACCAATTCCCGAAAGGCTTCAAGCCTGTGAACATTGAATCATACGATGGAGCCACAGATCTGGCCGTATATAGAGGATTTCCTCCTCCACATTCACATGGCGCGAGGAGATGACCTCCACGCCATTAAATATTTGCCGCTAAAGCTTAAAGGTCTAGCTTGACACTGGTTGAACAGCCTTCTCGAAGACTCTATAGGCTGCTGGGAAGAGCTTGAGGACGCTTTTCGAGCGAACTTTCAGGGCACCTATGTCCGGCCTCCGGACGTTGATGACCTAAATCGCATCACACAACAGCCCGGAGAATCTGCCCGACAATTTTGGAACCGATTCCTAACTAAGAAAAACCAGATTGTCAACTGTCCGGATGCCAAAGCCTTGGCTGCTTTCAAGCATAGTGTCAAGGATGAATGGCTCATAAGACAGCTCGGCCAGGACAAACCAAGAACTATGGCGGCCCTTACTGCTGTCATGACCCACTTTTGCACGGGCGAAGACAGTTGGCTCGCTCGAAAAAACGCCAACCCCGACACACCCAGTACCTCTGAGGTTCGGAATGGAAATGGAAAGCCCCGACGCAGCAAGAGTAAACGTCGCCACAATGACGGCGAGGGCGAGGATACGGCAGTAAATGCCGGATTCCGAAATCAGAAGTCCGGACCCCGAAAGAAAACCCCTAAAAGCAACGGCGACGGCCCATCCAGACTAGACGCAATCCTGGACAGAACTTGCCAGATCCACGGCACTCCAGAGAAGCCCGCCAACCACTCCAACCGTAACTGTTGGGTGATAAAGCAGGCCGGCAAGCTTACAGCCGAAGACTCGGGCAAAAGCCCACGAAGCGAGGATGATGACGAGCCCCGCAGGCCGAATAGTGGAGGCCAGAAACCCTTCCCTTCCGAGGTCAAGACGGTGAATATGATCTACGCAACCCACATACCAAAGAAAGAAAGGAGGCGAGCGCTGTGAGACGTATATTCCGTCGAGCCTGTAGTGCCGAAGTTCAATCCATGGTCAGCCTGCCCGATCACTTTCGATCACAGGGATCACCCGACCAGCATACGCCATGGAGGATCCGCAGCCTTAGTACTCGACCCCATCATCGATGGATTCCACCTCACTAGAGTCCTAATGGACGGGGGTAGTAGCCTCAATCTGATATACGCAAACACAGTGAGGAAGATGGGGATCGATCCATCAAGGATCAAACCCAGTAACACCACATTCAAGGGGGTCATTCCGGGAGTGCAGGCCCGCTGCACAGGCATTGTGACGCTTGAAGTAGTGTTCGGCTCTCCGGACAACTTCCGAAGCGAGGACTTGATCTTCGACAATGCACCCTTTCGCAGCGGCTATCACGCCCTCCTCGGCCGAACGACGTTCGCAAAATTCAATGCTGTCCCGCATTACGCGTACCTCGAGTTGAAGATGCCTGGTCCTTTGGGCGTCATAACTATCAACGGCAATACAGAACGCTCACTTCGGACCGAAGAGCACACTGCAGCCCTAGCGGCCAAAGACCAAACTGGCCCATACGGGTCCCGTTAACGGCCCGTCGTAAAGGCCGGCGACAACAGTAAACGGGCCCAAACCCGCTACCCGTCATGGGAACCCGCATGCATTCGCCGCAAATTGGGATATGCGCCCCACGGCACGCCCACATTCTTCGTGCTCCACGTGCCTCATCAGCACAATTTTGCACTCAAAATACCATGGGCAGCCATGAGGCATATATCAATAAATCCAAAGCATGTGTTCGACTAACCCGAACTTCGGAATTACCTTGTCTTTGGACGACCCAAGGGCCAATTCCGGACCCCCCCCCCCCAAGCACAAAGCTTCATCGGCAGGATCCTTGCCCCTCAAGGTCTCATTGATGGTCCCAACCCCCATCTCTCAGAAGCAAAGGCGCAGACGTGCAGCAGGGCAAGGTGGAGGCTTCGACTCACGCGTCAAGGCCTTGCGTAAACCTTTACTTTGTAAAACCTTTTCCTTTTTACAAACAATGCCTTCGCAGTTTGAATTGTATGGTTAGACGTCTTGAGCCTACGAGAAATAATAAAAACGCCCTTTATGGTGTTCAGATATCCGCATCTTGCGATTGTCTATTTCCTTTCTGATTCTCCCCTCGCTCTTCGAACAGCCCAGCATGAAAACATGATCGGAACCTAGAGCTCAATTTCCCTATCAGCTCGGTACCCCAAGTCCGACACTTCTTTCCGCTGAGTGTTCGGCGTCTCGGATATTGCACTATATGCATCGAGTTCCGAACTATGTCTTGGGTCAATAGTTGGGTTGCCCGGCTCCTGTGCTTTCCCCTTATGTTTCGCATGTTCGGCTAAGAGGGCAAAGGGAGAACCCCTATGATTGTACATCTGGCTCGCCCAGTCAAGTACCTCAAGAGGAGAAAGCCGAAAACTGGCCGTCATAGTAAGCATGAACTAATCACCGATCCGATGACAAGGTTTGACTCTAAAAAATCGTTGGCGATTTTGCCGTGTCACACGAAGGGTTCATCTTAAAACAAACCACATGATCGGAAAGGGCAGGCATTTGCCCCCAAGTACATTACAAAACACAGGGGGCTAGTCCATAGCCCCCACCATCAAGCTCCTAAGGCTAAGTCAAAGCAGTAAAACCGAATAGTCTGATTGCCTAGTTTTGCTCACGCGCTACCGCCTCCGGGTACCAAGACGTTGGCTAAGGGTAACCGCGCGGAGACAAAACACCCCTCATGACATTCACCTGGGGGCTGAAGCCGACGACTAGTAGCTTTTAGAATAAACATACGGCCGAATAGGAGTCAAAACTAAAATCATGACAATATAAAATAAGTCAGGCGGACGCATCATAAAGTATAAGGTCCAATTGGTAAAAACTTAATACAGTCATTCAAGCATTACATCTTTTGAACACTGGCCCTCTATCGCCCGCGCGCCATTCATCACCTGTGCAAAGTATTGCTCAGGGCGGCGATGCTCTTTTCCCTTGGGCGGAGGACCAGTGGCCATGTCCATTGGATTAATCTTCAGGCAATGCACCATGGTCTTCGCAAACACAAGCCTCGCCCCCTCAAGGCATGTTGTGCGCTTCACGGTGTCAATCCAGAGCGGCGCCTCCCGCAGCTTCTGCACAAGGCCGAAGTAGGTGTCCAGAATGGGCTTGGCGGGCCAAAGACTGACACAGAGGTCCTTCACGGCCAGCTCAGACATCCGATGCATCTCCATCAGCTGCTTCATTTGATTGCTGAGGAGAGGAGGACGCTCGGAATCCAGAAACTGTGACCAGAAGAGCCGCTGCATGGAGTCCTCCTCGTGAGTAGCATAGTGCTTCGCTGCGGCCGCTGCACTCTTCGAGAGTTCGGCGAAGATGCCTGCGGAGCGCCAGACTTGCGTCAGCAAGGCAAACCTGTTGCCTCCGAACACACTCTGCAGTAAGTATTTCTTTCCATTTGCAATTTGCCCCACTTGGCAGAGCTCCTCACGGACACCTCGCATGTTGGTCCTTGCCTCCTGGAGTTCTTTCTCCACCTTGGATAGCATGGAGGACTGCTCCCCCTTCTCCCTTTCAAGGGCCTGCAGCTTCTTGACGGCATCCTGGAGCTCCACTTGCACCTCGGTTACTCGAACCTCGTGTTGCTCACCAGCAAGCTTGGCCTTCTCGAGCTCGGCCACCTCCTTGTCAGCGGCCATTTTCTTGGCAGCCGCCTCTGCCTCGGCTTTCTTCAAGGCCTCCTTCAAGCCCATGACTTCGGCGGCAGCAGCTGCAAGATCATCACAATAAAAGTTCCGCATACAGTCTAGATCGTCAATATCCGGCATCAAGCAGTTGTACATCTTATCAAAGGGCTTACCTTGCACCTCGTCAAGCCGATTGTTGACAAGGTCAAGCTCTTTACCGGAATGCTTGAGCTTCCGATCCATCTCCTCTAGCGCCGCAGCATTAGCAGTTGCGGCCAGAGAGGATGCCCGTGACATTAAAAAATTCACACCATTTCAGATATTGGCCTGTAAAACGAGATCCTCCGCAGGTTTTCTTCCCAAACCTTGCAGAGTCTCGGGGGCTACTACAGATATGGCATACTCAAACTAAGGACTAAATCCAAGTTATGAGAAAAGAGCATTACTTGGCTTACCTCAAAGCCTGTTAGCAGGCCTCGAATAGCGTCGTTTAGTCTGGAATGAATGGACCGAACACCCTGTATAACCGCACCCATAAGAGTACGGTGCTCGTTGACGACGGTAGAATTGTTCACCAACTCCGCGAGCGGGTCCGGCCAGCCCACCGCCGCCTGAGTTGAGGTGTTCGGCGCGGGCGTCGGGCCCTAGGCACTTTCCCCATTGAAAGGAAGAATTGGCTCCTTTGGGGGCTCGGGAGCCGAATGCGGTAGGGGTTCGGATGATCCGGATCCCCTCCCCGCTTTGGCGAGGAGGGATGCATCCCCCTGGTCTTCAACGACCGAGGCGTCGGCCTCGGCCATGGTGGCATCGACCTCCTCCCCTGTGTTCGGAGGAGGAGGGGTCTTTCGCGACAACACCTCCCCAACCTCTTCGGGGATTACAGGAGGTGCGGAACGTGAGCCACTGTCCGCCAGTTCGGTAGGCAGGGGCGTCCCCGAAGAGGTCTCCTCGGCGGGGTGGCCACACGGAGGGCCGCACAACCAAAAAACGATTAATATACGTTCTACCAGGGACTACAAAAAGAATAAGGTAATTGAAAATGTCGCAATATGTACCTGGTTGCATGTGGCTTGACCCTAGGTTCCCTCTCTGGAACCTTTTTGAATGCTTCAGACTCCTCGTCGGAGTCCGAGCTATTGGACAGGACCAGCTTAGGCCGGCACTATCTCTTCCGGGCCTGAGGAGGTTGAACCTCCTCGACGTCACTAGACGCCGCCCTTTTCTTAGAGTGCGAGGAGGCACTTTCCTCCTTGTCCTCGTCCCCCTCCTGTGTTGATTGGGCTGTAGTGTCTCCGGACCAGCTGTCCGGACGGGCTCTGTGACGGAGGCCCTCTCTGGCCTCCGGTATCTCCGTCTTCTTGCCCTTCTTGTCGGGCGCCTTGTAAGGCACCACGACCAACAACTTCTCTACCTGTTCGAATCGAGGCCCTTCTGGCAGTGGCGCTGGGCCGCTGATCTTCTGGGCCTTGGCAAGCCAGCCCTGCAAAATCCGCATAAAGAGGTTCGGATCAAATCATACGGTGCGAATATTCGAACTCATGTTAAGATAAATGCCGCTCACTGAAAGTGCAACTAATCCCCGGGTGGTTTTGGTAATTCATAGCAACATATAGCTCATTGAACTAATATCCTTTCAAGTGAAATATTTCAGATAGTTCAATGATTGGCATGGCATGGACTAGAGATGTGGACCCCTCAAGATGCTAAGGACAAAGATTGGCAAAAGCTCAAGACTCTTCATTTCTATTTTAGTGATCCAAGATCACATTGAGTCTATAGGAAAAGCCAATACTATTAAAAGGGGATGAGGTGTTGCATAATGGTCTACTTGCTCAAAATGCTTAGTGATATGCTCCAAAGCCCTCAACCACTTTCTCATTTCCAATATGTCCAAAACCTAAAGTCAAACTCGGCCCCACCGATTTGATCTATCCGGCGCCACTGAGTTTCTTTGACATAGCCACTGCCAGAAACCCTAATCATTTCAGTCTCATCGATATGTATTTCGGTCTCACCGAGATGGCAATGCAAACTCTCTGTTTCCCTTCGTAACGTTTCGGTCTTACCGAAATGAGCGATCGGTCCCACCGAGTTCGCAATGCAAACTCTCTGTTTCCCTTTCGTAACGTTTCGGTCTTACCGAAGTGAGCGATCGGTCCCACCGAGTTTGCCTGACCAACTCTCTGTTTAACTCATTGCTGAAATCGGTCCCACCGAGTTCATGCAAACGGTCACACCGAGATGAGGTCTTGCCCTAACCCTAGCACATCGGTCCCACCGAGTTGAGTATATCAGTCCCACCAAGATTCCTAATGTTCACATTTTGAACTAGATCGGTCTCACCGAGTTCTTCTATTCGGTCTGACCGAGTTGGGTCAAATGTGTGTAACGGTTGGATTTTGTGTGGAGGCTATATATACCCCTCCACCCCTTCTTTATTCAAGAGAGAGCCATCAGAACGAACCTGCACTTCCACTACTCATTTTCTGAGAGAGAACCACCTACTCATGTGTTGAGATCAAAACATTCCATTCCTACCACAAGAATCTTGATCTATAGCCTTCCCCAAGTTGCTTTCCACTCAAATAATCTTCCAACATAGCCAAATCTGTGAGAGAGAGTTAAGTGTTGGGGAGACTATCATTTGAAGCACAAGAGCAAGGAGTTCATCATCAACACACCATTTATTACCTTTTGGAGGGTGGTGTCGCCTAGATTGGTTAGGTGTCACTTGGGAGCCTCCGACAAGATTGTGGAGTTCAACCAAGGAGTTTGTAAGGGCAAGGAGATTGCCTACTTCGTGAAGATCTACCCGAGTGAGGCAAGTCCTTCGTGGGCGATGGCCATGGTGGGATAGACAAGGTTGCTTCTTCGTGGACCCTTCGTGGGTGGAGCCCTCCGTGGACTCGCGTAGCCGTTACCCTTCGTGGGTTGAAGTCTCCATCAACGTGGACGTACGATAGCACCACCTATCGGAACCACGCCAAAAATCTCCCCCTCTAGACATACTTCCGATCCTACAAGTGGTATTAGAGCTTTGGTCTCCATTTTCCTTGATTTCCATAGCTTTGGTGATAATTGCCTTGGTTTCACAACCTAGGAGAGTATGGCGTCTAGCGAGGGAAATTACCACCGTAGAGGTCCTTACTTTGATGGTACTAATTTTGCTAGTTGGAAGCATAAGATGAAAATGCATATTCTTGGACATAACCCCTCCGTTTGGGCTATTGTGTGTGTTGGTTTGCAAGGTGAATTCTTTGAAGATGGAAGAGAACCGAATCGTGAAGCAACCGCAGAAGAATTGGAGATGTTGCAATACAATGCTCAAGCTTGCGATATCCTCTTCAATGGATTGTGCCCCGAAGAATTCAACAAAATCAGCCGCCTTGAGAATGCAAAGGAAATTTGGGATACTTTGGTTGATATGCATGAAGGTACCGAGTCCGTCAAGGAATCCAAATTGGATGTGCTTCAAAGTCAACTTGACAAGTTCAGAATGAAGGATGGTGAAGGAGTTACTAAAATGTATTCTAGGCTTGCTCTCATCACAAATGAGATTGCCAGCTTAGGAAGTGAAGAGATGACTGACAGATTCATCATCAAGAAGATTCTAAGAGCTTTGGATGGAAAATATGATACCGTGTGCACCTTGATCCAAATGATGCCCAATTACAAAGATCTCAAGTCAATGGAAGTCATTGGTAGAATTGTTGCTCATGAGATGTCACTTAAGGATAAGGAATAGCTTCACAACAAGTCTAGTGGTGTTACAAAGCTTCATGTGATGCCCCTACAACATCAAGTGAGAAACAAGCCTTCATTGAAGAATTGAGCCTAATGGTGAAGAACTTCAACAAGTTCTACAAGAGTAGAAGCAAAGAGAGAAGTTCCAAGTCAAGGTCCTACTATGACAAGAGATCTTCTAGTCGTGAACGAAATTGCTACAATTGTGGAAGACCCGGACACTACTCTAATGAGTGTACGGCTCCCTACAAAAGAAGAGAAGACTCACCTAAAAGGAGAAGTAAAAGAGATGAATCACCTCCAAGAGAGAGAAGGAGTAGAGATGATCGTTATGAACGAAGACCCTCTCGTAGAAGCAAGGATTCGGACAGGAAGGACAAGTCATCAAAGAGCTACACAAGACGAAGACATCAAGCTCATGTTGGTGAATGGGTATCCGGTTCCGACTCCGACCACTACTCCGAGAGAAGTTATCACTCCGACTCCGAACATACTCAAGATGAAGGTGTTGCCGGTCTTGCACTTGTGTCATCCAACTCCTACAACATATTTAACTCACCAAATGAAGGGATTGGAAGATGCTTCATGGCTAAAGGCCCCAAGGTATCACACCCCGAGTATGTTGATTTCAATAGTGATGAAGATGATTTGCTAGGTGATGATGATTTACTTGTTGACAACACTAGTGATGAAAACTATGATGAAATTGCTATTAATCATGCTAATCAAGATGAAACGAATGACAATGATAAGAAGGAGATTGAGCGTCTAACTAAAGAACTAAACACTCTTAAGTTAGCACATGAAACTACCTTAGAGGATCATCGAGAGCTTTTAAAGACTCATGAGAAGCTACGCTTTGAAAAGCTCAATCTAGAGCAAGAGCATGGGTTCTTAAAAGCAATCAATGATGATCTTCGTAAGAAAAGTTCTTCTTACATTGCCAAGTGTTTACTCTTGTCTACTTACATGCCACAAGTAAAATTTAGCAACAAGAGCAAGAAAGATTCTTCTTCTAGTAGTAACAATAATCATGTTAAATCCAATATTGTTGCTTCTAGTAGTTCTCTTGATTCCACTAATGATTCTCTTAGCCAAGTTACACTTGAGCAAGAAAATAGCTTATTGAAGGGAATTATAGAGAAAGGTGTTTACAAGAGCCTTGCCGGAAGTAAGCAATTTGAGGAAATTGTACGCAAGCAAGGAAGGCACCGAAAGAATTAAGGTGTTGGTTTTGAACGCAAGTTCAATGCCAATGGAGTTGAGTGGGAAGAAGATCAATACCCCAAGACGAAGTTTGTTCCTCAACAAGAGAAGTATGATCCCACTTCTTTCGAGGGAACACAAGCTCAAGATGATCTTCCACCACAAGACCACAAGCTAAAAGGCAAGGAAAAGCTTCAAGAAGAGATTGATTCATTTGAAGAAGCTCCAAAGGCCTTGGTCAAGTGGGTTCCCAAGACTACATCAAGTTCTACTTCATCAAGTACGACTACAACTCCAAGGATTCCCATCAAGTTGATGTGGATCCCAAAGAAGAAGAACTAGAGAGTTCTTGAGGGTGACTCCGCCAACATACTTCACTCATATTCATTTTGACAAGGACAAGTGCAATCAACTTTCATATCTTGCACTAGTTCAAGGAGTCACAAACCCTCTTGTTGGTAAGACAAGGGACAAGGTAACCTAATGCTTTCATGGACAACATCATATGTGTATTTCACTCTATGTCTATGGATATCCATGTATGTTCCTTGTGGGACTAATCCATGTAGGTATTTAAAGTGCAACTCACTCTAATGGATTGCTCCAAATGATCTACATCAACATTGAGCGTCTACATCTTCAACACCTACATGAAGTCATCATCGACAAAACCCAAGGTTAGTTCATCCCTATTAGGGGGGATATCACATCTAGGGGGAGCTTCTCTAAGAATTGAGCTAAAGCAACTCTAATGGTGTGAACACATCAATGCATTATGTAAAAGTGGTAACCCCACTTGTGCTTAAACGATGAGTATGACATATGATCAAATGTTCTCATTTGACTCCTAAGTCAATATACTCATATATAGATGACCTAGTCATCGCCAATTGCTTGATAGATGCTAGAGTGTTTGTGCATGCTTTGCCACATATTTCATTTGCTATCTTATTGTGTGAGCATGTTGGTTGCATATTTTCTCCATTCGAAGACATCCATTTGTTGCTTTGATTGTTTGATTTCTTTTATTTTTGTCAAATGGATGGACAAGAATGCCTAAGTACTCCCTCTAGCTATCTATGCTTTTCTCGTCTCAAACTCTATTCATGCTACATCACAAAGTTTGAACAAGTCGAATTCGGACCCTCCGGGTGAGGAGCACTCGGAGCCACCGATTTGTCAAGGGCTTAAACTTCCAAAACCTCTTAATGGCTTTTGGTCTGACCGATTCATTCCTCTCGGTCTCACCGAAATCATTGAGTTGATCTAGGTTTTCACCTTGGTGCAACCGATTAGAACCGTTCGGTCTCACCGAGTTGCGGTAATCGCTTGCGATTCTGCATCTCGGTGCCACCGAGTCGTTCCACTCGGTCACACCGACAATGACTGGGTATATATACCACAGGTTGAAATTTGAAAATTACTCCGAACCGCTCGACCGCGCCTGCCTAGCTCTGCCGACCCCTTGGTCTCCGGATCATCGCCGTTGTCGCCAGCGTCCTCCTGCTGCTGGTCTCTGCTGCCGTCAACGGGAATCGCCACCGCCGTTGTCGCTGTAGCGAGATCGTCACCAAGTTAGGGTACGGACTCAATCTCTTTGTGCTTTCCTTAACTCCAATTCTTGCACAAAGAACAATGCCAAGCTTCTTGCCATGATTGAGATAAATCTATCCACCTAAAACTTCCTCTAGAATAGATTTGATGCAAAAACTTAGGGTTAGGTTTCCGCCGAACTCATCTCGGACCGATCGATTTTACTTTCTCTATGAAACCCTAGCATCTCGGAGTCACCAAACTACATTTCGGTCTGACCGAAACTATATGTTTAGACTCTGTGTGTGCTTCGGTGTCACCGAGTTTGTCATATCGGTAGCTCCGAAATGCTTTCTGCAGAAAACTAAAGTTAAGTTTTTGTCTCAATGCTTTTGCAAAATAGCTGTGCTTTGTGATGCTCATCCACTCTACCCATACCTAGATATTCACAGGGTCAGTGTCAAAGATGTCAGACAACAGTGATAGTCAGAACATGTCAGAGGAGCAGGTAAATCTCAGTGAGGGCACTAGTCCCTCCAACAGCAGCTATGATGAAGGTAGCAGAAGTACACCCAGCAATTTGCCTAAGGCTGCTACTAGGCAAAGGATGAAGAGAACCTCAGATTTGGAAGATGAGGATTTTGTTGTTGAGGAGGAAGTGACCTCCAAGAAGAAGGTACTCAGGAAAGAGTATGCTGCTGCTGCAACCAAGCCAGGGATGAAGGTGAAAGTTCCTGCTAAGAGAGTGCCTATGTCAAAAGCCAGAGCCTGCACTCAAGGAACCATGGAGTTCACTACTAAACCAAAAGAGGATGAGGCTGCTACAGGAAAGAAAAGGAAATAAAGAGTCAAGAAGACTATTGCCAAGGTCATTGGCAGACCATCTATGATGAGAGAGTCAGATGATGAGGAGGAGGAAGAGCCAGCTGCACCACCTCCAAAATCTCAGAAGCTCATGGGAGATGCTATCAAGTCTGGGGCTGCTCCATCTAAACCCAAGACAGCTCCAAAACCATCTGCACCCAAGAGATCCACTAGAAACATCCCAGCTGCAGAGAAGAATAAGGCCCCAGTGCCTGAAGCTCAAGAGGATGAAGAACATCAAGTGCTTAGAAAGCTAAAACCCAAGATTCCAGATCATGATGACAATCATCCAGTTGCTGAAAATATGAAGTTAAGAAAGGACGCAGGTCTCAGATTGTGGAGACAGACTGATCCATATGCTATAAGGAGAAGAACAACTGTTGATTATCACTTTCACACTAAGGAATAGCAAGATTTCTATGAGACAGTCCTGTTAGATAAGAAGCCAATTGTCAGTGATATGAGATGGGTTGACTGGAAATTCATTAATGACAATGAGGATTACTTCCCAGGAGTTCATGAGAGTTTCAGAATGAACGGAGTTGACAAGTTTATTGGTAAAAAATTGACCAAGTGGAATGATGAAATGGTGATGCAATTCTATTCAACTGCTCATTTCTATCCAGATGGCAAGATTGTCTGGATGATTGAAGGCACAAGATATCAATCGTCAATTGCAGAATGGGCCAAGTTGATCAATGCCCCTGAAGAAGCTGAAGATGACACAGATGTGTATGCCAAGCCAAGAAAGGATCACAACTCTATGGCTCACATGTACAAGCCAATTCCAGATGCTGCTTTGACAACTCACAGATTTGGATCCATCTATTATCTGCTGTCAAGACTTACCACGATAAACACTATATTGAGGCACACTCTGTTGCCCAAGTCAGGAGATCATAGGATGATCCGTGGTCACTCAATCAACCTGCTTCATATGTTTGATGTGCCAGAGAAGTTCAAGGTGATGAGTTTAATTGTTGAAACTGTGAAGAGAACTGCTGCAGATCAGAAAAGATCATGTGGAAATGCCCCTCACATTCAGATGCTAATCAATTCCAAGATGGGGACAGGGACATATCTTCTTGACAAAGAACATCTTCCCCTGAGGCCAGACTTTGAGGACAACGAGGTTGTCATGGATGCAGCACATCCTACTTCAGCAGAGGCTCAGGAGAAGCAAGAGAAAGCAAAGGCTGCAAAGAGTTCAACAATGCCAGATGCTTCAGGTGTCAATCTCAAGACCAAGCAAGATCAACTCACTTATCTGCTTGAGGCAAGCGTGAGAATAGAGAAAGGACTAGCCACCCTGACTCCAAATCAAGAGAGCCTTGAAAGGATCTTTGAGACCAAACTTCAAGATTTAGATGTGAAGGTCACCGAGATTCAAACCACAGTTGAGAAGCTCCAGGAAGAGGTTGAGGACAGGAAAGATAGACCTACCAACGACACTTTTTAGCGCATGCCAAGGGCACAAAGGTCTTCAGCAGTGCCAGTAGTCAGTGATACAAGGACTACACTCTCAGCACCTGCAGAAACTGCCACTATTGTACCTCCAATCTCAACTCCTCCAGCTCCTCAGACATCAGTAGAAGCATTTGCAGACGGACTCCTCTCCACGCCATCTATGCACACCGGAGCAACCAGCCAGAAGACCACTTCAGGAGCTCCCGGAGATCGTGCCTAGAGTGCCGCATAGCACTATGCATTTTTGAGCTTTTTGGTAACTTGTTGCCAAAGGGGGAGAAAGTGTATAGATCATTAGGCTTCAAGAAAGAGAGCGTTTTGCCTTTTATTGCCTCTTTTGCTACTTGCTACTTGATTGTTTGTTTGCTACTATTTGTGCTTATGTGGGAGATACTCTTATGATCATGAGTTTGATCATATTATGCTTTATTGTGTGCTTGAATGATGATATCTATATACTTGTGTATGATCAATCATGTTTCCCTTGGTGATGAGTGCATATTGTTTAATTCTATCATTTTGAGCGCTCCACCAAGATGTATGTGACATGGAAGAGTGCCCCATGATCCTAATTGATTGTGCATTTGCATTAAAAAGCAAATTTTAAATAATGCACAAATTTAGGGGGACCTCTTACTTATCACATACTTCTCAAATCGACGATGTATTTTCTTCATATTATGATCTGTCGAAGCTTTGATCTATATGTTGTCATCAATTACCAAAAAGGGGGAGGTTGAAAGTGCAACTAATCCCCGGGTGGTTTTGGTAATTCATAACAACATATAGCTCATTGAACTAATATCCTTTCAAGTGAAATATTTCAGATAGTTCAATGATTGGCATGGCATGGACTAGAGATGTGGACCCCTCAAGATGCTAAGGACAAAGATTGGCAAAAGCTCAAGACTCTTCATTTCTATTTTAGTGATCCAAGATCACATTGAGTCTATAGGAAAAGCCAATACTATTAAAAGGGGATGAGGTGTTGCATAATGGTCTACTTGCTCAAAATGCTTAGTGATATGCTCCAAAGCCCTCAACCATTTTCTCATTTCCAATATGTCCAAAACCTAAAGTCAAACTCAGCCCCACTGATTTGATCTATCCGGCGCCACCGAGTTTCTTTGACATAGCCACTGCCAGAAACCCTAATCAATTCGGTCTCACCGATAGGTATTTCGGTCTCACCGAGATGGCAATGCAAACTCTCTGTTTCCCTTCGTAACATTTTGGTCTTACCGAAATGAGCGATCGGTCCCACCGAGTTCGCAATGCAAACTCTCTGTTTCCCTTTCGTAACGTTTCGGTCTTACCGAAGTGAGCGATCGGTCCCACCGAGTTTTCCTAACCAACTCTCTATTTAACTCATTGCTGAAATCGATCCCACCGAGTTCATGCAATCGGTCACACCGAGATGAGGTCTTGCCCTAACCCTAGCACATTGGTCCCACCGAGTTGAGTATATCGGTCCCACCGAGATTCCTAACGTTCACATTTTAAACTAGATCGGTCTCACCGAGTTCTTCTATTCGGTCTGATCGAATTGGGTCAAATGTGCGTAACGGTTGGATTTTGTGTGGAGGCTATATATACCCCTCCACCCCCTTCTATATTCAAGAGAAAGCCATCAGAACGAGCCTACACTTCCACTACTCATTTTCTAAGAGAGAACCACCTACTCATGTGTTGAGATCAAGACATTCCATTCCTACCACAAGAATCTTGATCTCTAGCCTTCCCCAAGTTGCTTTCCACTCAAATCATCTTTCCACCATAGCCAAATATGTGAGAGAGAGTTGAGTGTTGGGGAGACTATCATTTGAAGCACAGGAGCAAGGAGTTTATCATCAACACACCATTTATTACCTTTTGGAGTGTGGTGTCTCCTAGATTGGTTAGGTGTCACTTGGGAGCCTCCGACAAGATTGTGGAGTTGAACCAAGGAGTTTGTAAGGGCAAGGAGATCGCCTACTTCGTGAAGATCTACCCGAGTGAGGCAAGTCCTTCGTGGGCGATGGCCATGGTGGGATAGACAAGGTTGCTTCTTCGTGGACCCTTCGTGGGTGGAGCCCTCCGTGGACTCGCGCAGCCGTTACCCTTCGTGGGTTGAAGTCTCCATCAACGTGGACGTACGATAGCACCACCTATCGAAACCACGCCAAAAATCTCCGTGTCTACATTGCGTTTGCCTTCTCTAAACCCGTCCCTTTACCTTCATATGCAATGTTTTACTTTCTGCTGCTACACTCTTATACTTGCATGTGTAGGTTGATTGCTTGACTTGTGCTAAGTTGCTAAAATCTGCCAAGACATAAAATTGGGAAAAGGCTAGATTTTTATTTGGTCAAGTAGTCTAATCACCCCCCCCCCTCTAGACATACTTCCGATCCTACACTCACCTTCTTTGGAGGGGTCACAGCATCGAGGCCGATGTCCTCCTCCTCGACCGGCCAGTCCTTCTGCGGCTTGAATAGCAGACCCCACACTTTCTTGTGGGTCATGCCGAAAAGATGTTGCACGGTAGCCGGATCTTCGGGGTCATACTCCCAAATTGGCTTGGCCCTTTCCTGACAAGGGAGGAGTCGACGCTTGAGCATGATCTGGATCACATTAACCAGCTTCGCACCGGTCCCCATTACGCTGACAACGCACTTCTGCAGCGCCTTCAAGTCGTCGGTGGACCCGCAGTCCGGGCTCTTGGTGGTCCACAAGGCCAGTCTGTTTGGGGGTCCGGATCTGAATGCGGGAGCTGCCGCCCAAGCGGCTCCCCTTGGCTCGGTGATGTAGAACCATTCCTTTTGCCACACCTTAATGGTGTCAATAAACTTGCCCTCCAGCCACGGGACCCGCGTGAGTTTGCTGATCATGGCCCCGCCGCAGTCCGCGTGTTCGCCACCAACCACCTTGGGCTTGACGTTGAACACCTTTAGCCATAGTCCGAAGTGTGGGCGGACTCGGAGGAGAGCCTTGCAGACGATAATAAAGGACGAGATGTGGAGGAGGGAGTTGGGGGCTAGATCGTGAAAATCTAGCCCGTAAAAGAACATCAACCCCCTCACAAAGGGGTGCAGGGGAAATCCAAGCCCCCTAAGGAAATGCGGGAGGAATACGACCCTTTCGCCCGGCCTGGGCGTGGGGACGATCTAGCCCGCTTCAGGGACCTGATGGGCGATGTCGGCCGACAAGTAGCCAGCCTCCCTCAGCATCAGGATGTCGCTATCAGTGACGGTGGAGACGTCCCACTTCCCGTTGGCACCGGATCCGTCCATGGTTGAAGGAGACGAGGTGGGATTCGCTGTGGAAAGAAGAGAAAAGGGGTGCTGGAGCTCTGAAGATCTGCGTGAGCGGAAGGTGAAAGAAGGTGTGGGATGCTGACTGTTGTAGCTCCCCCTTTATAGGCTATTGACAAGCCACGAGTTCCTTTTTTCACGCCGTTGGCTTCTCCACTTCCCGATACGCTCGCAACGTTATGTGCGGGGTGGATAATCGAAATCATTGATCATATCCCCTGAAAGGAGGGGCACGATCCCCACCTTGATGAGACATGTCAAACGTGGGTGGGCCTCGAGCCACGCTCCGAGAAATACTAACCGCTCAGCGTTATGGCCGGATGCGACTCTTCATTGAAAGAGAAAAGGTTGTCAGATGAAGGCACTATTTACACTTGAACGGTTTTTTGTTATTGCCTCCGTTGTTAAGTAAAACTGTCATTTAAGATTCCGGACATCACTTGGCTCTGAACATGAATAAAGCACACTGAAGAACTCGCCTCGCGAGACAAATACTGTTGGGTGAGCGGATGCCGGATACAAGCCTTGGCGTTGGAGGCAATTTCGGGGGCTACTGAGGGAGTTATGGACCAAGGGGTCCTCGGGGTGCCGGCCCATTGAATATGGGCCGGACTAGTGAAGCCGCATAGCGAAAGGAGAACTATGAAGCCGTGGTGTGCCCTCCAAGTCAAGGATAGGCAGGATCTCTTTTCTCCTTATTGTAATCTATCTCCAGTAACCCTAACCCTACCGGTGTCTATATAAACTGAGGGTTGTAGTCTTTAGGGGGAGAGCTATATTCATCACCTCATCACCTTAGGGTTTAGCTCATGATGATCACGAGGTAGATCTACTCTGTAACCATACTATACATCCAATACAATCAAGCATGATGTAGGGTATTACCTCTTCGAGAGGGCCTGAACCTGGGTAAACATCGTGTTCATCGTCCCCTGTTCCCCATCGATCCTAGATCCACAGCTCGGGACCCCCTACCCTGAGGTCTGCCAGTTTTGACACCGACACATACAACATTGGAGAGCTCGTCCTCCGCCTCCCTGAGAAGCACAAGCACAAGCTTTCACCCAAATGGGAGGGCCCCTTCATTATAGAGGAAGTACTCACGGGGGGGCATACCACCTTCGCAGCCCGTCAGATAACCGCCTTGAACCCAACCCGTGGAACGCAGCTCAGCTTCGGCACTTCTACGCCTAGTTCGGCATCGTCATCACCACTCTCCGTTTTCCTTCGTTTTTTTCTTTTTCTTTATTACTCTTGGAGCTTTAACCTCACGATTTAGAGTCCGGATAAATCGTAACATGGCAAGTCGCTATTGTACACATCTTCGGATGTACTACCCAACTTTACCTGGGGGCTCCTTTTAAAGAAGCCAATTAATATGTTCATCGCACAACCCATTTATCCTGTCTGAACTCATATCCTTCCCATATCTTTCAAGATATTATATGCACCTATTTGACTTAAGTCCTTTGCCAAGCTGGGTTGCCTGGCTCCTGTGTTTACCCCTACGTTTCCGATTATTCGGCTAGGGAGTAAAGGGAGCACCTCTGCGATTGTTACGACCGGGTAATCTGGATACGTACCTCAGACGGGTGAAGCCGAAAGCTAGCGTTCTTATAGAGAATAATGGGTCAGCCTCAAGGGAAGTGAAAATAACCAGGCGCTCGCCGCCAGCCTACTGTTCTTGGTTCCTAAAAACCACTAATATACGTATATCATTGACATCCAGACTTACGGTTTATGGTCAACATACTACACCTGAAGAAAGGAACCCTTTGAGGAACTATTTTCTTCGAAAGATGTTTCTAACATTAAAAAGTAATATAACATAGCTCTCTGCGCACGTTTTTGTCTGTTCAGACCAAATGGCCGGATTGCCTGGTGATGACCCACAAGTATAGGGGATCAATCGTAGTCCTTTCGATAAGTAAGAGTGTCAAACCCAATGAGGAGCAGAGGGAAATGACAAGTGGTTTTCAGCAAGGTATTTTCTGCAAGCACTGAAATTGTCGGTAACGAGTAGTTTGATAGCAAGATAATTTGTAACGAGCAAGTAACGGTAACGGTAAATAAAGTGCAGCAAGGTAGCCCAATCCTTTTGTGGTGAAGGACAGGCCAAAACAGTCTCTTATAATAAGCAAAGCGTTCTTGAGGGTACACGGGAATTTCATCTAGTCACTTTCATCATGTTAGTTTGATTCGTGTTCGCTACTTTGATAATTTGATATGTGGGTGGATCGGTGCTTAGGTGCTGTTCTTACTTGAACAAACCTCCTACTTATGATTAACCCCCTCACAAGCATCCGCAACTATGAGAAAAGTATTAAGATAAAATCTAACCATAGCATTAAACTTTTGGATCCAAAACGGTCCCTTACGAAGTAGCGCATAAACTAGGGTTTAAGCTTCTGTCACTCTAGCAACCCATCATCTAATAACTACTCCACAATGCATTCCCTTAGGCCCAAATATGGTGAAGTGCCATGTAGTCTAAGTTCACATGACACCACTAAGGGAATCACAACATACATATCATCAAAATATCGAACACATATCAAGTTCACATAATTACTTGCAACATGACTTCTCCCGTGACCTCAAGAACAATAGTAACTACTCAAAAATGATAATCATGCTCAAGATCAGAGGGGTATTAAATAGCATAATGGATCTGAACATATAATCTTCCAACAAATAAACCATATAGTAATCAACTACAAGATGTAATCAACACTACTAGTCACCCACAGGTACTAATTTGAGGTTCCGGTACAAAGATTGAACACAAGAGATGAACTAGGGTTTGAGAGGAGATGGTGTTGTTGAAGATGTTGATGGAGATTGGCCTCCCAAAGATGAGAGGGTTGTTGGTGATGACGATGGCTTCGATTTCCCCCTCCGGGAGGGAAGTTCCCCCGGCGGAATCGCTTCGGGGAGGGAAAAAGTGCTCCTGCCCAAGTTCCGCCTCGAGACGGCGGCGCTCCATCCCGAAAGTCCTCTTCTTATTTTTTTTTCTAGGTCAAAATGACCTATATACAAGAAGATGGGCACCGGAGGTGGGCTGGGCTGAGCACAACCCACCAGGGCGCGCTTGGGGGGCCTGGCGCGCCCTGTTGTCTTGTGCTCACCAGGTGGCCCCACTCCGGTAGTTATTTGCTCCAGTACTTTTTATATATTCCAAAATAATTCTCCATAAATTTTCAGCTCATTTGGAGATGTGCAGAATAGGTAACTCTAATGTTGCTTTTTCAGGTCCAGAATTCCAGTTGCCGGCATTCTCCCTCTTTGTGTAAACCTTGCATATTATGAGAGAAAAGGCATTAGAATTACTCCATAAAGCATTATTATGCATAAAAACATTATAAATAACAGTAGGGAATCATGATGCAAAATGGACGTATCAACTCCCCCAAGCTTAGACCTCGCTTGTCCTCAAGCAAAAAACCGATATCGAAGAACATGCCCACATGCTTAGAGAGAGAGGTGTCGATAAAAACAAAATACGGACATAGTAGCATTATTCTTATTATCATAACAGCAACAAACTTAATCATAAAGCTTTATCATACAACTTTTTTCATATAACTTCTCATGAACAAGTAACAATTCATCACAACATTGAAGTATAAAGCATAAACTCTATTGAAAACTAACAAACTATGTTCTCAGTCAACTTTGCAACTACAACTCATCATATTTTCAGGAAGGGTCATGTATCGGAGCCTTGTGGCAAGTCAACATACTCAACCATCATTTAACCTTCTATGATTGCTAACACTCATAGCATACCCATGAGCAAAAAGTTTCAAACAGACACATAGAAAGATAGGGGCTTGTAGTTTCGCCTCCCAACGTATTCACCTCAAGGGTGATGTCAACAATAATAACTCATGCTCACTCATATCCAACTGGATATATGTGCCTAGATCTTTCCTCACCACATGATGCTTGCAAAAAGAGAAAATAAAAAGGAATAGGGAAGAATACTTTGACTCTTGCATAAAAGTAAATACATAAAAGTAAAAGATAGGCCCTTCGCAGAGGGAAGCAGAGGTTGCCATGCGCCTTTTGTTTGTATGCCAAATCCCTTAATGCAAAAGAATGTCACGTTATATTGCCCCTTATGATAGCAACCTTTATTATGCAGTCCGTCGCTTTTATTACTTTGCCATCACAAGTTCATACAACGCTCAATTTTCTCTTACACTAAACGATCCAACACATTTAGAAGCAATTTTTATTGCCTTATTGCACCGATGACAACTTACTTGAAGGATCTTACTCAATCCATAGGTAGGTACAGTTGACTCTCAAAATAAGATTTTGGGTTTAAGGGTTTTTTGGATGCACAAGTAGTATCTCTAATTAGTGCGGAGTTTTTGGCTAGCAAAGATATTGAGCGAGCACCACATGTTGAAGGATCTATGACAATATAACTTCTATGTGAATATGAACAAACATAAATCATTACGTTGTCTTCCTTGTCCAACGTCAACAATTTTGACATATAATATTTAATGGGGGCTCACAATCATAAAAGATGTCCAAGATAGTGTATTTGCATGTGAATCTTTTGTTCCCTTATTAATTCTTTCATGAATTGCATCATTGACCAATGCTATGTTTGTCAATCTCCAATAAATTTTACCACTTATACTTTTCCTTATGTGATGTCATTACTTACCATAAGATTAGCATATGATCTTTTTTCATTATTTCCCTTTCTTTTTATTGTAACATAAAAGTAAAGAAACAAGACTCAAACTACTCTTTATTATATATCTCGCACACGATTACATAGATAGATAGATCACTAAGCAAGCACTTGAAAATAGATCGAACTAAACTTTTTTATTCAACTAAATCATAGGATAACTAAAGATCAAACTAAAATAGATAAAGGCAAAGAAAGTGTGGTGATACGATACCGGGGCACCTCCCCCAAGCTTGGCACAAGCCAAGGGGAGTGCCCATACCCGTTGCTCAAGTCTCCTTTGGTGGGGAAGATGATGATGGTGGTGGTGATGAGGTAGTAGCGAGCTTATCCTCCGGCTTCCATGGCAGCGGTTCACCATCATAAGAGGAAGCGCGAGTCTCACGAGTCCTGCAACTAGCAGCTAAACTCATACCTTTAAATCTTGCCTCATATTCAAAGACTTGATTTTGGAGATCATAGATTTGGCCTTGCAGAAAATTGATTTGCTCGCTGAGGGTGAAGACGATGTCCTTCATGGACCGACCATCCACCTTGTGATCACGGGTGAAATCCGTAATCATGAGGTGATTGGCACTGACCCCACGTTCCACCATCCCCTTGCACTTGAAGACCTCCTGCTCCATGGCTTCAAGCCTGGCCTCCACGGTTCCCGTCCTCTTGGGCCCTTGGACATCCCGGATGTGGAGCACCCCCTCACGCATCTCAATGGCTTGAGGGTGCTGCATCACCTCCCGCAAATACAGGTTGATGACCTTCTCGAAGAACTTGTCCTTGGAGGAGCTCGGAGCGGCCATGGCGACCGAGATCTATCAGAAAACAGCAAGAAAGAAGAACAGAAGATTTCTCTGTGGTACGGTGGTCAATATGTCAGGGAGTATATAAAGATTTTTTTTATCTTGGGAAACAAGCAAACGAGAGAAAAATGGAGTCGGGAAGGTTCTCGAGGTGGTCACAACCCACCTGGGCGCACCAGGCAAGGCAGGCGCGCCCTGGTGTCTTGTTCCCTCCTCGGTTGCCTTCCTGGTTGTTTCTTATTTTCCTAATTTTTGCAATATTCCAAAACTGACAGAAAATATTTTTACGGATTTTTCAGAGTCCGTTTACTTATCGTATCACGTACCTCCTCTTTTTCAGGATTCTGGAGTGTTCCGGAAGGTTTCTTTTATGTGTTCCTCCGGTGTCATGGTTTGAATAATATTACTTTCAACATTAATAGGCGTACCTAAGATATAGTGCTTAATTCTTTGCCCATTGACTACCTTTGGATTAGTACCTTCGGCATTATTAATTTTGATAGCTCCAGAGCAATAAACCTCTTCGATAATATATGGTCCTTCCCATTTGGAGAGAAGTTTTCCTGCAAAGAATCTAAAACAAGAGTTGTATAAAAGAACATATTCACTGACTTTGAATTCCCACTTTTAAATCCTTTTGACATGCCATCTTTTAACTTTTTCTTTAGATAATTTGGCATTTTCATATGCTTGGGTTCTCCATTCATCTAGTGAGCTAATATCAAATAACCTCTTTTCACCGGCAAGTTTGAAATCATAATTAAGTTCTTTAATTTCCCAATATGCTTTATGTTCTTACTCAAGAGGCAAATGACAAGCTTTTCCATAAACCATTTTATAGGGAGACATACCCATAGGATTTTTATATGCTGTTATGTAGGCCCAAAGTGCATCATCCAATTTCTTAGACCAATTCTTTCGGGACCTATTAACAGTTTTTTGTAATATTAGTTTTATTTCTCTATTTCTAAGTTCAACTTGACCACTAGATTCAGGATGATAGGGTGATGCAATTCTATGGTTAACATCATATTTAGCAAGCATTTTACGAAAATCACCATGAATAAAGTGTGAACCACCATCAGTCATTAAATATCTAGGGACTCCAAACCTTGGGAAAATAACTTCTTTAAGCATTTTAATAGAAGTGTTATGATCATCACTACTAGTTGGAATAGCTTCTACCCACTTAGTAACATAATCAACAGCAACCAAAATGTGTATACCCATTAGAGGAAGGAAAAGGTCCCATATAATCAAAACCCCAAACATCAAATGGTTCAACAGCAAGTGAATAATTCATAGGCATTTCCTGACGCTTACCGATATTACAGATTCTTTGGCATTCATCAAAAGATAAAACAAACTTACAGGCATCCTTGAAGAGAGTAGGCCAATAAAAACCAGATTACAGTACCTTGTGAGCAGTTCTATCTCCCGCATGATGCCCTACATAAGCTTCAGAGTGACATTTCTGTAGGATTTGTTCCTGTTCATGCTCAGGTACACAACGTATAATAATACCATCTACTCCTTCTTTATAAATATGTGGGTCATCCAAAAAGTAATGTCTTAAATCATAGAAGATTTTTTTTCTTTTGTTGATATGTAAAACTAGGTGGTATATATTTAGCAACAATGTAATTAGCATAGTCAGCATACCAAGGAGTATTATGAGAAACATTTATTGCAGGTAGTTGTTCATCAGGAAAGCAATCATCAATAGGTAGTGGGTCATCAAGAATATTCTCTAACCTAGACAAGTTATCAGCTACGGGGTTCTCAGCTCCTTTTCTATCAGTAATATGTAAATCAAATTCTTGTAGCAGAAGAACCCACCTAATGAGTCTAGGTTTAGCATTTTTTCTTTTCCATAAGATATTTTATAGCAGCATGATCAATGTGATCGATTACTTTGGAATCAACAATATAAGATCTGAATTTATCACAAGCAAACACAACTGCTAAAAATTCTTTTTCAGTAGTAGCATAGTTTCTTTGGGCACTGTCTAGAGTTTTGCTAGCATAATGAATAACATTTAATTTCTTATCAACTCTTTATCCTAGAACAGCACCAACATCATAATCACTAGCATCACACATAATTTCAAAAGGCAAGTTCCAATCAGGTGGTTAAACAATAGGTGCAGAAGTTAAGGCTTTCTCAAGTGTTTCAAAGGCTTCTACACAATCATCATAAAAACAAATGGAACATCCTTTTGTAAAATATTTGTAAGAGGCCTAGAAATTTTAGAGAAGTCTTTAATAAACCTCCTATAGAAACCAGCATGACCAAGGAAACTACGAATACCTTTAATATCTTTAGGACATGGCATTTTCTCAATTGCATCAACTTTAGCTTTATCCACCTTAATACCTTGTTCAGAAATTTTATGTCCCAAGACAATACCTTCATTAACCATAAAGTGGCACTTCTCCCAATTCAAGACAAGATTAGTTTTCTCACATATCTGCAAAACTCGATTAAGGTTGCTTAAGCAATCATCAAAAGAAGATCCATAAACAGAAAAATCATCCATGAAAACCTCAACAATCTTTTCACAAAAATTAGAGAATATAGCAGTCATACATCTTTGAAAGGTAGCAGGTGCATTGCATAAACCAAAAGGCATAAGTCTATAAGCATAAGTTCCAAAAGGGCAAGTAATGTTGCTTTCTCTTGATCAGGCTGTGAAACAGGAATTTGAGAAAACCAGAATATCCATCAAGAAAGCAAAAGTGTGTGTGCTTAGATAATCTTTCTAGCATTTGATCAATAAAAGGTAGAGGGTAATGATCTTTTGTAGTAGCTTTATTTAATTTTCTAAAATCAATTACCATTCTATATCCAGTAACAATTCTTTGTGGAATAAGTTCATTTTTATCATTAGGAACAACGGTAATACCTCCCTTCCTAGGGACAAAATGAACGGGACTTACCCATCTACTATAAGCTATGGGATAGATTATACCTGCTTCTAGAAGCTTTAGTATTTCAGTTGTTAGCACTTCTTTCATCTTAGGATTCAAACGTCGTTGATGATCAACAACGGGTTTAGCATCAGGTTCCATTTTAATCTTGTGCTGACAAAGAGTGGGACTAATGCCCTTAAGATCATCAAGAGTGTATCCAATAGCAGCATGGTGCTTCTTCAGAATTTTCAATAATCTTTCTTCTTTATGTTCTGAAAGGTTAGCACTAATAATAACAGGATATATCTTTTTCTCATCAAGATAAGCATATTTCAAAGTGTGAGGCAATTATGTTAATTCAAACATAAGATCACCTTTAGGTGGAGGAGGACCTCCTAGATTTTCAATAGGCAAATTGTGTTTGAGAAGAGGTCGTTGTTCAAAGAAAATTTTATATATTTCATTTCTTTCATGCATATGCATATCATTTTCATGGTCTAGCAGATATTGTTCTAGTGGATCAGTAGGAGGCACGGCAATAGAAGCAAGACCAATTATTTCATCCTTACTAGGTAATTCTTTCTTATGAGGTTGTCTACTAAACTTGGAGAAATTAAACTCATGAGACTCATCACCAAAGCTAACACCGACAGTTTGTTTCTCACAATCTAGTTTAGCATTAACGGTGTTCAAGAAAGGTCTACCAAAGATAATGGGACAAAAATCGTCTTGTGGGGAACCAAGGACTAGAAAATCAGTAGGGTATTTTGTTTTCCCACACAAGATTTCAACATCTCTAACAATCCCAAGTGGTGTGATGGTGTCTCTATTAGTAAGGTCAATAGTAACATTTATGTCTTCTATTTTAGCGGGTGCTATGTCATCCATAATTTCTTGGTATAAGGTAAAAGGAATAGCACTAACGCTAGAACCTAAGTCACATAAACCATGATAACAATGATCTCCTATTTTCACTGAGACAACAGGCATGCCAACAACAGGTCTATGTTTATCTTTATCATCGGGTTTGGCAATTCTAGAAGCTTCATCACAAAAGTAAATAACATGCCCATCAATATTCTCTACCAGGAAATCTTTAACCATAGCAACACTAGGTTCTACTTTAATTTGCTCAGAAGGTCTGGGTGCTTAAATATTACTTTTGCAAACCACAGTTGAAACATTAGCATGTTCTTTTATCCTAACAGGGAAAGGTGGTTTTTCAATATAAGCAGTAGGCACAGTTGGGTCAACATTGTAAATAATAGTTTCATCTTTAACTATGATTGGTTCTTTAATTTCTTCTTTAATAGGGGGATGATATTTAAACCACTTCTCCTTAGGGAGATCAACATGAGTAGCAAAAGATTCACAAAAGGAGGCTACTATCTCAGAGTGAAGTCCATATTTAGTGCTAAACTTGTGAAAAGCATCAGTATTCATAAAAGATTTAACACAATCAAACTCAAGCTTAATACCTGACTCTTTACCTTCGTCGAGTTCCCAATCTTCAGAGTTGCATTTAATTCTTTCTAAAAGATCCCACCTGAATTCAATAGTCTTCTTCATAAAAGAACCAGTACAAGAAGTATCGAGCATGGATCGATCATCATGAGAAAGCCGAGCATAAAAATTCTGAATAATAATTTCTGCCGAGAGCTCATGATTGGGGCATGAATATAACATTGACTTAAGCCTCCCCCAAGCTAGAGTGATACTTTCTCCTTCACGAGGCCAAAAATTATATATATAATTCCGATCACGATGAACTAGATGCATAGGATAATTTTTTTGGTGAAATTCCAATTTCAATCGATTCCAGTTCCAAGATCCAGTATCATCACATAGCCTATACCATGTCAATGCTTTTCCCTTCAAAGTTAAAGGGAAAACCTTCTTCTTAGCTTCATCTCCGGATAAACCTGCAAGCTTAAATAATCCACAAATTTCATCCACATATATCATGTGCATATCAGGATGTTTGGTTCCATCTCCTACATAAGGATTAGCTAGCAGTTGTTCTATCATACCCGAAGGAATTTCATAACCAATATTTTCAGTAGGTGCAGTAGGTTGAGGGGCAAATAATTGTGCTTCTGGTTGAGGTGAAGATACCCCAAACAAACCCCTCAAAGGATGGTGTCGATGTCAAAACCGGCGGATCTTGGGTAGGGGGTCCCGAGCTGTGGATCTAGGATCAATGGGGAACAAGGGACGATGAACATGGTGTTTACCCAGGTTCAGGCCCTCTCGAAGAGGTAAAACCCTACGTCCTGCTTGATTGTATTTGGTGTATGATATGGTTACAGAGTAGATCTGCCTCGAGATCAGGCGAGCTAAACCCTAAGTTGATGAGGTGATGGATGTAGCTCTAGCCCTAAAGACTAAAACCCCCTGGTTTATATAGACACCAGTAGGGTTAGGGTTACAGGCGATCGGTTGTAGGGAAGGAAAGATTCTGCCTAATCTTAGCTTGGAGGGCACACCACGACTCTGAAGATCTTCTGTCTATACTCGGATTCACACTATAGCTGGGCTTCATAACAGCTCTTCAGTCCGGCCACAAGCAATTGGCCGGCGTCCCAAGGACCCCTTAGTCCATGACTCCCTCAGTAGCCCCCGAACTAGCCTCCAACGCCGGGGATTGCCATCTGGTATCTTCAAATCTTCAGCTTGCAAGGTGAGTTCTTCACCTTTCCCATACCGTCCAGAGCAGCATTCCTATACCGAATGCTATCCGAAATTTTGAGTCAGCGTCGAAAGCTCGCCGACCAGCACGACCCGAGCTAACTCCGCACTCGTGCCTGACCGGCTTTAACAATTTGTAGTCCGAAGACATCTTCAGATCACGGTGGGACCATCGGAGTTTAATGCTTACCTCGGGGCAAGGGCCGGATAATAAGGCGGCTATGGCCAAAATATTAGCCGGCCTCTTCAAAGGGGAGGAGGAGGATTTCACCCAAATGAGTATCCGGGAGGGTCACTCTGGCTACAATTCGATAGACTGGGTAAGCTGCAGTCCATTGTCTTTAGTTTGGACATTATGTCCGAACTCTTATTTGATGTACCTTCTAACTTAAACAGGGTTGGAGGCGTCAGATTGAGTCTGTCTATTGCCCCTCCCCTTAGCCGGAGAATCATTCCTGTGATGAAGACCCGTGGTATCATGATGACCCGGAGACGTTGATCGATTTTGAAGACGGGGTCTTCTACCAGGAGAGCCTTGATGGCATCAAGGTTGCCTTGATGGCCGACCACCCTGGGGCTCTTCCCTCCTCCACTGTAAGTGAAAGGAAGACCTATTCCCAAATAGGGCGCTTGTCTCGCACCATCCCGAATGTGCTGACTTCTACTCCCAAGGGTCACCGTACTATGCGCCGAACAGTCATGGGAGGAGAGCGGACTATGTCGGCCTTGGCCCATAAGGGGGGGTCCAAGCGGAAGGCCTCCGCCCGAGCAGAAACAATTGCTCCCTCGGCCCAAAGGTGATGTATTCGGTACCATGACAAGAGCTATTCTTAATGCCTCTCCTCTGATGTTTGCTTAGCTTTGCAAAAGAAGAGTACCACCGCGCCAATCCGAAGACTCCCTGGGCATGCCAAGGCATGGTTCCAGTCTTGGGCCTTCGGCGCACGCTAGGGGCCCTACCGAACATGCGGCCGCTGGCGCACCTCCAGGGGATTCCGACGATGTTTCGGTTACCAACTCCGAAGTCAAGAGTGTGATGCATCACCGCCCCTAGAGGGAAACCTTACGCCATGCTGCCTTCACCGACCAGGAATTCAATGCATTTAATTCAGTGGACGCGTACCTTGGAGCGGCCCGAACAGGTCTTGAAGGGATCGCCAGTCTTTTTGCTGCCAAAGTGCAGGTGCGAGTTTGAAATAGCTTAAGAGCAGATCGTAATCCCTAACCTAGTAGCCCCCAAGCCTTAATTTGGGTGGGACGGCCGAGTTAAGGATCTGAATTATCTTGATATTGCAGGCCATGAGGGAACAAAATAACAAGTTGTCCGAAGACCTTGAGCTGAGCCAGACGCAGTTGGCCAACACTAAAGCCGAACTGGATGCGGCCAAGACAGCTACCAGCGAAATTTCTGGTAAGTAGAAAAGCTTTTTAGAACGCTTAAAAGGCTGCATGGCGTGTTCTGCGTATTAACACCCTGCTCTCCCCGTAGCCACCGAATCCGTAAGCGAATTACGGAAGGAACTGGAGGCTGCCAAACGAGTGCTGACACGAAGTCATGAGGAGAAGAATGAGCTCAAGGCGGAAAATCAGCGGAAAGCCGAAGAAATCGAGAGTTTGAAATCTTAGTTGGCGCAAGCCTAGGAAGATAACCAGAAGCTCAAAGGTGGCATATTCAGTAAGTCATGAATTCAATATCACGTGTATGTGGAAAGAGCCCGGAAGGCCATGAAAAGCATGGTTAAGGCATTATGGCTGCTAGAAGTGCCATCAGAGAGCATGGTTGAGCTGGCTAGCCGCTTTAAAGGGGCAAGGCGATGCTTTGAATTGTGGAAGACATCAGCCTGCCGGGAAGGGGCGTGCATGGCTTGGGTAATGGTGAAGACCCGATTCACCAAGCTCGACCCTGAACATATGGCTTGAGTGGGACCCATGGGGCCGGATGGACAGGAAATACCACTTAGCTTAGTGTACGACCAAGTGATGCCCGCTGCTTGGTACTCCCAGAAGGATTGTGCTTTGGACAGTTTGATAGATGGTATTGATAAAGAGTAGGGTGCGTGATTCTATGTATCCATGTACTTTGCATCGCGCCATTCTCAAACTACAGTGAAAACGTTGTCTTAACCGGCCATCGGCTTCCGCCTCCCCGACCAGTGATCGGGGAGTGTTCCATACTATATGCCCTGATGAACAGGGGGTGCTTCCGGTAACCAGGCAATCCGGCCATTTGGTTCGAACAGACAAAACATGCGCAGTGAGCTATGTTATATTACTTTGTAACATAAGAAACATCTTCCGAAGAAAATAGTTCCTCCAAGGGTTCCTTTCTTCGGGTGTGGTATGTTGACCATAAGCTGTGAGTCCGGATGCCGGTAGTACATGGACATCCGTGGTTTTTAGGAACCAAGGTTAGTTAGCTGGCGGCTAGCGCCTAGTTATTTTTACTTTCCCTGAGGCCGACCTATTATTTTCTGTAAGAACGCTAGCTTTTGGCTTCACCCGTCTGAGGTACGTATCCGGGTTACCCGGGCGTAAGAATCGCAGAGGTGCTCCCTTTACTGCCTAGCCGAACAATAGGAAACGTAGGGGTAAACACAGGAGCCAGGCAACCCAGCTTGGCAAAGGACTTAAGTCAAATAGGTGCATATAGTGGCTTGAAGGATATGGGAAGGACAGTAATTCAAACAACAAAAACAAGGTTGTGAGAAGTATATTATAATTGGTTGCTTTGAAAGAAGCCCCTAGGTAAAGCTGGGTAGTGCATCCGAAGATGTACACAGTGGTGACCTGTAGTGTTACGGTTTATCTGAACTCTAGGTCGAGGAGGCTAAAGCTCCAGCAATAGAACAAAGAAAGATAAAAAAACGAAGACTGTGTGAGGAGTGTTGATGACGCTGCCAGATTAGGCATAGAAACGCCGAAGCCGAGCGGCGTTCCACGGGTTCGGTTCAAGGCGATTATCCGACAGGCTGTGAAGGCGGTAAGCCCCCCTGCGAGTACTTCATCTATAATGAAGGGGCCCTCCCATTTAAGTGAAAGCTTGTGTTTCTGCTTCTCAGGGAGGCGGAGGACGAGCTCTCCCACATTGTATGCCTTCGCCCGAACCTCCCGGTTCTGGTAGCGCCATGCTTGTCGTTCCTAGAATGCGGAGCGTGCCCGAGCGATGTCGCGCTCTCCTTCCAGTGCGTCCAGGTCGTCTTGCCGGTCCAGCTCGGCCTCCTTTTCTTCGTACATGCATACTCTGGGTGCGTCATGGATTAAATCACATGGGAGGATTACTTCGGCGCCGTACACCGTAAAGAACAGGGTGTATCCTATTGATTGATTAGGAGTGGTGCGCAACCCCCATAGCACGGAGTCCAGCTCCTCTACCCAGTGGCAATCTGATTCTTCGAGGGAGCGGATTAAACAAGGTTTTATGCCACCCATAATTAATCCGTTTGCTCGTTCCACCTGCCCATTAGTTTGCGGGTGGTACACCGAAGCGTAGTCGAGCTTTATGCCCATCTTGGCACACCAATCTTTAACCTCTTGGGCGGTAAAATTAGACCCATTATCGGTGATTATGCTGTGGGGAACACCATAACGGTGTACAACACTGGATATGAAGTCAACAACTGGTCCGGATTCCGCAGAGGTTTCCGGCTTTGCTTCAATCCATTTAGTGAATTTATCCACCATAACTAGTAGGTATTTCTTTTTCTTGGTCCCCCCTTTAAGTGGTCCGACCATGTCAAGCCCCCATATGGCGAATGGCCAGGTTATGGGTATAGTCCGAAGAGCTGTAGGAGGCATATGGCTTTGATTTGCAAATAGCTGGCACCCAACGCAATGTCGTACTAGGGTACGTGCATCCGCGCGGGCCATGGGCCAGAAGAACCCTGCTCGGAATGCCTTGCTGACCAAGGCCCAAGCTGCTGCGTGGTGGCCGCCCATGCCGGCATGTATCTCAGCGAGAAGCTGCTGCCCCTTCTCTTCGGAGATGCACCTCTGAAGGACCCCCGTAGTGCTCTTTTTATAGAGCTCGCCTCATGGACCTTGAATGCCTTAGAGCGCCGGATTATTTGCCGCGCCTCCATCTGATCATCGAGGAGTTCCTGTCGCAGGAGGTAGGCAAGCAATGGTTCGGTCAAAGGGGCGATTATGGCCATGATCTAGTGGACCGAAGGTGTTTCTTCAAGTGCGGAGCCTCCAATGATATAATCGTCTGGTTCGATTTCTGGGGGGGCGATCTAGGCAGGCTCATTGACTGAGGTGCCACTGTCCCCACCTTGCCATACCACGGATGGCTTAAAGAGCCTTTCTAGAAAGGTATTTTTTGGTACTGGGTCACGCTTGGCGCCCATGCGGGCAAGAACATCCGCAGCCTGGTTACTGTCTCTAGAGACATGATGGAATTCTAGACCCTCAAATCGGGCTGACATCCGGAGGACGGCGTTTCTGTATGCCGCCATTTTTGGATCTTTGGCGTCAAATTTGCCATTGACCTGGGAAATGGCGAGGTTCGAATCTCCTCGCACCTCAAGCCGCCTAACACCCATTAACGTTGCCATCCGGAGACCATGCAACAGTGTCTCGTATTCGGCTGCATTGTTAGAATCCATGTACATTATCTGTAAAACATACCGGATATTGTTGCCTGTGGGGGATATTAGGATCACCCCGGCCCCCAGTCTGGCTAGCATTTTAGAGCCGTCGAGATACATCATCTAGTGTGCATATGTATTGTATTCCCGGGGGAGTTTGGCTTCAGTCCATTCGGATAAAAAATCGGCCAACACATGAGATTTAATAGCTCGGCGTGGTTTGTATACGATCTTGAAAGGGAGGAGCTCTATGGCCCATTTGGTAATGCGGCATGTGGCGTCCCTGTTGTTGATTATATCATTGAGGGGTACCTCGGATACCACTGTTACCGAACACTCTTGGAAGTAGTGTCATAGTTTTTGGGATGCCATAACGACCGTATATGCTATCTTTTGGTAGTGCGGGTACTGGGACTTGCATGGTGTGAGGACCTCTGACACATAGTAGACTGGTTTTTGAACCTGGAACTTGTGCCCCTCTGATTCCTGTTCTATGACGAGTACCGCGCTCACCACCTGATTGGTGGCTGAGACGTACAACAGCATGGGTTCACCGGTACCTGGCGCGGCCAGGATGGGGTTGCTTGCTAGGAGTGCTTTGATTTCTTCTAGTGTAGCGGTTGCATCATTGGTCCACTCAAAGTTTTTTGTTTTCTTGAGTAACCTATAGAGAGGCAGTGCCTTTTCGCCGAGGCGGGAGATGAAACGACTTAGAGCCGCCACGCAACTTGCCAGCTTCTGTACGTGTTTGAGCTCCGTTGGTATTGCAAGCTGGGACAGCGCTTTGATTTTGGTTGGATTGGCCTCGATTCCTCTATGGGAGACAATAAATCCGAGCAGTTTGCCGGTGGGGACTCCGAAGACGCATTTGTCCAGGTTGAGCCGTATATCATAAGCCCGTAGGTTTTCGAAGGTCAGGCAAAGGTCATCTATGAGTTGATCGATGTTTCTGGTTTTAATGACCATGTTGTCTACATATGCCTCAACCGTTTTGCCGATTTGGTTTTCCAGGCATGTTTGAATCATGTGTTGGTATGTGGCCCCATGTTCTTTAACCCGAAAGGCATCGTGTTGAAGTTAATGGCCCGTAGGGGGTGATGAATGCGGTTGCGGCTTGATCGGACTCCTTCATCTTTATTTGGTGATATCTGGAGTATGCGTCGAGAAAGCATAGTGAGTCGTGTCCGGCAGTCGCGTCGATGATCTGATCTATGCGAGGTAAGGGGAAGGGATCCGTGGGCCAGGCCTTGTTGAGGTCCTTGAAATCAACGCAGAGTCGCCATGACTTGTCCTTCCTGGGTACCATGACTAGATTTGCTAGCCACTCAGGATGCTTAATTTCACGGATGAATCCGGCCTCCAATAGCTTTGCCAACTCCTCACCCATGGCCTGTCGTTTGGGTTTGAAGAATCGACGCAGTGTCTGTTTGACTAGCTTGAAGCCTTTTATGAAGTTCAAGTTGTGCTCTGCCAGCCTCCGTGGGATGCCTGGCATATCCGAAGGGTGCCAAGTGAATATATTCCAATTTTCGCGTAGAAACGCGTGCAGTGCTTCATCAACTTTGGGGTCTAGCTATGCTCTGATGGACGCCGTTTTATTCTGGTCCGTCGGGTGTACTTGGAATTTTACTATCTCATCAGCTGGTTTGAATGACGTGGATTTTAGCCTTTTACTAAGGACCACGTCGTCCCTGTTGACTGTGGTGCGAAGCGTTGTTAACTCTTCGGCTGCTAGGGCCACTACAAAAAAAAGACATATCCATGACATTTTGGGCTGAACGAAATTTTTTTGTCATGCTTATGACACTTCTATGACGATAATTATGACAAAACCCGGTATCATCATAGATGTGGTGGGCTCCTACTTCTATGACAAAAATTCATGATAGAAAATGGGCTTTTCGTCCTGGGCGGGCCGGAGACGCACCTGCATGACATTCTTTGGGCCGTCCATGATGGAAAAAATCATGGTAGAAGCGAGGGTGGGGAAAATTTCGGGGAGTTCCCGGTTACGGTGGGTGGTCGAGGCCGAGCGATGCACGCGAGGTTTGCGTGTTCTCTCGTATACGTACACGTGTGTGTGCGAGGCATTGGGCTCTAACTGAACCTGAGCGAGGCGTTCACTTACTGAACCCAAGCGATTGCACTAGCTATGTTACTGAACCTGAGCGATCGATCCCTTGGCTGTTAACTGAACCCGAGCAATTCCTTCGCTACTGCTGCTAACTGAACCCGAGCGATCGATCGCTGCTACTGCTACTTACTGAAGCCCATCGAACCTGCTGCCTCTTGATGAACAGTGAACATGGGGGTTGGTTGAATGAGTCGAGACGTACGTGGTTGGGGTTGGATGAACAGTTCCGGTGGGGGTTGGATGAACAGGACCCCGTGGTAGTAGTAGTAGGCCATAGCCGCTGGATGAACAGGACCAAGAGAGGAGGCCGCCACAGTCGAGCTAGTTGGGGGTGGATGAACAGGACCCCGTGGAGGGCTGGTTGAACAGTAGCCAGTGGAGGGTTGGATGAACAGTAGCCCGTGGATGAACAGTAGCTGGTGGAGGCAGTAGGAAGACGCGGTTGATGAACAGTGCAGGTGGAGGCTGAAGGAAGTCGACGGTGGGTCAACAGTAGCCCGTGGAGTCCCGTTTTGCGATACGCCACACCTCTCTGATGAACAGGACCCCCGTTTCGACCGTAGCGCTCCAACACAAGTCCGTTTCCTCTGTTTTGCGGTACGCCACACCCCTCCCGAAGAACAGGACCCCCGTTTCGACCGTAGCGCTCCAACACAAGTCCGTTTCCTCTGTTTTGCGGTACGCCACACCCCTCCCGATGAACAGGACCCCCGTTTCGACCATAGCCGGTCGAACAGAAGGTCGTTTCCTCTGTACTGCGGTATGCCAGACCCCATTTTGGTTGTTCCGTCCAAGCCGGTTGGCTCCTGTTGAACAGGACGTATTCCGACCCAGTCTGTTGCCTCCCGATGAACAGGATGCTGTTTCTCTGTTCCGACCCAGCCGGTTGGCTGCTCGATGAACAGGACGTTGTTGCTGCCGTCCGTTGCCTCTCCATGTACACGAGCCCTGGCCGTATGTATGCGCGAGTAGGCGTTCGAGACCCCGCCCGTATGTACGTACGTGGCCATATTTTTTGGCATGTGGTTGTACGTACGTGTACATGGTTTAGAAGGGACTGCCTGAACTACTACGTCGGGGGCTCTACTACTACATGTGCCGCTGCTTGCTCGGCCATGGTTCATCGTTGTAGAGAGACCGATCGACCAGTATGTATGTACACATTCGCGAGAAAGCTACGTACGCTTTGACCAGGTGGGTCCCGGCTGTCAGGGAGGATAAGGACGCACTTCCTTGCGTGCGAAGTTATTGATGGTGGGTCTGAGCTGTCAGGGGGAGGATTCATTTTTTTCCGCGCCTAATATGGAGGCACTTCCTTGCGTGCGAAAATGTAGCTGGTGGGTCCCAGCTGTCAGGGGGGAAAAGTTTTTTTTGCAAAATACAGCTAAGCCAAAATACAGAGGCCCTTCCGGTAGGTCCCTGCTGTCAGGTGGAGGAATCATTATTTTGCGCGTAATAAGGAGGCACTTCCTTGCTGCGGCCGTGGACCCAGCTGTCAGCCTCTCCACATACAGTCCTCTTCCGATGTAAGTTGTTCCTTAACCACGTTGACCACGCCGCGTCGAGAGCACCAAGGCGGTGGACGACGGCGAGGCCTAGGAAGGGAATGGCTCGGAGCCGGGGAAGACTTGGCAGTTGTTTCCCACGCGGAGGGGCGTACAAGGGTTTACTGGTTGGGCTGCAGTGTGAGGCTGCCATCGCCGGGGAATAACAGCAGGTCTGGGTGAGTACAGGGATGGCCAGGCCAGCGATGGGAGTAGGGTGGGGCGGTGAGGCCTGCGCGGCAGCAGAGCCGGCCACGGGAGGCAGGAGCAGGCGGCACGACCGGCGCTGGTTTGGGCGGCTGGAGCAAGAAGACCAGAGGTTGAAGAAGCACTACGGCCGTTGGATGGACATCGTACGGTCACTGGAGCTAGAATCGTTCATATTGACTAAGTTGACAAAGCCCTCCATCTGCGTCAACTTAGTAAGCCCACAAGTCAGCCTCCAACTATGGTGGGTCCCAGATAGCAGGGGGAGTATTCATTTTTTTTGTGCGTAATAAGGAGGCACTTCTTTGCGTGTGAAGATATAGTTGGTGGGTCCGAGCTGTTAGCGGGAGGAACGTTTTTTTTTTGTGAAATACAGAGGCCCTTCCGGTGGGTCCCTGCTGTCAGGTGGAGGTATCATTATTTTGCGCGTAATAAGGAGGCACTTCCTTGCGTGCGGCCATGGACCCAGCTGTCAGCCTCTCCACGTACAACCCTCTTTCGATTGATGTCGTTCGTTGACCACGCCGCGCCAAGAGCACCAGGGTGGTGGACGACGGCGAGGCCTAGGAAGGGAACGACCTAGAGCTGGGGAAGACTCGGCAGTGGTTGCCCACGCGGTGGGGAGTACGAGGGTTTACTGGTTCGCCTGCCATTGCCGGAAAATAACAGGAGGTGTGGGTGAGTAGAGGAATGGCTTGGCTAGCGATGGAGTAGGGTGGGGTGGTGCGGCCTGTGCGGCAGCACAGCCGGCCATGGGAGGCGGGAGCAGGCAGTCCCACCGGCGCTGGTTTGGGCGGCTGGAGCAAAAAGATCAGATATTGAAGAAGCAGCATGGCCGTTGGATTAACATCCAACGGTCACTGCTGCTAGAATCGTTTGTGGACTAAGTTGACAAAGCCTTTCGTACACGCCAACCTAGTAGACCCACAAGTCAGCCTCCAAATCTGTCCCAAACAGCATACAACCCGAAATTTCTAGCCAGATTCAAATTAATTTAAAAACTAAACATACCTTAATTTAAATCCAATGAAATTTTACCCGCACAAAAACAATGAAATTTAAAATATCAAAATCCGAAAGAAAAAAGTATTTTGGAACTAATTGCCTATTTGCTGTATTTTTTCATTTTACAGCTCATTTCTTATTACTTATAGCCCATTTCTTATTACTTATAGCCCATTTTCTGGGCAAGCTCGAATGCATCCCTCCTCGTCTTGAAAGATTTCCGGCCCAGCGGGGCATAGAAAAGCAAGTAGGCCTATGTTGGTTATTCTGCAAAAAATAAAATAGCTGGGCTAGCCATTTTCAGAAAGGAAAAAAAACTGGGCTGGTCATGTGGTAAACATATGAAATAAAAGTCTGGGCTAGACGGGCCACAGCTCTTGCACAACCCAGTTGATACCCTTCTCCGTCCCCAAAAAAAATTACTGCGCGCACTGCTAGATCCCTGGTGTTTGCCGCTCC
Source organism: Thinopyrum elongatum (assembly GCA_011799875.1). Lineage (NCBI taxonomy): Eukaryota > Viridiplantae > Streptophyta > Magnoliopsida > Poales > Poaceae > Thinopyrum > Thinopyrum elongatum. The sequence continues at coordinate 333,380,024 of CM022299.1, read as the reverse complement.
TTGTGCAGTTATCTCGCTTATTGACTACATTGACAGTGGCGTGTGACCCAGATGTCAGGAAACCATCAGGAGGAACCCTTTTTTTCTTGTAATAAAGGAGGCACTTGCTTGCCTACTGCCATGATCCTGGTGGGTCCCTACTGTCATCCTCACCATGTACAGTCATCTCCTTATTCCTCTCGGTTGTTGACCATGTTGACAACACCAGAGGGCGGCGCCGCGGCGAGCGAACCAAGGCGGAGGATGATGGTGAGGCCTCGGACGGGAACGAACAGGAGCCGGGGAAGATGCACAGACTTTTAGGGTGCGATGTGGCCACGATGCGTGCGCGGCATCACAGCCAGCCGTGGGAGGTGGGAGCAGGCGGTCCCGCCGGCGCTGGTTTGGGTTTGGTGGCTGGAAGAAGAAGAGACTAAAGAAACACGACGGACGTTGAATGTCAATCCAACGGTCAAGGTTGGCACAACCGTTTGTTGATTAAGCCGACACCAAGTAGCATACTTTTTTATATATAGGAAGAAAAGAAAAACTGGGCTCGTTCGCCAAATAACATTCCCGAAACTACGACCGTTTGATCTTGCGTCGCAACTAAAACTGCGAGGAAAATGCGTTCGTTTGCTGTCCTCCTCCCAGGGAACGTTCACCACATAAGTGATTAGCACCCTTGGTTTTCAACCGAGAGGTCTTGGGTTCGAGTCCCAAGAACCCTCAATTTTCTCCTCCTTCCTTCCTCGCAAAAAAAAAGAAAAGAAAATCAAAGACTTGAGAAGGCGTACAGAACAAGCTAGTGTACCAGTAAAGAGACGTTGCTGAGTTTTAGAAAAAAGAGAGACGTGCTCCTGTAGCTGGTTCGAATCCAAACCTAGACTATGACTATATATGGTGCTATGCTACTCTGCAAGTAATGAAACTGACATATCCAATGTTCGCTTCTCCTCTTCTCTACTTACTCTACCTAGCATCAGAAGCTCTGGCCGCAGCAACCATGTCCGCTGGCGGCTCGTCCACCTGCTCTTCAGCAGGCAACAACCAGATATGCGCCAAGTCGCCACCCGTACCATCGCCTGTGGGTCTCATCACACCCCCGCCGCCATACGCACCGCAGCCGGTTGCTCATCGCAACCCGCTGCCATTGGTGTGGTGCCACTACTGCAAATCATGCAGAGTCATCCGTCGCGTCTCAACCACAATCCTCAACCCTAGCCGAGTCTTTTACAAATGCCCGAATCATGGGGTAATAATATGTTTAAGTGTTGTTCCGCTGCTTTTAGTTGCTGATTTTTTAATAGTTTGGTTAATGATCTTCCAATTTAATTCATGCAGAAAAGGGAAGATTCATGTGATTTGTATTTCTGGGAAGTTGCTGATGTGGAGGAATGCAACTACGTTGATTATTTGGTTAGTCGAGGAATCCCAATACCAGCAGGTTGGGGTGTTGGACAAGTAACTAAAGGAACGGCAGAACAGGAAGATGTAGAGCAGAAGGTTAAAGATGCAGTTCCTCTGATCATGGCCAAGCAACAGCTGCTGAACGGCCTTGACAGCAATGAGGAGATGAAAGATTGTGAAGATAATGGGAAAAATCGATGTGCTCTGTAGGATGATTGTCTCTTTATTTGCAGTATATGTAGCACTCGTGGTGTATTCAGTGGCTATGACATGAGCACTTTGCTGAAACTAGTAATGAATGAAACCTGTTTAGCAGGCTGGGCGTAGTGTTGTGGACATCTAATGATTTATATTAACGAAAATTGGGGGGGTATCCCCTTTTGCTCATAAATAAATAAATAAATAGCAGAGGCCCTTTTGCTAATAAATAAATTAGCAGAGGCCCTGTCGGGTCAGCTTTGTTCCCATTCGAAGACGTCGAGCAAATTGCAGTCAAACAGCAAACTATGTCATCAAATACAAGTTTCACAGCCAAATATGAGTACAACTAAACAACAATGACATCATGTTTTAGTCATCATACAATCACCAAACACAAATCAACATACATAATAAGTGATGTTCTCACAGCAAAATACTAAACAACAACTTCATCAGGTTTCAGTTGTCATAGCAAACACAATTTCACATAGTAGATAAAAAACGTCTTCTGATAGGCAAATACGGCAAAAGCAATCTAATCATCATCCGCAGCAGCAGCGTCAACATCTTCGCCATGTGTATCAGTCTGAATCGTAATTCCCCCCAGTGTCATCTTCTTCTTCATCCTCAATGTCCTCAAACGTTGGCATCTTATTGATCAACTCTCGTATGTCCACAGCCCGACAGGCAATCTTTTCGCCAGCGTCATTGACATGATGGTTCTCAAAGATATTAGGAACATCTGTGGAATCTTCTACCACAGAAGCAGTGTAAGCATCATCTTGTTGTGCAACTTCATTAAACAAATTCCTCTGCTCAAACCTTTGCAATACTCTCAAGTCATCGCTACATGCAAATGTGTCTTCTAAGAAAAATATCTGTGTTGCTTGATTTGCCAAAATAAAAGGCTCGTAGGTCTGGTACGCCGCCTTGACATTGATGGATTTGAAATAATCATCAGCTCTGGGTTTTGCGATCCGGGAAAACAGGTTATACCAACGACAGCACAACAGAACCACACACAGGTGAACCTCGAAACTGGAGATAAACTGCAACTGAACAATGTCTGTTATGTTAGCATACATTTCAGTTGTCTCTTCGCCGTACTTATCCGTGCTCATGATGGCACTGTTTTGTGTCTTCCTGCCTTCGTCGCATGCAAGGGTGTTGTAGCGCACATCTCCAATAACGCAAGATTCATAATGTCTTACCCGAGTATCAGGACCCATTGCTAGTGCGTAAAGGGCATCATTAACTGCCTGCCCATCCTCCCGCATCTTCTTAACCTATGGTTAGAAAATAAACAAGCTGATCATCTTATGTACTCAATATATTAAAAAAATTGACAGTGCAATTCAAAAGCTTACATGGCTCTTGAACCATTTCGCAAATCCTGCCATAACTAGTTTGTCAATGTTACTTGGATTTTGCGGTAGTAACTCCTTTTTATAGATGCTGCACAACATAGTGATCGCGTCAAACATCTAAATATATAAGAATGTGCTTCAAGTTTAGTAGATTACGATGTATAAGCTGCAATACTTAGCACTTACTCGATATAAGGTAGAATCTCAGGACAGTTAGTCAACACATACCAAACCATTTTGTCCAAATCTTTAGGTTTGTCATCTTGTCGACTCTTCCCTGTAACTCGAACAGAACAATTGAAAACATTGAGCTCGGGATTGTCTTCACTCACCTCTTTGCTAAGATCATCAGCTGTTTCAATGTATTTTGAGCAGAATGTCAACGCTTCTGTAGCAATGTAGGCCTCTGCAATGGAACCCTCAGGTCTAGCTCTGTTCCTAACATAGCCCTTGAAAGTGCCTAGCCGCCTTTCAATAGGGTACATCCAGCCATACTGTACTGGACCTCTAAGTAGTGCCTCATCAGGTAGATGAACAGCCAAATGCACCATCACATCAAAGAAGGCTGGAGGATATATCTTCTCAAGGTCGCATAGGATAGTTGGTATCTTGTCTCTAAGACGCTCCAAAGCATCTATCCTGATATTTCTACTGCAGAGTTCCCTGAAGAATTGTCCCAACTCTACAGCTGCTCTGTATAAGTCAGGGTGGCCCAATCCTCTAAGGATAACAGGTAAAACCCTTTGAAGTAGGACATGGCAGTCATGAGTTTTCAACCCTTGTACCTTGTTTCCATCTGCACTGACTCTCCTTTCAGGGTTGGAAGCAAATCCATGTGGGAATCTCACACGTGACAGGACCTTGCAGAATTCTTTTCTTTTTACCTTGTCCAAGACGTACACAGCTAGTGCCATATCCCGTGGTTTACCTTCATCTTCCACCTACAAATCCTTTCTGATACCCATGTGTGTCAAATCAATCCTAGATTTTAAGGTATCTTTCCTCTTGCCTTCAATATTAAGAAGTGTGCCGATAATGCTGTCACATATATTTTTCTTGATGTGCATCACATCAAGATTATGCCGCAGATCCAAATCTTTCCAATACTCCAAGTCCCACAAAGTGGACCTACGAGTAAACAATAATCTCTCTTCTGCCCTGCCACGCTTCCTTTTCCCGCTACCATTATCAGGATGGTTTCCTGGTGTAATAGGCCTGACCTTCTCTAATTCCACTTGTAACTCATCGCCGGTGAGCCTCTTTGGCGCATCACGGTTTTCATGCTTTGCATTGAACACATGTCTTCGATATTTTGTAGGACATGTCTTATCCTTGGCAAGGAAACGGCGGTGTCCAATGTAACAGATCTTGCTAAGTATTACATATGACAGCGGATTCTTGTCACAGCGAACACATGCATTGTAACCATGTGTCGTTCACCCTGACATAGTGCCCAAAGCCGGATAATCATGGATGCACCAAATTATAACAGCACGCAGAAAGAAATCAGCTGGTGGGCTGCTATATAGGTCTCGAGTGAGAACACTCCTCCATAGCTATTGAAGTTCCTCCACAAGAGGCTCCATGAATAAATCAAAATCCTTTCCAGGACTTTTTGGACCTGGGATGAGCAAGGCCATCATGTAGTTTGATTCTTTGGTGCAGACATTTGGAGGCATGTTGTAAGGGATAACAAGCACTAGCCACATGTTATATGTGGCGCTCTGGTGGCCAAATGGGTTAAATCCATCTGTAGCTAAGCCAAGTCTAATGTTTCTCGGGTCAGCAGCAAACTTTTGTGTTTCTGATTGAAGCTTTTCCAGTCACTACCATGATATGGATGACTCATTACATTCTAATCTCTGTACTCCTGGTTCCTAGAATGCCACAGTACATCCTCTCTTGTTTCAGCATCATGAAACAACCTCTGCAATCTTGCTATAATTGGAAAATGTCTCAGAACATTATGAGGAATCCTCTTCACAGCATCGCCATCTTTCCATCTTGATGATTTGCATTTTGGGCATTCACTTAAGTTGGCATAATCCTTCCAGAACAGAACACAATTATTCTTACAAACATGGATCATATCATATCCAATTCCAACTGCACGAAGGAAAATCTTCATTTTACTGTAGGTGTGTGGCAGCTCAGACACATCTGGGAAAGATTTGCGGGAAAGCAGCCAACATCACATCGAATGATTTGTTGGTCATCCACTCAGATGTCTTCACCTAAAGAAAGGTGACCATAGCTGAGAATACTGACATCTTATTTCCTGGGGTGACAGCCACGTTGCATTGTTCCAACATGCGGGCCCACCATTTTTCTTCTGCAGGTGAAAGTTCACGAAATGCGCGAGCATTTCGTAGCATTGTTTCAATGTTGGTCAAACTCACTGGCTCCGCCACCACCACTTCCTCCTCCTCTTCCACTTGAGCATCAGGCAGATCAAGATGGTGATCTGCTGCTTCCACATAGTCAGTAACATTGACGTTCACAGCTTCACCATGATGAACCCACCTAGTATATGTGACCGACATCCCATACAAGTGTAGATGATTTTGCACAGTTGACTGGGGTCTTGTAACTGAATTCATACAACTGTTACATGGGCAGAGCACATCTGATTTCGGACCACCATACTCAGCTCTGATAAAGTTCATGAAGTTTTCAACCCCCTCGACATATGCAACGGAGAATCTTCGAGCAGAAGTTATCCAAGTCCTGTCCATCTGTTAGACATACAAATTAGTTATTCTACTAGATATTACAGGAAAATCATATATGCTTTTTTATGAAGTCCAGAGAAAAATACCTAGGTCGATGTCTAAAGCTATGGCAAGATATTTGGACAAGCAGATCTAAGTAATGAAATACTCCCTCCGTCCCAAAATAAGTGACTCGACTTTGTACTAGCTTTAGTAAGCTAGTACAAAGTCGAGTCACTTATTTTGGGACGGAGGGAGTATATATGTAAAGCTAATTCAGCAAACAGATTTGAGTGCTAAATTATGGCAGGCTGTTTCAGCAGTCAATGAGGCTGAGCACACAGCCATTGAAGGCCATCTCAGCAACAAAGATCGAGTATAAAACAGTGTATAGCTATTTCACCTAACAGATTGGCTACTAGACCATGGCAATCTACGTCACAATAAATATATGGCAGGATATTTTAGCAACTAATCAGGCATGGCATGCCATCTCAGCTAAGCAGATTGAGTGCAGAACAGGGCAAGGAAGCTTCTTAAGCAGAGCATATTGACTGCAAACTATTTCGGCAAACAGTGAGATTAACAGCGTCTATCAGCTAACAATCAGCGCTACTCCGACATGCATGGGGCCTCAGTCTAGAATGCACGTACCGTGGGAGAAGCTGACCGTCATGCGTCTCCACAAGAACGTCGCCAGCGGTGGCGGCGCGGCTAGAGGACGGCAGTCTACGAGAGCGTACTGTGGGAGCGAGAGGATCGCCGTGCGTCCCCTCGACGAACCGCGGCACCGACGAATCGGCGCGGCGGGGAGGGCGGCTTTGGCGGAGCGAATGGAGTGGAGGGGGCCGGGGGGGAGGGGGTTTGGGGAATATTATTGGCTAGTTGGCCGAAGGGCGGTTGAATTTGGGATTTGGGGGGAAATTTTGGGGGAAATTTTCGTGCGGTGGGCGGGGGAGTTTGGCGCATGGTCGGTTTCTCCAAGTGCGGTCCCACGTGTCAGTGAAGAGGCAAGTCGAAGCACATTCCATTTGTGTGAGCCGTGTGCAGGACCGACCGTGTGAGGGGTGCAATGCGACCGCGACAGGCGTGCTGTGAGTGTATCGCCTTTTTTCCTTTTAAACTTGGTGCTTCGCGCGATCCATCGATACTACTACTAGTAATCCGGTAATCCCGACTAAAACGGCGCGGCCGGGTCTTTTCCCGCGCGATATGCTGGGAGGTTGGCTTAGTTGGTTTTTTTAGGATGAGTAATGCTACACCTACGTAATCCCAGTTACGTAATTAACGTAATGTGAAACATGTGGGCTGTTGATTGGAGATTGGGGGGAGGGAGGGGCCCACCACCATGAAAATCAGGGGGAGAGAGAGGCAATTTATGTGAACCCTTTCGTAGGTTCCCATAGATGTAGAAAGATGTGAAATGCGTGAATGTGTAGTGGAGTTACTATTGGAGTGCCTAAGATAAATTGTGTATGTAGACCCTATGTGTTTATTTACTTCGCATGTTAGCTTTGTCTCAGGTTAAACCTTCTAAGTTTATACACACAAAAATGAATCATCATTCCATATATTTTCTTACTCCTACAATATATCTTACTATTATTGTGAAAGTTCATATACACCGGACGAGATTCATGCAAACACAGCAGGTTTTCATTACATTTCGAACTTTTATAGGACAGAAAAATAAAACAAACCCGACCCTAAACCTTTTCTATGGCGGCGACCGACGTCCTCCATCTGCCATCTCCATGTACGGGGGCGGGGTTCAAGACCCGTGAAGTGAAGGTGCGGTCTTCGGCGAGGAAGAGTAGAACACGGGAGATGGACCGGCCAGTTGGCACACACCCTACTCATCCTCGGAGGAGTCCCCGACCTCGGCGGTGCCGGTGGATGTGAGGTCGATGATGATGGACGTGGACGGTCTGTCGCTTCACCTATCACATGCGCCACCGAACGTTGGACGGCGGCAAGTAGGACGTGTGGCTGACGGTGCTCCCATCGTCGGCTGCCGGCGTGGCCACTGCTTGTGCAGTCGCGTCCGCGTCCGGCTACGCCGCTATTGTGTTGCGAGCAGCGACTTGAGCGAGGGCGGCGACCTCATGCTTCATCCCCAAAGACAAGCTCTCCCACAGAGCGTTCACGCTAAATCATGGTGGATGTGGTGCCACCATGCCAGGTAGCAGGAGGATGCGCTATGGTGTGGATTTTAGCTGGGCGTTGCCACTTTAAGTAGCACATTCCGGTGAGGCCAAGCGTCCGGGTGTGTCATTAAGTCATCGGAGTTGGTTCCTCGGGCACCGAGCCTCTTAATGACGGCATACGGACAGACGGCATGAATGCGGGCAGCTGGCGCCGGCTGGGAACGCACCACGCGACGGCGCGAGGGACGAGGGTTTTTGGTGTGCCAGGATAGTCAGCTACGGTCGTGGCAACGTTGGAGATGCCCTTTGCTCACATGCAATCCCCACATGTCATTGAAAAAGCAAGATGACCCGGCATGGTCTCAGGTCCTAGGGATGCAGTTGGCCATGCTAGAACACTCCGCGGACGCATCGCGGCGCGCGCGCACTTCGGCGCCCCGTGCATAACGATGAGTGTGTCGCTCACCGCGGTCGCCGTGTCCAGAGGCGGTGCGGGAGCTGCGCCACGTTGCTGGCCCCCACGACCCACATGAACGATTGCCGGTGGCGAGGAGGTCGTGGGCCAGCTCCTCCATTGGACTAGTCTGTGCCATGTCATCCCGACAGGTGTGCCCCACATGTCGGTTTCCTTGTTTTCCCGGCCAAATTCGAGCGCCAGTGCTCCGCGTTACGCATTAGGCGCAGAACAGGTGGTTTTTGTGCCCTGGTTCAAATGTGGTACAGTACCAAGTTGTTACCCTATCCCCAAGTGTGGTGGTTTTGGGTATGGTACCACCCTTTTCCTTTTCAACTAGTGAAGCATAACACTTGATTAAGTAGCTGGATGGTGTGCTAATGTAGGTATCCGACTATTTGAAGGAATAATTGAGGTGTGCCCGGTCCGTGCCCGCATTCAGGGGTCCAACTTACCATGTTTCGGCAGTAGTAACTATATACTAGTCCCTGCGTACTCCCTCTGTTTTTATTTACTCCGCATTTTAGCTTTGCTCAAAGTCAAACTTTGTAAACTTTGACAAAGTTCATAGACAGAAATAATAACATATACAATAACAAATCAATGCCATTAGATTCATTATTGAATATACTTTCACATCATATAGATTTGCTATTGTAAATTTTCATATTTTTTCTATAAATTTGTTCAAATTTTATGAAGTTTGACTTCAGTCAAATCTAATATGCAGAGTAAATAAAAACGGAGGGAGTATCTTACTCCGTGACCAAGACGGAAGGGAAAACGAGACAACTTTATGTTTATTTGAGCCGTTCAAGTATAATCATGTGGCGTTGCTTATTTCTCATTCCTCTCCAACCCTCTTCTCCATCGATCATGCCGCCCTCCGGTCGAGTCCATCCTCCCGCATGCCTCATTTGAACATTTCGCCGAGTATCATTCGCATGTGGGCCTAGACCATGCTTATATTTCCAATGTTGTAATTTGTCTGACATGCATACAGATAAACGGTTCATTTAAAGTTTCACTTTGCCTCCACTACGTGTCGCTTCCCATCTTAGTTTTTACATCCCATTCAGTTCATGCCCCGACACATCTTCACGAGATCGATTGATGTTGAGAGATCAAGTGCATGTCGTGCAAGGAGATAAAGGTTTGGTGTGTTTCTATGATAGAAATGACCCGGGGGGTCTGTGTGGATCGGAGGGAGTATATTGTACGTTCAAAAGCAAAACAAATGTACTGTACCCACCCTAGTCCTCTTTCAATCGATCTCCGGACACCGAGATGAAACCGAGAGAGAACGAGTGGGTGCATGTGTGATACCTAAGGCGAATTCAAAATTTTGAACCGGTGATCATAGCATCAGCAAATCATATATAAAGGGTATTCAATGTTCGTTTCGCTTTTGAATGTACAATATACTCCCTCCAATCCTTTCTAGTTTACATATAAGTTTTATGTGTAGTCAAAGTATCTCTACTTTGACCAAACTTACAGAAAAAAGTATCAACATTCAACAATGCCCAATCAATATTGTTAGATTCATACGTACTGCTAGATTTGTATTCAAACAGAGATGGTTTCCAATTTGTTTTGAAACACGTGAATGTGCTTGTTCTCGCGCATGCTCTTCCTACTAGGCTTTCGCCACGTATAGCCAGTCCAATAGTAACTTTTTTTAAGCTCCCTGTCCAATAGTAGTAGATGTAGTAGTACTAGTGGAGTACTGACAACATCTGCAGTAGAGTATGCAGTGCTCATAGTACTAGTAGTATACTCCCTCCGTTTTTATTTACTCCACATAAAACGGAGGGAAACACTCGGCCGACCTCTCTCTCTTCTAGTAGTATAAATGACACGGGCGGGGGAGGGGGAGGGACGTCGGTTTGCTCTCAACTGCAGTCCCACAAGCAAGCAAAAATGCAAGACGAAGCGCGTTCCATTCGGTGAGCGACGTGGAGGGTCCAGCGTGCCGGGGTGCAACATGAATGCGGCAAGAGTGATGTACACCGTCCGTTCCTTATGAACTTGCATACCTCGAGTACTCCTTTTTTTAACACAGTACAGACGCAAGCACTCATACATGTGCGCATACACTCACCCCTATGAACGCACACACGCACACCCTACCCCTATGAGCACCTTCGAGAGACTGAGCCGTCATACCTCTACTAGCAAGATGCCCGTGCGTTGCACGTAACATCAAGATGCATTTGTATGAGTAGTTTATCTTGTGAGAGAAAAGGATGAATGAGGGAAGGCCTTATTTGCAAATGTGGAGAGGGGTGTGGGTATCTTTTTGCAAAATTGCCATAGTTTCCTTCCTATCCGTCATATATAGATCGGACGGCCTATATTGCAGGATCTCTACTCTCGGTGATGATGGTGTGCCTGCCATCCTGCAATATAGGCCGTCCGATCTATATATGACGGATAGGAAGGAAACTATGGCAATTTTGCAAAAGGATACCCGCACCTCTATCATTCATCCTTATCTCCCACAACTTCATTGTTGAGTAATTAAAAAAGGAAGCCTCTGGAACAATCTGGCATGGTGGCTGCTGCCGGCGTCGTCCATCCCCATGCCTCCGCTAAGTCCGACCACCAATCACCATCGCGCCCCACTCCTCCTCACCTTATCTCTCATCTTTCTCGAGATATCATTTTTCGATGAAATTCTCGAGACACCATTTTTCGATGAAATTCTCGAGATACCATTTTTCGATGAAATTCTCGAGATATCATAAAAAAATGCATCCTGATGTTCCATGCAATGCACGGGCATCTTGCTAGTCATCTTGAGATTTACAAAGTCATCGCCTCGTCGTCGACAGGAACGATGGGGAGGTCCGGACATCTGCCACGAGAAACTCCGAAACTTTGGTCCCATCCCACCCCACAACTCTCCAGGCTCGAGCCGTCCGGCTTTGCAAACTCCGCAAAGTCAAAACCGAGTGACCGGTCATCACCGGAACCACTATTCACACCAGAACCTTTGTTCCTCGGCCTACACCAGCTACTTGCCGGCCGGTCACCACTGCCCCAAAACCACACCTCCTCTCCAGCCCATTCCCCCACCTTTCGATCCCCTAGCCCGCATCAACCGTCCCCTAGTTCACCGGAAAGCCATGGTGCGCCGCAAGATCACGTACTACAAGATGCTGACGCTGGAGCACCACGCAAAAATCGCGGTGGCGGTCAGTGCCACAGACCTCCGATCCCAAGCTCGCTTTGCGGTGGGCCAATCCCCGAGTTCTCTGGAGCCAAGCTCCGAGGAGGAGGAAACCGATCCAATGTTCATGGCGGAGGTTGTGGCGCAGAAGGCGCCCGATGCGTATGAGATGATGGACATCGACTTCGTGCCGGCGTCCGGGTCCCCCATGGTGCAGGCGGACCAGCGATTCAACCTGGCGATCCTAAAGGAGGACCGGGAGGTGGAGGCTCAACTCGACGCAGAGCGCGCGGATGCGGCTGCCATCGAGGCCCTCCTGCAGGCGGAACCGGATGTCGTGGATGTGAACCGGGTGGCGGAGGCTCAACTTGACGCGGAGCGTGCGGATGCCGCTGCCATCGAGGCCCTCCTGCAGGCAGAACCGGACGTCCCGGACTTGAACCAGGCGGCAAAGGCTCAACTCGACGCGGAGTGCGCGGATGCCGCTGCCATCGAGGCCCTCCTGCAGGCGGAACCGGACGTCCTGGACTTGAACCGGGTGGTGCTCGCGTCTGTGCAGAGCGCCCGCACGCTCCGCGTGAACGAGTAGCTGGAGGCCGAGGACAACCACGGTGCGGAGACACACGTCGGCAGCTACGGCTGGTTCGTGCCGGCAGCCAAAGACGACGAGGCCATCTCGTTCCGCGAGCAGTGATAGTTTTTCTTTATGTTGTTGTTTTTAGGGATCTTTTGCTGTGTAAAAACATATATTTATGCAAGTCGCCTGACTTTCATCATTTGGGTCAGTCAACCATTTCAGGCGGTTGGATGAATATCCTACGTCTCCTAACCCTTCTTCTTCCTCACCTCTTCTTCTTCCCCAACAGACCACTGCACGGGCCGTACGGATCTTCCCCAACATGCAGTTGGATAAACATACTATATGAACGAAAATTATGTGTCAGCGGTAGGATGGCTGAGTTTGGTTTGATCACAAGCTGTAGCACGTGTCAGTGAGGGTATGTTCCCTTGGTTGGGTTTGCGGCGTGCAGGAGCAACTGTGTGAGGGTGCGGTGCGACCGCGACAGCTGTGCGCAAGTGTACCTCCTTTTCATTTTGAAAACTTTAGGCAAGCTTGGCAAAAATGTGTGGCGAAGTATGGCAATGCAAGGCCTAGACCCAAACAGGATACAAGTACGTACGTACTACTTGTGTTAAAAAAGAAAGGCGGGGTTTTCCTTCGCAGGATTGATCGATACAAATCCTCGTTTGATGTGTCAATTAATGCGTATTTTTTTCTCCAACGCCCAAAGAGCTAACCATCTCACTCCTCATTGATTGATTAATGCAGCGCCATGCAAACCAACCTTCTGACTTCCGCATGCATGCAAGGGTATATTAATGTCCTTGGTTGCTAGTACGAGGCAAACCCCATCAATTTTGCCTCGATTAGTGTTAGTGGCCTTCTGCAAATTGTAATTTTGATACTGGCCTTGTATACAAAATAAATGGAGGTAGTAACTATTTGACTTCCTTCCCCATTGCGGTGACGTCGACGATATCTCAAACATTGTGGTTTGGCGAAGTGCGTTCAACGGAGCACACCATTGAGGGAGACCACGGTAAGTCATTCTCAAGTGCCGCCTGCAAGCCGAGACAACCGCCTTCTTTGCATCCAGGAAGTCCATTGAACCAAAGGACACGTAAATGTACTAGTACTACACAATAGCGTCGTCCGTCCAGCTTAGTGCGGTAAGGTGGTTTCTCGAAGAAGACGATGGAGAAGCGGAGTCAGCGAAGAGTGAAATGATGGTTGCTTCGTCCATGCTTTGTGATTTGACGCCTCACTGCTTTGTGATTTGTGATAGAAGGGATAGGGGAGTAGACTCTGTGCTCTATACTATATATGCGTCCAAGCACGGGAGAAAGAGGAGAGAGGTTGCATTTTCCTATTCCTTCAATCAATCAATTAGGGAGTTTCGGTTCCCTCTTTTTGGCTTTGGCAGCACCCTCCACAATGGTTCCCATCGATGCCAAAAGCTATTTTCACATTTGGCTACACATTGTGGATGCCCTTAACCGTACCACTTGGTTTTGCTCCTGTGTGCTATCTATACAAATCTCGATTATATTGATCTAAAAAATTATAGTATCAAGATTAGTAAAAAGGAGGTGATTTTGCCACGCAGAAGGCGGGGGAGGTTTCTTATTTTTAGAGGACGTTGGCCTGGCGGTTTTCTAACATGCGGTCCCACGTGTCAGTGCTTTACCAAGCCGATCCACATCCCACATGAGGCAGAACAATGGTAGAAGCAACACGTGGTTAACTTGAAGAACATGAGGGAGAAGCGGATTCAGCAACGAGTGAAATGATGGTTGCTTCGTCCCTCCAACTTCTTTTTTTAGCATTACTTTGTCCCTCCAACTTAACTGCGGGAAAGGTGCAGCTTTGTGATTTGACGCCTCATTGCTCATTACTACACCGGCGCCATGACTGGGGTGCTTCACCCCTGCTGCTCTTCACTATTATTTCGGTATGGCACGTGGACCCAGTTGCTTGATGTCCCACATGTCGGCAAAAGGGACTAGAACATTTATGAAAGCGAGTGCTCCACTCTTACGACGGAGGAGTACACGACACGGCGACCCAGTGAACTGTTACTTGTACTATAGTACTACTATAGTTTTGCTGTTTCGCACGATCCATCGATACAAACCCGATTAAACAGGCAAGGGCGGGATTTTTCCCGTGCGTTAGATGATACTAGGCATACATTTCAAAGGCAATTTTAATGTATGCTGTCGGCGTTATGGGAACGGGGGTACCCAGACTTGCCTGCCTGCGGCCCACGGTGTGGCTCCCTCGACGGCCTGGTACGGCCCAGCTTCAGCGACAACAACTCAAGACCCTCGCGAGGGGCCAAGCCTCGCGAGGCGGCCGACACCAAGACCTCCACGAGGAGCGGCCTCCTCAGGCTGGTTCCCGAGGAGCGAAGATCTCTATGCAAGCCTCACCTCGTGAGGTCCGAATGACGTGAGCCATGACGACCAAGGCCAGGCGGGCGCCAGCGGGCACAGTGTACCAATTTCCTCTTCAGTGCTAAAGAGGTAAGCGCAGGCGCGGAGTCCCGAGGAATCAGCCAAAGGTTTCCATTCCTGTGTAACAAGACCAAGACCGCCAGGACGGAGGTCATCACTGAGCCCACCACGGCGTCATGACCAGAGGCTTTTGCAGGCGAAGACTACTTTTGTCAGGATAGCATGTACTAGCTGTCTCCCTTCGAATTTGGTCGTTGTGGGATCCCTTCCCGCCTTTCATTTGGGAAGAGGACCAAGGCCACTATAAATAGGACTTAGCCACCACCGTAGAAGGGGATCAGATCGATGGATCATCCAGATCACCCACACACTCACCAGCTCACCCGAGCCCAAGAACACCTCTCCTCCTGAGGCTGTTCGCCACTGTACTAGTTCATCCTCAGCCCCCCCAGGCCAATCCACCACAAAGCAGGAGTAGGGTTTTACACCGCAAGGTGGCCCAAACCTGGGTAAACTGCTGTGTCTCTTTTCCTTACAGTTCGACGAGCTAGGCTGTGAGATTAGCGAGTAGGCAGACTGGGGAGGATGAGTTCTTCGCACGCACCCCAGAGTTCGAACCTCTCAAGGGTTTGCAGAACCCGAAATCCGACATTTGGCGTGCCAGGTAGGGGTGCGTCGGAGCCTCTCTTCCGCCGGTCGATCCGCCATTGCTCCACTGCTTCCATGGCTGACGCTCGTCGAGCTCGTGCTAAGCGCCGGGCCGCCCTCGCTGCCCGCGTCGCTCAGACGGCGCCGGCGGGTGACGGCTGCCCTCGCCATCCCCCGTCTCCAGTGGCGAACACCGCCACCGGCCCCGTGGGGCACGAGCAGCAAGCTTCGTCGTTGCACCCTTCTGTGCGGCGGGATGGGCGCACCACCACCCCGTCGCTGACTCCGGCTGGTTCGTCGTCTCATGCTTGTCGCGGGCCGGCGAACACACAGGCTGCGTTGCTCATGGCGCGCGAGCTCCTGTGCTACCACCCCGTCGACGACCTCTACGAAGACTGGCTGGACCACATCGCCGAGCTTGTCAGGGCCGCCGGGGACTCCCCTGCACTATCTCGCTCGCTGCCTCACCCGCCGCCTGCTGCAGGTGACGTAGCCCACAGAGCACCTCCTCCACCTCCCCATCAATACGTCACCCTCGAGCCAAGGCGCGAGGCCCCGCGGCGCGACCCGCCGCGCAGGGCGCCGGCGCGTGAAGACGAAAGCTGCCAAGTGGTGCAGCGGCCGCGAGAAGATGCTCGTGCACTCCCAGCACCGCCACGTCAAGACCGCGCACCTCTTGCAGCGGTGGCGCGCGAGCGCCAAGACTAGGCTCCACCACCATGACGGGCTTCCATGACCACAGCAGGTTGCTGCATGTTCACTCTGGAGCTTCGCAACATCGTCTGGCCGGGGAAGTTCAAGCCCGACCTGCCTCCGCGCTACGACGGCACCCCCGACCCTGCCGAGTTCCTGCAGCTCTACGAGTTGAGCATCGAGGCAGCCAACGGCGATGAGAAGGTTATGGCGAACTAGTTTCCCATGGCCCTCAAGGATGGTGCGCGCTCGTGGCTCCTGAACCTGCCCGCGGGATCGATCTCCTCCTGGGACGAAATGCGAGAGCGTTTCGTCGCCAACTTCCAGGGCACTCGCGACCATCCATCGGCTGCGGGTGACCTGCGGCACATCAAGCAGCAGCCAGGAGAGACCTTGCAGAAGTACATCCAGCGCTTCAACAACGTTCGCCTCAAGATCCCCAAGGTGTCGGACGAGGCCATCATCTCGGTGTTCACTGATGGCGTCCGCGACGTCAAGATGAAGGAGGAGCTCGCCATACATGAAGACATGTGCATGGCTATGGAGATGTTCAACATGGCAACCAAGTGTGCGAGAGCTGAGGAAGGTTGCCTCTCTCTCCTGGAGCTCCCGGAGGCCGACCCAGAAGACAAGAAGGCCAAAGCCAAGGACGTGAAGCGCAAGGGACCAGCCATGCTCGTGGCCGAGCCAGAGATGAAGCGCGGTTGCGACCACCCAAAGTCATCCAAGGGCAGCCGCCTGTTCTGCGTCTTCCACAATGTGCATAGCCACAACACCAGCGACTGCCAGGAGCTCAGGGCCATCCGCGACGGGTGCCTCGGTCGTCGCCCCGAGCGCAGCGACCGAGGCTACAGCCGCGGAGGAGGCCGAGGTGGAGGACGCTGGGACGGCCGCGACCCCCACCAAGAATGGCGCGATCAGCCTCGTGAGGACCACTGGCAGGGTCAGCCTCGCGAGGGCCCCTGGAGGGACCAGCCTCGTGAGGACCGTCTTCAGGGCAACGTTGGCCTTCCTCCACTGCCGCCACCACCAAGAAGGAATGATGACCATCACCAAGACGAGGGGGCTGGGGGCTTCCAGGAGCCTCGTGTCATCGCCTACATCCTGGGCGGCGCTCAGGCTCCTGCCTCTCATTGCATCTTCAAGTAGTTTGCCCGTGAGGTGAACGCGGCCCTCCCCAAGCTCGAGGCAATGCGTCCGCTCAGGTGGTCCAAGTGCACCATCACCTTCAGCTCATCTGACCAGCTCAAGTGTGCGGCGACTGTCAGCGCCCTCCCGATGCTCTGCTCGCCTACCATCAGCAACGTGCTCGTCACCAAGACTCTCATCGATGGCGGTGCGGGGCTCAACGTTCTCTCCATCGAGACATTCGACCGACTCCAGGTGCCCTACGACTAGCTGCAGCCTACCAAGCCTTTCTCAGGAGTGACCGACGGCTCCACCACCCCGATAGGGTAGATCCGCCTCCCTGTCACCTTCGGCAAGCGCGACAACTACCGCACTGAGCTCATCGACTTCGACGTTGCCCACATTCGCCTTCCATACAACGCCATCCTTGGGTATCCGGCCCTGGCCAAGTTCATGGCGGTGACTCATCATGGTTACAATGTCCTCAAGATGCCAGGGAGCTACGACGTCATCACGGTCGCCTGTGAGGAGAAGGACGCGGTGTGCTCCCTCGAGCGCGCCTACCAGGCTGCGGCGGTCGAGAACCCAGACGATGAAGGCACCATCTACCCTCCTGAGGCTATCCCCAAGAAGAAGAAGCAGCTGCTCCGCCATGGACCTCAGGAGGGCGGGGTGCCCAGCGGCACCACCTCAGGCCCAGCGCCCACTGACGGGGCGCCTCCCTCTCTCGCATAGGAAGGCGCGCCCGGCGCCCCTCTCGGACTGGGCTCGGGGGCTCTCCTTTGGAGGGCCTCTGACCTGGCCAATGTCACGAGGGAGGTGCTCAGGCACCATGTGGAGGCGTGCTTCAGCGCACGCTTTCGCCAGGAGGGTACAAGGCGCGAGGCACCAGGTGCTCAGGAGTTCATCACCAAGGCAATCAAGGAGCTTCAGGAGGCAAGAGCTATGCGAGGCGACCATCACCCACCACCTGGCGCGGCTCCTTGTCCTGGCGAGGACAGCGAGCTACGCGTCTGCATCAACATCCCAGGGCTCAACAGGGCCGCATTTCAGGAGTGCTTCTGGCCGTCCTGCGCTAGCCGATGCGAGGGTCCCCCTCACAGCTATGTTCGCATACCTTTGGGCTTGCCGAGCGCAGCTGTTGCATTCCAGCGCCACATGCGGGGCGTCCTGGCGGCTCATGAGGCCAGAAGCCAGGCGATCCTGTCAGAGGAGGAGGTGGATCCTCGCGAGCCCCCCGGGCCCCAGAGCCTCCCGAGGTTCGAGGCCAGGGCGGCTCATGATGAGCGATTTCTGTGGCACGCGTCTTCAGCTACTCCAACATCTCTTCAGCAACGGTGCCAGGTGACATTTTCTGGTTTGTTCAGTTGGGGGCGCCCCTCGGGCAGCATTATCCCCAAGCCGCGTGGGTCCGTCCCTGCGGCATGTATCGTTTTGCATCTATCAGAACTAGCTCTACCTTATCTATGGGTTGATTTATGTTATCACCTGCTTGCCTGGCGTTCTATCACCTCCGCGGCCTTCCGCATTACTGACCAGCCTCTTGCTCATTCCGCAACGGGGGCTACACATGCTGGCACGGCGCTTGTGCTCGGGTCCGTCCCTACAATGCTGACAAATCTGAGAGATCGAGCTCTGGCCCGCGGCCTGCCCCGCGCACGTCACCTCACCAGATCCTCAGTGCCTTCATCTTCTTGCGGAAAGATCAGCGGCAGGACAACAAGCTCGGTTATGAGTTATACTCTCCTCTCGAACTAACCCGCAGGAATCCATGGAGTTTAGCTACGGGTGGCCCACCGGCCGTCCCTTTTTCACGCAATTCGCTTGCACATTAAAGGGGGGGCTCCTGAGCATCGCGCCTCAGGAGCTCTTACTGACTCTCCAGCCCTCACCCCCTGGCCTTGACCACGGCATCATGACCTGGCATACCAGCGGCGGCTGAGCCTCGCTCGAGGGTCGGGACCCGAGGACGTAGAGCACCTAGATGAGCGGGGAGAAGGGGAAGTCGGCGTGAGCCCTACCTAGAAGCATCACTGCCAAGGCATAATCAGGCGTTGTGCAAAGGAATCACGTCAGGCCCACTAAGACAAGTCACCCATGCATATCATAGTGAACCTCATTGTCCGGTATTTTGATTCTCGCAATCTCGCTTCGGCAATGCCGCTTCCCTTTTTGGCCTCCAGGGAGCTGCTTGCACGCCAAAGGGGACCTCTTGAGCATCGCGCCTCAGGAGCTCTTACCGGACCTCGGGCTGCTCACCTCCTGGCCTTGACCACGGCATCACGACCTGGCATACCAGCGACGGCAGAAGCCTGCCTGGGGACTGGGACCTACCGGTGTAGAGCACCAAGCTACCACGGGAACGAAAAGGGGGAACCATGCCGAATCAAGATACGCGGCTGCTACATCGTACTAGGAATAATAAACATTGGAGCAAAAGCATTACAGTTTTTTACATACCCCCATGGGGTTCGTCACAATTCCGCGCAGGGAAACAAAAGAAGGAAACGTCAAGGGACCCCTGCTGCTGGGCATCACCGACGACGCCATGCGGACGCCGCTGTTGCGCTCCGGGCACGGCGAGAGCTCGGCGGCACATAGCTGTCGTCACTGGACTCCGGAGAATCGCTGGGCTCGGGAGAGTCACTGGATTCCTAGGAGTCATCGCTGCTGCTGGAGGAGCTGCCGGAAGCGGGCTCGACGTCCGCGGCCACGCCGCGCGGATTGCCTCTCCCGGGGCAGCACTCCAAACGCCGACCCTCCTCATCGAAGACCTTGAAGAACAATGTAGAGGCACCATCGTACTCGAAGTGGATGGCAAGGGCCCCCTCTGGACGGCAGGCGCGGGCGACTTCGCCCCATCCTTGGGTCATGAAGATGTCGCCCGGGGGCATGACCTCGACCTCCGCCCCCATGGCCAGGCCGCAGCACCCGGCATGCTGCAGCCACAGCTCGAGCGGCCCCCTCAGCGGCATCTCCTCGGTGAAGAACCTCGGGAGCCGGATCCACGTGCGCGGCGGCATTGCCGCCCACACCACAAACTCGCGCAAGGTCCCCTCGCCATGGGTTCGCCGGCCTGCTGGCCGCGCAGCTTCGGTCCGTCCGCCAAGACCCCGGCCCGCGCGGCGTTGGGCATTGCCACCCTGTCCAGAGCCCTGCGCGCGGGCATACAGAGGAAGCGGGAAGCCAGGCGGAGGCTGCTCATACCAAGGCCGCGTCACCCCTTGCCCTTCGCCGGCGTTGTGAGGACGGCCGAGCCTCTTCTTCAGCAGAAGTGGCCTCGGCTCCTCCCGAGGGGTTATTCCCTTCTCCACCGCAGAGAATCTTCTGATCGGCGCCATGGGTGTTGCTGCAAGACGGCGAGACAATGAAGAAGAAGAAGGAGCGGGCAGCGAGGAGATGGAGATGAGTGAGGGGGGCTCTACCCCTCCCCTCATTTATAGCCGGAGGGAGGCCAACCGCCCGCCTCCATGATCCCACGCAATGATGGTTCTTCTCTGCATGCAGCGGAGTCTCGTCAAGTCGAACGGTTGTCGAGGCAGCATGGGGAAGCGGAGATGCCCACATCCCATCAATCGCCACGCGTCGACCAAGGCCGCAGGCGGTTAGGGCCCGCAGCGCTCCGCACTTGCCCCTTGGCTTCACCTCGAAGCCAAGTTTGAGCGCGCCTTGGGCCCAGGGGCTACTGTCGGCGTTCTGGGAACGGGGGTACCCAGACTTGCCTGCCTGCGGCCCACGGCGTGGCTCCCTCGACGGCCTGGTACGGCCCAGCTTCAGCGACAACAACTCAAGACCCTCCCAAGGGGCCAAGCCTCGCGAGGCGGACGACACCATGACCTCCACGAGGAGCGGCCTCCTCAGGCTCGCTCCCGAGGAGCGGAGATCTCTATGCAAGCCTCACCTCGTGAGGTCCGAATGACGTGAGCCATGACGACCAAGGCCAGGCGGGCGCCAGCGGGCACAGTGTACCAGTTTCCTCTTCGGTGCTAAAGAGGCAAGCGCAGGCGCGGAGTCCCGAGGAATCAGCCAAAGGTTTCCATTCCCGTGCAACAAGACCAAGACCGCCAGGACGGCAGGACGGAGGTCATCATCGAGCCCACCACGGCGTTACGACTAGAGGCTTTTGCAGGCAAAGACTACTTTTGTCAGGATAGCATGTACTAGCTGTCTCCCTTCGAATTTGGCCGTTGTGGGATCCCTTCCCGCCTTTCATTTGGGAAGAGGACCAAGGCCACTATAAATAGGACTTAGCCACCACCGTAGAAGGGGATCAGATCGACGGATCATCCAAATCACCCACACACTCACCAGCTCACCCGAGCCCAAGAACACCTCTCCTCCTGAGGCTGTTCGCCATTGTACTAGTTCATCCTCAGCCCCCTGAGGCCAATCCACCACAAAGCAGGAGTAGGGTTTTACACCGCAAGGTGGCCCGAACCTGGGTAAACTGCTGTGTCTCTTTTCCTTACAGTTCAACGAGCTAGGCTATGAGATTAGTGAGTAGGCAGACTGGGGAGGACGAGTTCTTCGCACGCACCCCAGAGTTTGAACCTCTCAAGGGTTTGCGGAACCCGAAATCCGACATATGCAAACTGAATAATTAAGTAACAATATGAGATCTAGTAAAACTAAAAACACATACGGAGTATGATTTATTTTGTTAGAGTGTAGTAGTAGTGCTGTATTGCATAGTTGTTAGATGTAACATGCGAGAATGTGTAGAGATGTACTTTTGGAGGGCCTACAGAGAGAAATTGGGCATAAAGTGGATTCAAATATTTGCATTCGTCTTCATAGCATTTGTAACTCATATCTACAGTTTATACAGTAGACATGAATGCTTGTTCGCTCTTACGAAACCAGTACAGCAATAATGGGGTGGCGTGTGCCAATTTAGGCACTGGCACGTTGGCCTACTCGGCTCCACACAGAGAGCGAGAGAAGAGATAAATACATAGGCGGTCAGTGTATTTCAAGCGAAAAGCGTAATACGGTCACCGGACTTCAGAATACGCTCATTACGGTCACTATATATGTTTTGCGGTGATTATACGGTCACTTGCTCACCGTTCAGCATCGGATTACACTCTGTTGACAGACCAAATAGTCTGCGTGGCACTATGTTGACTGGTTAAATTGACCACGTTCCTTGTGGGTCCCACCTGTTAGTTCGCATAGGAAAAAGGTGAGATAAACACAAATTTACGCAAGCACGACAAGACTCCAACCCGTGCGCGGGAACCACCTGGTTGTGTATGTGTCTGTCAGGGCCTGATGTGTGCGCATGCACGTGTAGGTTGAGCACTTGAGCGTGAGAGTGTGTGTTTGTCGTATGGTGTGTGCATGCATGCGTGCGTGTGTGCGTGTGAGTGTTGCGTGCATGCGTGGCTGTGTGTGTACGTGTGAGTGTTGCGTGCGCGCGTGGCTGCGTGTGTTCGTGTGAGTGTTGCGTGCATGCAGTTCGTGTGCATGCGTGCTTGTGTGTATAATCACCACACCAGCTCATGTGTGTTAAAACAGACGGCTCAGCATACCAATACAAGGCCACCTTGTCCGCTGTGCCCGCGGTCATGACTTCGTACCACCGTCCAATATTTTGTTATCGTTTTTTTTTTCATTCTTATACACGCCGACAGGTGGGCCCAATGGTAGTGAGATAATGTGATGCAACACTAGAGGTGCCACGTGGGGCGTTTAACTGGTCAACTAGTCGTGTCTTGAGCAAATATAGAGCTGTACGGTGAGCCCGTGACTATATAATAACCACAAAACGTAAATGGTGATCGTAATGAGTGGATTCTGAAGTCCAATGCATGTATAGTGTTTTCGCTTCAAATACAATGATCATCACTGTATATATCGCGAGAGAAAGATGAAACATGGGTGAATGTGCTGGGGCCGTACTTTTAGAGGAACTGGAGATAGTTTGTGTGCGTACGTGAAAGGGGCGTAGAGGGGGTGTATGCGATGGAGAGAGAGATGCTCTTCGTTTCTCTTTATTATGACTAACTTTATATATAGTATAAAAATATAAAAATTCACAGTGCGGAATAAATATCATTGGATGCACCATGCAATGCAAATTAACGTTCATACTCCTCCATATAACTTTGTAATGTTGTATATATGTTGAAATTTTAAAATAATTTTTTGGCCACACTTTGTGTGGTTTTATTCAAAAGGAATGTTGTATGCGAAATAAACGTGAAGAGAGGGCTTTCTAGATCAATGGGGTACGTGATGTAACATGTGTGAATGTGTAGTTGACGTATTTGGCAGGGCCTAGAGAGGTATGTATGTATTACGTATTCGAGAGAGGCATGGATAGAGGGGCTGGCGGGGGGGGCGTGGGAGAGATAGCACGAGAAATGAGAGAGGTCTAGAGAGAGAGAGACGAATAGGATGTCATGGCGAGAGATGCCCTCGAGTGTGTATATACAAGGGGGGAGGGGATAGAGGCACGAGGAGAAAATATTTTGTGTGGTGTCTGTGTTGGTATGTGTGGGTGTGAGAAGATAACGAGACCTGGGGGCAGAGGGTGTCTCACCGCGTGAGGTCCGGTGGGCCGAGGTGAGGCCCTTGGTTCGGTTCCATCCTACACCACATTGGTCGGCCCGTGACGCATTTAGGGAGACCCATGGAGGACTAGTCGTACAAGACAAAGATACCAGAGTCGTGAAGGACTCTGTGTCCACTGACAGAGCCGGCTAGGATTTGTAACCCTATGTACTCGAACTAAGGTAACCCCTTATCTCTGATATTACCATTCATCCAACCTAACTTTAAGGGGCATCCTACAGAATGCTCTACTAGAATCATACTCGTCAATTAGGAAGAGAAGTGGAGACAATGCGTGCGAGACAGGCCTAAAGATAATGTGCGTGCGGGAGACACGTAGGCAGGTCTATGTATATAGAAAGGGTCGATGGGGATTGTGCGTGTGTATGCTTGTGAGAGGAAGAGTGCTTGTGATAAAGGTTAGTGAAAACAGACGTAAATGGTTGCGAGAGGGAGGGAGGGTTATATCGAGAGCATGTCTGCGAGAAAGATACCTCGGGAGAGAGTGTGTGAGCATGTGTGAGAGACCACCGATGGATATACACCGTGCGCGCGTATGTGTGAGAGAGAAAGTCAGCGCGTGTGTGAGGAGGGGCCTATGGAAAGTGAAACTACACGTAAAAGACTGATGTACACATTGATTAAAAATATAAATTGTATCCAAATATTAGGATGGGATCATGATATTTGCAATTCGCATAAGGAACGGTCATTGATCCATCAGACATCTATATTCTATCGAATTTGAGCATGTCTATGTTATTATTCGACATAATTGATCCACAGAGTTAGTATTTTGAACTCTAGACAATGCATCGCTTTAGTAATCGAATATAAACGTGAGTATAGTTCATGTTGTGTGTGTAAAGCACATTATACATACAAAAGTTACACAATGAACATTATAAATAGCTATCTATGAACTAGCATACATTTGAATTCAACTTAAGGTGGTTTAAAAAATTCAAATTCAACATGAAGTCCATTCAATTATTTGAATTCGAGATCATGGCATTTGTAAATCATACCTAAATTATGGGGGCACCAATCTTTGCTCTGCTTTTGTACATAATAGCATATATAGTCGTGTACAAAATAGATTCAAATTTACCTCCTCCATTTCATAATAATCATAGTTATAGGATTTTCAAGTGTCAAAATTTCAAAAAGAAGCGCATAATTTAATGAAGTTTTCAAACATACAAGGTCAAATTTAACGTTGTCTATTTAGGTCAATCCTCAAAGTTCAAGAGTACTCTAAATGTGAATGCTTCTGTTTCAAAATTTTGAATGAAGCGCCAAAAGAGCCTCTACTTGCCCGAAACCTCGTGAGACCAATGTTTGGTAGAAGGAAATTACTTTTCTAACTCCGACCCATGAAGCCTACCGGCCCGACGGCTATAAGTCTAAACCGGGGTAGGTTTGTAACTTCATCTAGACGCCATGCAACCACCTCCGAAAAACATTCATACACCGTGGTCGCCTAAACACACATTCGCTCGGCCGAAATCGCTCCCGCCCACTATTTGGGACACTTGGGATTACTGTCCTACCCCCGACCCGCAGTAGGTCCGAAATTTAAGAGGGGGGCAAAGTTTGTACTTTCCCCAAATTTCAAACAAGCACGTCCCATCTGTTAAAAAAAAAACAAAAACAAGCGCGTCCCAGACCAAAACATGGTTCCCTCTTAGCTCCCCCCGCCCCCCGTCCGATTACCCATTCGTACTCCGTGGGCGCCAAAACTACCTCTTCACCAGCCGTGAAACCCCGGCGTCCTCCATCCGCCACCCCATCCCACCCATCAACCGCCGCCCTCCTCCATCACGCCGGAGCCGATACCCCGACGTCGTCGTCCACCGCAACCGCAACCGCAACGCCCTCCACGGCTAGTAGTTGAAGCCGAGGCCGAGCTGCCTCCAGGACACCGACGTGCGCCGTACCCAAGCCAGTTCAACCACGCCATCCTGCGCCTCACCGCTGCCGCTCCAATGTCGCCACCGTCCACCGCACCGGAGTTGTTCCCGCTACGTCGTCCTTCGCCGCCTCGGATCTGCTTCCCCTCCGTCGACAGACGGCCACCGCAACACAGTCAACAATTTGGCCATGGGTTCGTCCAAGGCTCCACCCTCCTCCAAAACATCGGTTCCCCCGATAAAAACAAGAACATCGCCACGATATGAGGAGGACACAGCACTGGCAACCAGAAATGGTACTCCTCTTCCCTTATTCGTGCAAATCTTACGTGTCTACTTGCACGGTATTCATCCCACAGAAGACACTAGTTAACCGCTTCTTCCTACACCTTCTTCCTAATACTAGATGTTCCTAGTAACTCGCGATGCACAAGGTTTCTCCTCATATACTATTTCACCTTAGCTAGAGGTCCGTCGCCCCCTAGATTTCAATTCCTGGTCAGTTGATTCCCAATTAAAGGAAGCATTCCCCGGCGTAACAGGCGCTAGTCTGCCTTTTACGCCGGGGAAGCAGCACCTCGGTGTTTATCTTAGGGGTGTGGGGGGCCTAGGAGCTGTTGGCGCCCGATCTGGAGGTCGGCCAGGCTTAAAGGGATGGTCGGGGGGGTTGCCAAGCATGGCAGTGGTGTGAGGTCGAGGGGAGGGCGGGGCGGCGGAGGCAGGGGTCTGGGCCGGTGGTCGCTGGCGGTTCGAGAAAGATCGTCAACAGTGACTGGCGGGAGGTAGACGAAGGCCATCTGCCCGTTCCTTGTAGATCGGACGGTTCATAAAAAAATCGACTGACCTATTTATTTTTAGTCGACTGTTATTTTGATAGGACCACATGTGGTGGTGTGATGGAGGAGTACTTGCATTTCCCAGCCATCCATGTGCTCATATATTACAAAATCATACGGAGTAGAATCTAATTTTGTTTGCCATGCAATGTTGTAGAGCTATCATATGTCTCCTATCATTTATTTTTCAGCCACCTGCTATCTGCTACTTTTACAGTGCACTAGTTCTGCACACACTTCACCCACACTCTCACTACTGTTTTTTATGCATGGGTATTTCAGACTCTGCCAAACTGTTGACAGAAGCACGAAATAAAAGAGAGAAGTCACTCCTGCTTTCTTCGTTGGCAGGCAAGACATGTCTCGGCACTTTAAAGGTTGCATGTTCAACGGGTGGAGACGGTAAATGTAGCTCTGGAGTTGATGATCTCGCTCGCCATGAACCACCATCCTAGGTGCTTGCTTTAACTTCGCGGTGTCATATGTGGTTGCATGTTGCATATGGTGTCTAGCTTGTATTCAAAAGGCCGAAGTTGGTCTTTATTAAGATAAGGAAAGATATTTTTTACATGAACCACCATCCCGGGAGCACCAGAAGCCAAATAGCTAGTCAAGGCACTGGCTGAGCCAGTGACAAGCCCAGCACAGATAGGCATCACCTGCAAGCCAACTAAAAAGCCACAGTGGTGGCGAAGCAGCCCGCCTCCCACCAGGCTCTCAGGTCCTTGATGATCATGCTCACCACTCCAGCCAGGTGTCTAGCTTGTATTGCTTCCAATTTGGTTAAATTGCATCTGCTTAGCTTACGCATTATAACTTTGAATATGACATGCCTTCCTGTTTTTGGTACATACTACTACATCTGTCTATTAACCATGTTCTTACATCAAACTAATTTCTTGTGTATCCCTCATCAATCACTAATGATGAGACAGTCAGGCTCGTGAACTGCTGTAAGAAAAGATCCACTTTTAAAGAATGCAGTGTCAGCCTCCCCACATGATTCTCAAGAAACAACAATGCTAGATGAAGATAGCAACGTAGCTCTGTAGTTGATGACCGCATTTCCCCTACACCACCATCACAGGTGCTTGCTCTAACTTGGCAGCGTGATATGTGGTTGCATGTTGCATATAATGTCTAGATTGTAATTCTTCCAATCTGGTTAAATTGCATGTGCTATTCTGCTTAGTTTATACATTATACCTGTTAATGTGACATGCCTTCCTGTTTTTGGTACATAGTACATCTGTCTATTAAGCATGTCCTTACATAAACCTACTGTTTTTTTGTATCCCGCATCAATCAATATGACGAGACACCTTTAGTATATGCAGTGTGATATTGGTTGCATCTTTCATATGATTTATAGCATGCGCTGCTTCTAATTTGTTGAAACACCATTTATGATGGGACGCTTTTAACTTGGCAGAGTCATATTGGTTGCATCTTTCATGTGGTGTCTAGCTTGTATTGCTTCTTATTTGTTGAAATGGCTTCTGCTTAGTTTACACAAATAGTTATGAATATGCCATGCCGTCCTATTTTTTGTACATATTCCATCCTGGTATCATGTGTTTGCCTTACATCAAAGTAGTGATTGTCAGTATCATGCATGAATGAGTTCTGAAGAGTGAATTTTATTGCTTTTTCTTGTCGGTTTTACTTGACAATTCAAAATCAATAAAGCGGAAGGAAATTAGCAAGGCAGTGGATAAAGGTGCTCCTTCCAAACGGAGGGCCTCTACAGATTCTACTCCGCCACCCCCCCAAGAAGATTTGCAAGACAACACATGCACAGACACTCAACGTAGCTATGTTGATGATGAGCACGTCTCCCCTAGTCCATCATCACAGGTGCTCCCTCTAACTTGGCACTGTTACATGTGGTTGCATGTTATGTATGATGTCTAGCTTGTATTGCTTCTAATTTTGTTGAATTCCATCTGCTTACTTTACACATTATACTTGTGAATAAGGCACGTGTTCCTGTTTCTAGAACATACAATATCTGTCTATCACACCATGTTCATACATCAAAGTACTACTGTTGTGTAACCTGCAACAATCACTTATCATAAGACACGTTTAACTTGGGAGTGTGATATAGGTTACATCTCGCATTCTTTTCTAGCTTGTACTAATTCTAATTTGTTGAAATGGCACATATGATGAGATAGTTTTAACTTGGTAGAGTGATATTCGTTGCATCTTTCATGTGGTGTCTAGCTTGCATTGCTTCTTATTTGTTGAAATGGCTTCTGCTTAGTTTACACAAATAGTTGTGAATATGCCATGCCGTCCTGTTTTTTGTACATATTCCATCCTGGTATCATGTGTTTGCCTTACATCAAAGTAGTGATTGTCAGTATCATGCATGAATGAGTTCTGAAGAGTGAATTTTATTGCTTTTTCTTGTCGGTTTTACTTGACAATTCAAAATCAATAAAGCGGAAGGAAATTAGCAAGGCAGTGGATAAAGGTGCTCCTTCCAAACGGAGGGCCTCTACAGATTCTACTCTGCCACCCCCCCAAGAAGATTTGCAAGACAACACATGCATAGACACTCAACGTAGCTGTGTTGATGATGAGCACGTCTCCCCTAGTCCATCATCACAGGTGCTCCCTCTAACTTGGCACTGTTATATGTGGTTGCATGTTATGTATGATGTCTAGCTTGTATTGCTTCTAATTTTGTTGAATTCCATCTGCTTACTTTACACATTATACTTGTGAATAAGGCACGTGTTCCTGTTTCTAGAACATACAATATCTGTCTATCACACCATGTTCTTACATCAAAGTACTACTGTTGTGTAACCTGCAACAATCACTTATCATAAGACACGTTTAACTTGAGAGTGTGATATAGGTTACATCTCGCATTCTTTTCTAGCTTGTACTAATTCTAATTTGTTGAAATGGCACATATGACGAGACAATTTTAACTTGGTAGAGTGATATTCGTTGCATCTTTCATGTGGTGTCTAGCTTTCATTGCTTCTAATTTGTTGAAATGCCTTCTGCTTAGTTTACACATCATAGCTGTGAATATGCAATGCTGTCCTTTTTTCTTACACATTCAATCATCCTATCATGCGGTCGCCTTACATTAAAGTAGTGCTCGTCAGCATCCTGCATCAATGAGTTCTGAAAAGCAAATTTTTATTCATTTTTCTTGTGGGTTTGACTTGACAAGGCAATACAATTAAGAAAGAGGAAGGAAAAAATAAGGCAGGGACTGATGGCGATCTTCCAGCGAAACCGGCATCCCAGGTGCTTTCTCTAGCTTGGCAGTGTGATATTGTATTGCATGTTGCATATGATTTTGTTGAATTCCATCTGCTTACTTTACACATTATACTTGTGAATAAGACACGTGTTCCTGTTTCTAGAACATACAATATCTGTCTATCACACCATGTTCTTACATCAAAGTACTACTGTTGTGTAACCTGCAACAATCACTTTTCACAAGACACGTTTAACTTGGGAGTCTGATATAGTTTACATCTCGCATTATTTTCTAGCTTGTACTACTAATTTGTTGAAATGGCACTAATGATGAGACAATTTTAACTTGGTAGAGTGAAATTTGTTGCGTCTTACATATGGTGTCTAGCTTTCATTGCTTCTAATTTGTTGAAATGCCTTCTGCTTAGTTTACACATCATAAGCTGTGAATATGCAATGCTGTGAATATGCAATGGCACTAATGACGAGAGACCTTTAACTTGGTAGTGTGATGTTGTTTGCATCTTGCATATGATTTATTTCTTGTACTGCTTCACATTTGTTTAAATGCTAGTTATGACGAGACACTATTAACTTGGCAGAGCGATATTTGTGGCATCTTTCATATGGTGTCTACCTTCCATTGCATTACTTCTAATTTATTGAAATGCCTTCTGCTTAGTTTACACATCATAGTTCTGATTATCTCATGCCGTCCTATTTTTCGTACATATTACATCCTCCTATCATGCGGCTGTCTAACATCAAAGTTCAGTTCGTCTGTATCACGCATCAATTTGTTCTGAAGAACTAAATTTTTATTTCTTTTTCTTGTCGGCTTGAGTTGACATGGCATAGGAAGGAACACAGAATGGCAGGGGATGGTGTTAGTACTCAGGACACACAGAAACGGAAGCGGAAGAATTATGCAGATTCTGCTGGTACTAATGGTGCAATAGAAGGTCAAAGTCCACGGGAAAATTGTACAAATGTGGTATCCCATGCTACACGAGCTGCAAAACAAGCCAAACAGAAACTAATAGCTGCCACCAAACAAGCAGCGACAACCCTAGTTGTTGCAACACCTTCCATAGAACCACCAGTTGCACGAGTTACTCGTTTGTCAACTCAGCTAGTAGCACGTTCCCAAGCTCCCTTGCCACCTGACACTACTTCTGAAGCACTCTTGACACAAGATGAGTTGGCAAGATCAGATGAACCTTGTGAGCTTCAACAGCAAGAAGGTAGTTTTTTGAGTCAAGTTACAGTCGCATGCTTCTTTATATGTAGTCTCATAGTTTGATGTACACTAACACTTCCTATGTTCGTTGTTGGACTAGCACCTAGGCGCAAGAGGAAACAGACATCAGGGATAATGCTCGATAGGTTAACTAAATCTAGAGGAGGAAGAATGGAGATCCGTTTTGAGGCAGGTTTAAAAAGGCCACGTGATGCTACAGAGTCAGCCAAGTTAGTATCAGAGGCAGCGGTTGCCGTTAGGTGTCATGCACGTATCCTCCCAACATGGATTCATTACAGGAATGACAAAGACGAAACCCAGTTCAACACCTTCCTCGACCATTTATCTGTAAGTATGGTTATGTATGGAAACTAATAATATCGTCTTGCTCTGTCCCATACTTTCTAGGTTGCTGATAATGAGACTCCCATAATTTTCAACATATGAGGTTCAAGTTGGATAGCCAAGATGATGCAACCAGATAAGCTTGCACCCATGTTTTCAAGTCTGCTCTGTGACAGTATCGGTATAACTTGAGGAAAACTCACTTTGAAGGCAAGGCTAACAGTGAACTTGCCCAAACATCTCCAGTGGAAAATATATCGGATGAAGACTGGAGAGGCTTCGTTAAACACTGGTCTGATCCAAAGTATCAAGTACGTTATATATATGTGATCAGATCACATGTTGAACTCCTATTTACGCATGTGCCTCACAAATCTATCTTCTTGTAGGTGAACTGTTCAAAGAACAAGGCCAACCGTACGAAAGTGAAATTCCAACAGACGACAAGATCTCGTAGCTATATTGCACACTACAAGGCTCTTGTAATTAGCTGTTGTTTCACTCTTTTCGCTGTGCCATATTACCAGATCTATATTGACTTGTTCCAAATGCAGAAGAAAGCCCGCAAGGACCAAAAGGTACCTGAACCAAATGCTGTGGAAATCTTCAAGGACTGTCACACCAGCAAGACGAAGGGCATGACTACACCAGTCAAAGCCGCTGTTGTAAGTCCTTAATCCTCATGCCTTTTAACTACTACTTACTCTGACTTGTGCATTGAACTGCATGGTTTGCAGCCAATGTCTATTACTCTTTTCAATTTTATACACAATTGTCTTAGTGCATCATTGCACCTTACAAGGTTTAAAAGAGAGGAGTGATGTTCCTTTGATCTTGATCTATAATCTAGTTCTATGCTGGACTTGCCCGCACAACGTTACAATTGCCTGTTTGTCTGTTCTCAGTTGTTTTGTGATATGAATGATGTCATACTATGCTTACCGTATTATAAACTTTGTCTCTTTATCCTTAGCTGTCAATACAATGTGAAGAAATAGACAATACATTAGCCATGGTACATGGTCATATGTTTGGAACCTAGTTTTATTATGTACTTTGCAGTAAAATACAACTAATATTTTACACAGGTTCACCAGAATAAGTTCCGTATATAGACCAAAGCTATTTTGTTTGGTTTTGCTGCCTCCTTAATATCTTCTGTTCTGGTACTACTAATGTAAAAAACTCAACTTTTCAGCAAGCTATGGAACAAATGGTGGAACCGCAACCTTCTGAAGGTGACGAGGCAACTATAACCGCAATGTCACCTCTTGCTGCAGTGGGTCAGTACCTGTCCACTAACAGTGCCAAAAGCACGTTCCTGCGTAATACTGGGTTGGTTGCTAAGGTAATCTCGTCCAAACTGCCTCATGATGAAGATATGCAAGCTCAAAACAATGTTATATCCACACTCCAGACACAAGTCCATTCCCTAATAGAGACCCTTTGTGAAACAAGGATAGCCATTGTTCGATGTCGTCAAGATATGCATGGTTTTGAAACCAGACTATTAGACATTTGCTATGTTGTTCAGGAGCCTAGGAGAAATGAAGGCGAAGGTTATGGTGCTCCATCGGACAGTACAGCATGAAAACATAACAGTCAGGTCAAATGAACTGAGCTTCTGAACTTCTGGCGGTGCATTTATTTGCCGGACTGTTAACTTTTATGCCAACCTTCCTTTTGTTTTATGGTTGTAATTTGTTTTGTTGTGATACAAAATTTGTTCTTAACGTGCAGCCACCGGCTCAAGAAAATAGCAATCCATTTTTGTATAGTGTAGGATGTTCCCTATATTTGCACTGGTGGCGAACTTTGATGCCCAGTGGATGTAATCTGTGCAATCGCCTTAATAGCCTAGCGTTAGTTTCTGGCTTATTTATTTCCTAGTCTTCTTTTTCCTTGGTTTGCTAGTGGCCGCAACAACCATGGGCCATATATGGACCGTGGTAACCTTGAGCCTGCTACAGGCCGTAGGATCCATGGGCCTCCTACGGGCCGTCGGATAAATGGGCCTCCAACGGGCCATAGAATCAGTGGGCCTTAGGCCGTCAGATAAATGGGCCCACATGGGCCGTAAACGGGCATAATTGGTATCGGGCCAGCACGGTAACGGGCTGTTAACAGGCCGGAAGACAGCAAAGGCTTAATTCTGTCACAGGCATAACGGGTCGTTAATGGGCCAGAATATAGGACGGGCTGGAAACGGCGCAACGGGTTAACATGCCACAAACGGGCCAATTCTAACAACGGGCTGAATTTGGCCAATTAGGGGAACAGGCCAGTAATGGGTTGGAAGTAATTGAGGGCTGGAAAGGAGCCCAAGAACATATGGGCCGTCAGTAGGCCAAAAGCTAACACGGGCTGGAAATGGCCCATGTGAATCATGGGCCGTTAATGGGTACAACGAAATTTACTGTTCATTATGGGCCAGAGTCACCATGGGCCACTAAAGGGCCCAAAGATACGAAAGGCCTCATATGGGTCGAAAGACGTCGTCGGCCATACATGGGCCGAAAGTGAAATGGGCTGGTGTTATATTCGACGGCCCACATGACGCTGTTGGGCCGATTTCGGGAAGGCCCTAATGGGCCGTGAGTTACCGGGCCATAAAATAGGCTACATGCGAACAGACCATTAACAGGCTTTCCATGGGCCGGCCCGCTAGCTTTTGACCAAGTCAAACGGGCCGGCCTTTGTAAGCTAAATGGGCCAGTGTTGGGCCGTCGCACGTGTCGACATATCATAGGCACCTATCTGACCCAATGACGAGCTGACACGTGTTTCCTTCGGCCAATGAGAATATTACACATGGAAAATCACCATTGGTCCGGGCTGTTAACGGGTTATCGGATCCAAAACCGGACCCGATAGCTTAACGACGACCCGTTACGGTGGATGCCACGTGTCGGTTACTCTTGACGAAAGCACTTCCATGACGCGTCATTTATCGTCATGGAAGTGAACACTTCCGTGATGATAATTTTGGTATTGTCATGGAACACTTCTACGACAGCACAGGTATGACTATCTTGATTCTGTCATAAAATCGTCATGGATGTACATGCATGACAGAAAACGTGACCTACTGTGACAAACACGTATCATCACGGAAGTGTATTTTTTTGTAGTGGGCCTCAGATAGTGCCGCAAGGGCAAGCGATGCTGTCTTATTTTCAGCACGGAGGGCTATGTTCGGATCACTGGCGAGCGAGAACACACCATTAGGTCCTTGCATTTTGAGCTTCATGTATCCATAATGTGGTATGGCTTGGAATCGTGCAAATGCCTCACGTCCCAAGAGGGTGTGGTATCCGTTGTGGAAGGGTATGATGTGGAAGAGCAGGGGTTCAGATCTGTAGTTGTCGGGGGTACCGAACACTACGTACAAGGTTATGCGTCCGGAACAACGCGCCTCCCTGTCGGGTATAATTCCTCGAAATGTGGTGTGACTGTGCTCGATGCGGGATCTGTTGAGCTGCATTTTGTTGAGCGTATCCTCGTAAATGAGGTTGAGGCCGCTGCCCCCATCCATTAGCACTTTAGTTAGTCTAAAGCCATCGATTATGGGGTCAAGGACTAGTGCGGCGGGCGCATGGGTGGGGCGGGACCTTGGCTCGTCCTTCTGATCGAAAGTGATAGGTGTGTCCGTCCATTGTTGTGCGGCCGTCACCTGATAGACTTGGTCGAGCTCTCGAAGAGCCCTTTTCCTTTGGTTGTTCGAGGAGAACATCTCGTAAACTATTAGGACGTCATCATGGGGTGGCGTTATTGATCGTTTATCAGGCGGTGTGAGACCGAGGATGTCTTTGCCACTTTTGGCCACTTGCCTCACCACCCAGCAAGCTCGAAGCCTGTGAGTCAGATTTGTGTTAAGCAGGGTCGAGTGTATTGGGCATGGTTTATCCAACAATTCATCCAGGACCGTTTGGGGTCTATTTTTCTTTTCGACCAGCTCGTGTTCGGGCGACCGTCTCGTATATGCCTGCTTTGCTTGAGCTTTCCTGGGGAGGGACGGATTCCTTGCGCATTTGTTATAACTTCCAGGTGCTTTCCATGGCGTAGTATTTGCATACCATGTCCGATAATTCGGCAAAATTTTGCAGCCGGCGGTGGGCAAGGGCATTTAAGATCCCCGCGTCTCGGCAGTTGAACTGGAAGGCCTCAATTATTTCTTCATCACGGCAGTCCGTGATCTTGTTTTTTACTAGGAGAAATCGGGCCCAGAAGTGATGGACCGTTTCTGTGGGCTGCTCCTTTACGTACATCAGGTCCCATACGTCCGGTCGTCCTTCGTCCGGACAATATTCGGCGTGGGAGGTGGGTGGGGGATTTTTTAGCGTTCCCATCTACTGTGAGTCCGGGGCGTCGGCAGCAGCGAGCCGCTCCCGGGCTATGTACGGATCTGATCGTGCAGTGTTTGGGCGAGCGCCCGCATGTGGTTGGACCGACTCAAGGTCAGATCCCATATCGCATGTTGAGTCTGAACTGTTATCTTGAAGAGTGTCAGTCTCCGGGCTAGAGACCCTGGTGAATACCGTCTTCAGCTTCAGAGACTGCGATTCCTCCGCCCTCTCTTCGATAGTAGCGATGAGATGAGTGACACGCGGGGTGCGGATTTCTCTGTTATCAGGTCTAAGCCCGATCTGGTTGTAGGCTGTAGGCCTGCTGACGGAGATTCCCATAGCGAGGAATCGATCAATCAGGCTGTTTACCGAAGGGGCTCCCATCCGGGCCATGCCTCCTGAATATTCGGCGGGATGTTCTTCGGGTATTCCAGTGGGGTCCGGCTTTAGGGCCGGGTCCCGGATTGCGTTGGCTCCCTCTGTATCCGCTGACTCTGAGGTTAAGGCGTTGGACTCAGCGGGTTCTTCAGTGGCGGGGTTTTGCCGAGGGCCGGCACTGGACTCTAAGTTTTGGTGGCCTGGTCGAAGGTGAGATTTTCAACTGGATCTAAACGACCGTTGAGGTCGGCGCAAAAGGTGATGCTGCAGAACATAAAGATCTGGCCGGGGACGAAGATGTCCCTGGCGCTGGCAGGGTTTCCAATGATTGGTTGGGCCATCGATCCTTTGGCGATCCGCAACAGAACTCTCAATGAAAGCACCAATCTCGGTGTCAAAAGCGGTGGATCTCGGGTAGGGGGTCCCGAGCTATGGATCTAGGATCAATGGGGAACAAGGGACGATGAACGCGGTGTTTACCCAGGTTCGGGCCGTCTCGAAGAGGTAAAACCCTACGTCCTGCTTGATTGTATTTGATGTATGATATGGTTACAGAGTAGATCTACCTCGAGATCAGGCGAGCTAAACCCTAAGTCGATGAGGTGATGGATGTAGCTCTAGCCCTAAAGCCTGAAACCCCCTGGTTTATATAGACACCAGTAGGGTTAGGGTTACAGGCGATTGGTTGCAGGGAAGGAAAGATTCTGCCTAATCTTAGCTTCGAGGGCACACCACGACTTTGAAGATCTTCTGTCTATCGTCGGATCCGCACTATAGCTGGGCTTCATAACAACTCTTACGTCTGGCCCACAAGCAATGGGCCGGCGTCCCAAGGACCCCTTAGTCCATGACTCCCTCAGATGGTTCTCCATAGTAACAAGTGACAATAAATTCCAGCACGTAGTAATAATTTTTCCTTACCAATTTCCACTTACCAAGAGCGCTTCACTCCCCGACAACGGCGCCAGAAAAGAGTCTTGATGACCCACAAGTATAGGGGATCAATTGTAGTCCTTTCGATAAGTAAGAGTGTCGAACCCAACGAGGAGCAGTAGGAAATGACAAGTGGTTTTCAGCAAGGTATTTTCTGCAAGCACTGAAATTGTCGGTAATGAATAGTTTGATAGCAAGATAATTTGTAACGAGCAAGTAATGGTAACAGTAAATAAAGTGCAGCAAGGTAGCTCAATCCTTTTGTGGCAAAGGACAGGCCAAAACGGTCTCTTATAATAAGCAAAGCGTTCTTGAGGGTACACGGGAATTTCATCTAGTCACTTTCATCATGTTGGTTTGATTCGTGTTCGCTACTTTGATAATTTGATATGTGGGTGGATCGGTGCTTAGGTGCTGTTCTTACTTGAACAAACCTCCTACTTATGATTAGCCCCCTCGCAAGCATCCGCAACTACGAGAAAAGTATTAAGATAAAATCTAACCATAGCATTAAACTTTTGGATCCAAAACGGTCCCTTACGAAGTAGCGCATAAACTAGGGTTTAAGCTTCTATCACTCTAGCAACCCATCATCTAATAACTGCTCCACAATGCATTCCCTTAGGCCCAAATATGGTGAAGTGCCATGTAGTCGAAGTTCACATGACACCACTAAGGGAATCACAACATACATATCATCAAAATATCGAACACATATCAAGTTCATATGATTACTTGCAACATGACTTCTCCCGTGACCTCAAGAACAATAGTAACTACTCAAAAATGATAATCATGCTCAAGATCAGAGGGGTATTAAATAGCATAATGGATCTGAACATATAATCTTCCACCAAATAAACCATATAGTAATCAACTACAAGATGTAATCAACACTACTAGTCACCCATAGGTACCAATCTGAGGTTCCGGTACAAAGATTGAACACAAGAGATGAACTAGGGTTTGAGAGGAGATGGTGCTGTTGAATATGTTGATGGAGATTGGCCTCCCAAAGATGAGAGGGTTGTTGGTGATGACGATGGCTTCGATTTCCCCCTCCGGGAGGGAAGTTCCCCCGGCGGAATCGCTCCGCCGGAGGGCAAAAGTGCTCCTGCCCAAGTTCCACCTCGAGATGGCAGCGCTCCGTCCCGAAAGTCCTATCCTTATTTTTTCTAGGTCAAAATGACCTATATACCAGAAGATGGGCACTGGAGGTGGGCTGGGCTGAGCACAGCCCACCAGGGCGCGCTTGGGGGGCCTGGCGCGCCCTGGTGTCTTGTGCTCACCAGGTGGCCCCCCTCCGGTAGTTATTTGCTCTAGTATTTTTTATATATTCCAAAATAATTCTCTGTAAATTTTTAGCTTATTTGGAGATGTGCAGAATAGGTAACTCTGACGTTGCTTTTTCAGGTCCAAAATTCAAGCTGCCAGCATTCTCCCTCTTTGTGTAAACCTTGCATATTATGAGAGAAGGCATTAGAATTACTCCATAAAGCATTATTATGCATAAAAATATTATAAACAACAGTAGGAAATCATGATGCAAAATGGACGTATCACCTGGTTGCCGGAAATGTTTCCTTGTTATTCAGGGCACATAGTACGGAACACTCCCCGACCACTGGTCGGGGATGCGGAAGCCGATGGTCGATTAAGACAACGTTTTCACTACAGATCGAGATGGCGCGATGCCAAGTACATGGATACATAGAATCACGCACCCTACTCTTTGTCAACATTGTCTATCAAGCTGTCCAAAGCACAATCTCGCTGAGAGTACCAAGCAGCCGGTATTACCTGGTCGTATACTAATCTAAGGGGTATTTCCTGCCCATCCGGCCCCACGGGTCCAACTTGGGCCATATGTTCGGGATCAAGTTTGGTAAACCGGGTCTTCACCATCGCCCAGGCCTCGCGCGCTCCTTCCCGGCAGGCCGACTTCTTCCACAATTCAAAGTGCCGCCTCGCTCCTTTAAAGCGGCTAGCCAGCTCAGCTATGCTTTCTGGCGGCACTTCCAGCAGCCATAATGCCTTAACCATGCTCCTCATGACCTTCCAGGCTCTCTCGTGCGTTTTGGTTAGTTCCTTCAAAGGGTTCCCACTAAAGGAACCGACCTCCTCTTCTGGCCGTCCCGTCAGGAGACCTAGCAAATAGGAGCGGCATATTCTTGTCAAAACATTGTGATCATCCACATACATGTAAGTTGAATTCGTCACTTACTGAACATGCCGCCTTTTAGCTTCTGGTTCTCCTCCAGGGCTTGCGCCAACTGAGATTTTAAGCTCTCGATCTCTTTGGCTTTCTGCTGATTTTCTACCTTGAGCTTATTTTTCTCCTCATGACTTCGTGTCAGTACTTGTTTACCAGCCTCATGCTGCGACTCCACGAGCCGTTGGGATTCCCTGGCCGCCTCCAGGTCCTTTCGCAATTAGCCCATGGATTCGGTGGCTACGGGGACAATATGGTGTTATAAGCAAGGAACGACATACATTTGTAAAGCATTCTAAAGCTTCCCCGCTTACGACGAGCTTCGTTGGTGGCCTTCCCCGGTTAGGATTTATGATCTGTTCCTAAAGAATTTATCTCGCACCTATACATTGGAGGACAGAAGACTGGTGATCCCTTCGAGCCCCGTTCGCGCCGCCGCGAGGTGCGCGTCCACCGAATTAAATGCATTGAACTCCTGGTCGGTAAAAGCGATGTGGCGCAAGGATTCTCTCCAGCGGCGGTGATTCATCACACTCTCGACTTCAGAACTGGTAACCGAAACATCGTCAGGATCCTCCGGAGGTGCGCCGATAGCCGCATGTTCGGCATGGTCCCTAGCCTGCGTCGAAGGCCCAAGATTGGAACTGCTCCTCGGCACGCCCGGGGAGTCTTTGGATTGGCGCGGTGGTACTCTTCTTCTACAAAACTAAGCGAACGTCAAAAGAAGATATTACGAGCAACTCTTTTGATGGTTCCGAACACATTACCTTTGAGCTGAGGGGGCGGTTGTTTCCGCTCCAGAGGAGGCCTTCCGCTTGGACGCCCCATTACGGGCCGAGGTCGGCATATCCCACGATCCTTCCGCAGTTGTTCGGCGTGCAGTGCGGCGGCCCTTGGGAGTAGAAGTTAGTACACTTGGGACAGTGCGAGGCGAGTGCCCTGTTCGGGAAGAGGTCTTCCTTTCACTTACTGTGGAGGAAGGAAGGGCCCCAGGGTGGTCGGCCGTTAAGGCAACCTTGGTGTCGTCAAGGGTTTCCTGATAAAAGACCCCGTCTTCAAAATCAACCGACATCTCTGGATCATCATGATACCCCGGGTCGTCATCACGGGAATGATTCTCCAGTTGAGGAGGGGGCAGTGGACGGACTCGATCTGACGCCTCCAACTCTGTTTGAGAAGGGGATACATCCAATAAATGTTTGGACACAATCTCGGAATTGAAAGAAAAGGACTAAAACTTACCCATTCTGCCGGATTGTAGCTGGAACACCCCTCCCGAATACCTAACCGAGCAAAATCTTCCTCCTCTCCTTTGAACAGGTCGGCTAGTATTTTGGCCATAGCTACTTGATTGTTCGGCCCTTGTCGCTTGTAGCGGGTCGCGTCGCTCGTCCCGTTGTAACACCACAGAGGATGCATCGTCTGCTGAAGGGGCTATACGCACCGAGCTATGGCGACGA
Source organism: Thinopyrum elongatum (assembly GCA_011799875.1). Lineage (NCBI taxonomy): Eukaryota > Viridiplantae > Streptophyta > Magnoliopsida > Poales > Poaceae > Thinopyrum > Thinopyrum elongatum. Next base: position 333,339,638 of record CM022299.1, on the reverse strand, counting down.
CCATTACGTCAATCATCGTCAGTTTGCTATGAGCCAGCAGCCGAATTTTGGAGTCCAGAAGGTGCACCTCCGCACTATATTTTTGGGAAGGACTCTTTGGTCGCCAATTGAATCGCTTCTTTAGCGGGGCGCTTGAGTATTTTGGCAGCCCCCTCCAGACTGGGTCGGAAAGGGGGACGTCTTTGATATAGAACCATTCCGAGGTCCATTCCTCGGAATCTTTTCGTGGGGTCCCAATGGGATACCCTGTCCCGGCTATACGCCACAGCTCTGCTCCGCCTACTTCAAAAATTGACCCTCCACGGGTACGAGGGACGAGGCAGAAATATTTTCTCCATAGATCAAAGTGGGCCTCGCAGCTCAGGAATATCTCGCAAAGCGCCACAAAGCAAGAAATATGCAGTATGGATCCTGGGGTGAGGTGGTGGAGCTGGATCCCATAAAACTCTAATAAACCCCATAGGAAAGGGTGAATGGGAAAGCCTAAGCCTCGTGGAAGGAAGGGCACAAAGCATACCCTCTCTTCCTTGTTTGGAGCAGGGAAGTTCTTGGCGAACGCTTGGCCATCTACGGAGATCAGCCCGGCGCGGGCGGAAACAAGATCCACTACGGGGAGATATCCTTGTGTCTGCAGATCGCTTAGCCGGAGGCATGAGACGGAGCAGCTCGCCCAGTCACCTGGGAGGGGACCGTGAGGTCGTGAAGATGAGCCTAGGGCGTCGGCCATGGTGCCTAAGATTTCTCCAGCGTTGGTTTCAGGGGGAAGATGGGTCAGTCATCCCCCACGCCTGTGGATCTATAAATAAGCGTGCCATCCTAAGCTGAAGGGACGGGTTTGCAAAAAGGTGGTGTTGGGCCGTTCGCCTTCTGAAAAGGTGCATGACAGTCAAAGTTTGCCCTTGCCCCGAGGCGAGCATTAACTCCGACGGTCCCACCATGTTTTGATGGGGTCCTCGGATTCCGGATTGTTAAAGCCGGTCGAACACGAATACGACATTGACATGGATCACGTTGGGCGGTGAACCTCTGACGTTAGTCCGGATCCCGGATATTATTCGGCTTGGGAATACTACTCGGAACAATATGAGGGAGGGTGAAGAACTCACCTCGCAAGCCGAAGATTTGAGACATGCCAGATGGCAATCCCCGGCGTTGGAGGCCAGTTTGGGGGCTACTGAGGGAGTCCTGGATTAAGGGGTCCTCGGGCCGCCGGCCCATTGCTTATGGGCCGGACTGATGGGCTACTATGGAGCCAAGCTAGGCGTGGACCCGTGACCGGATAGAAGATCTTCGGAGCCGTGGTGTGCCCTCCAAGTCAAGATTTAGCATGATCTTCCCTTTATTGTAACTAACCGTGTGTAACCCTAACCCTACTGGTGTCTATATAAACCGGAGGGCTTTAGTCTTTAGGGTTAGAGCAACATCCAATACCCCATAAACCTAGGGTTTAGCTCACCTGATCTCGAGGTAGATCCACTCTGTAACCATACCATACACATTAATACAATCAAGCAGGACGTAGGGTTTTACCTCCTAGAGAGGGCCCGAACCTGGGTAAACACCGTGTTCTTCGTCCTTTGTTCCCCATTGATCCTAGATCCACAGCTCGGGACCCCCTACCCGAGATCCGCCGGTTTTGACACCGACACCTATGGGTCCATAGCAGTAGCTAGGTCTCTCTCTCTCTCTCTCTCTCTCTCTCTCTCTCTCTCTCTCTCTCTCTCTCTCTCTCTCTCTCTCTCGCTCGCTCGCTCTGATCTTTAATACAATGTTCTCTTTGGAGATCGATTCGATGTAATCTTTTGTGGCGCGTTTGTTGGGACCCGATGAATTGTGGGTTTATGATCAGATTGTTCACTGAAAGTAGCTGAGTTATTTCTGAACTTTATTATGTGTGATTGTTATAGCTTTCTATTTCTCTCCAATCTATCAGTTTGGTTTGTCCAACTAGATTGATTTATCTTCAATGGGAGAGGTGCTTTGTGGTAGGTTCAATCTTGCGGTGTCCTCACCTCGTGACAGAACGGGTAGCGAGGCACGTATTGTATTGTTGCTACTAATGATAAAACGCCGGGGATAAAACGACGGGGTTTGATCATATTGATTGGTTTTATTCTGTCTATGTTATGTCATCATGCTTCACGCATTACTCTATTTTTTATGAACTTAATACCTCAAGATGCATGCTGGATAGCGGTTGTCGGGTGGAGTAATAGTAGTAGATGCAGAATCGTTTCGGTCTACTTGTCACGGATGTAATGTGTAACACCCCAGTGGTTAGCTACAGTAATCCCCTTTTGATAAAGCCATGTCATCATGATCAACAGTGCTTAAATATCATTTGGATCATACCTCTTTTCTGTTTCAAATTCAAATGGAAATTCAAACTGAAAGTGCAAATAAAAGTTGTTCAAGTTTGATAACTAAAAGAGAAAAGGATACTTTTCATCCTTCAACTCTTCGCTGAGTTTAATTTTCCTCCCTCAACTCTAAAACCGGACAGAGTGCACCCCGAACTCTCGAAACCGGTCACTTTTCGTCCCTGCTGCTGAGTCAACCCGGTTTTGACCATGCGTGAACAGTACATCCGATGAACAGTAAATTCAAAAAAAAATTGCAAAAAAATTCCAAAAAATCTGAAATTTTATGGCATCGAAGATGCTCAGGTGCGCCACGTGCGTGCAAATTTTCGTCATGTCTGGAAGTTCGAGGAGCACGCAGCAAAAAAAACAAAAGTAAATGTACTCTGAAGTGAACAGTAAAATAAAAAAATAGCAAAAAAAATCAAAAAATTCTGAATTTTTTTGGCATCGAGGATGCTCAGGTGGGCAAGGTGCGTACAAATTTTTGTGGTAAAATAAGATCTGAGGGTTTGGAAACCACCCAAAGCGGCACACACACGTATGCTATTTTGTTTTTTTTGGCACGACCTTCTCGAATCTTATTTTATCACAAAAATGTGCACGCACCTTGCCCACCTGAGCATCCTCTATGCCAAAAAAATTCAGAATTTTTTGATTTTTTTTGCTATTTTTTTGATTTTACTGTCCACTTCAGAGTACATTTACTTTTGTTTTTTTTGCTGCGTGCTCCTCGAACTTTCAAACATGACAAAAATTAGCATGCACGTGGCGCACCTGAGTATCTTCGATGCCATAAAATTTCAGTTTTTTTTTAATTTTGTTGCTATTTTTTTCGAATTTACTGTTCATGCATGGTCAAAACCGGGTTGACTCAGCAGCAGGGACGAAAAGTGACCAGTTTCGAGAGTTCGGGATGCACTCTGTCCGGTTTTAAAGTTGAGGGACAAAAACTAAACTCAGCGAAGAGTTGAGGGACGAAAAGTATACTTTTCTCTAACTAAAATGTTCATAAGGTTGTAAATAATCCAGAGACAATTCTAAAATTATAATCAACATTTACTAAATTAATGAAGTGACTCTAACAGCAACAAAACAGGAGTATTTAATCCATATTCATTTAATTAAAATCCAAATGAAATTCTTTTGGCTCCAAACCATTTTCTGGCAGTGGCAAATAATGCACCATATTTAATAAGCCTAGTCACATATTTTACAAAAGCCATTTGCAATATAAACAAAAGACAAAACAAAAAACAAAAACAGAAAGCAGAAAAGAAAATAGAAAAAGGAAAAGAGGTCCACTGTGCCTGGGCCTAAGGTCAACAGTGGCCAGCCCAGCCCGCGCAGCGCCTTTCCCTCACCCCCCCCCAGACACTGCTCCTCCCCCCGCGCTGCTTGTCGCCGTGGGGGGGGGGGGGGGGGGGGGGGGGGGCGGGGGGGGGGGTGGGGGTCGCCCTTACTCCGCTCATCCGCCCCCCCCCCCCCCTCGTCCCTGGTTCGACCACGCTCCGGCGAGCCCGCCTGTCGAGGATAAAGCCGCAGCTCCCGCGCTTCTCTGGCCTCCCCCTCGCTCACTCTCTCTCTCTCCCTGGCTCCCCTCACCTCGCCCGACGCGGCCGTGGCTGCGCCTCCCTGAATCACGCGACCACCGTGCCTCCCTCACCGCTCTATGGTGTCCAGCCTCCTCGCCGCCCTCGTCTCCTTCCCCTGCAACGGTCAGCTCGAGCCCGGCGGCACCTCAACCTCGTCCCTGAGCTCTTCTTCGTCTACGGCTCCGACGGCCCCCTTCCGGTCGATTCGGTCGACGCCGCCTTCCCCACGCCTCGCCGACCCCCTCTACGAGTTCCCTATGAGCGCACGCATCTTCCCCCTCTCTTCCGAGCTCGATTTCGAGCTCGCGCGCATGTTTCTCACTATGGCCGTAGCCGCGCCGCCGCCTAGCACGTCGCCGGCATGGCTCCGGCGACCAAACGGCTTCGGGTCCGTGCGCACCGTGCTCGCTGCGTTGCGTAGGCTCCCCCTAGTCTTTTGCCTTGCTCGCTAGCCCACCGTAGCCACGCGCCCGAGCTCCACCCGAGAGCACCGCCGCCAACCACCATCGTCGGCGTCGTTCCTGCCACCCCCGAGTCCGACCACTCGCTCCACGCGACGGGCGACCTCGCCAGCTTTCGAACGCGCCAGGCCGTGCTCGAAACCGCCCCCTGTAGACGATTTCCGGCCAGGTCCGGCGAGTCGCCGCCGCGTCAGGGCTCGCCGGCGCTGACCGGGCACCCACGTGGACTGCTGAGGCCCGCCCCCAGTGCCACTGCCACTGGGCCCCGTGGGGTCTGTTGACCAGTCAGCGTTGCTGACTGGGCAACCCGTGTCACTGACACGCGGGCCCCACCCCCTTAAAACGTTTTTAAAATAAATAAAATGCTAATTAAAATGTTAATTAACCTAATTAGTTAATTAGTTACTTAACCACTCACTGACAGTAGGCCCCACCCACTAATTAATCCTATTTAGTTTAAATTAACTCTGTTTAAACTAATCAGAGGCTGACATGTGGGTCCCACTGGACCCACCTGTCAGGTTTGACTCCGGTCAGCCCCTGTTGACCTGCTGACATCACACCTAGGTCATGCTGACATCATCTATTACTGTTCTGGATAATGTTGGATTAAATAATTAATTAAATTCCAGAAAATTGTTAAAACTTTGTAAAATCATATAAAATAAACCGTAGCTCGGATCGAAAAAATTATACATGAAAGTTGCTCAAAACGACGAGACGAATCCAACCGTGCTATCTATTTCCGTGTCGGGACCCTCTACGGAGGTGAACCCGCAACTTTTAGCCTGTTTTCGATAGATGAATAGTGCTTATACACCGGTTAATAAATCCAACTTAAATCCTAAAATAACTATTATGACTTAGATATGTCTTTAGGCAAACCTGCACTGCACGTTAGCATAGCATGCTCTGTGTTGCATATGTTTGCCATGTATTTATCTGTTTCTTCCCCCTCTTCTCTCTCGGTAGATCCCGGTACCGACGCAGTTCCCGGGACCGACGCCGCTCAGGAGCCCGACGACACCATTGACGACCTTGCCTTTGCCGCCGAGCAACCAGGCAAGCACCCCCCCTTGAGCATACCGATATCGCCTATTCTTTCTCTCTCATGCTTGCATTAGAATTGCTGCTACTACTGCTTTACCTATTCTGATGCATAGCCTGTTTATTGTAACCTGCTATTGAAACCTTACCTGCTTATCCTAAATTGTCTAGTATAGGCTGGGTAGAGACCTATCAGTGACCCCACTTGTCCCGGTTGCCCCGCTGGATCATCGGAAGACTCGACGACCGGGCCCCAGCACCGCACATCACACCCCTTTATCTGTACGACACTGCAGCATTACTATCAAGTGCCGAGGGTGATACCTCGTATAGCACTCCTGATGTTAACTCTGTAGAGTAGCTATTCGGTCGTGGTCATCGAGGGTGATTCCTCCTTCTCCACTTTCGATACGACCCTGTCGTGCAACACACCAAGTGTGAACCCATCGAGGGTGATTCCTCCGAGTTCACCTTGACGGATACATCGAGTAGGAATCCAACGAGGGTGATACCTCGGATTCCCCTGATGTTATGGACACACGGATACTTGGACCTTACACTGTTACTTGGAAAGGCGGGTCGACCCTGAGGGGTACCCGCGTATGATATGGAGACGGATTGACCTGGATGGTGCCCGAGTGAGAATACGAGGCGTGGCCGGGCATTCTTGGCCCTTGCCGCAAGTCCTCGAGACGGGGCGACGGGGTCACATCGCTCGTGAGTCTCTGCTCGTTACCGCACCCCCAAGGTACTAACGATTTGGATATTTGATTCGAGTGGGCCTCTGGCCCGATAGCACTAACCATCACGTGGGCATAGTATGGGCGTTCTGCATCGTATGCATCAGCTGAAAGCTCTGTCAGACGTCCAGTTCAGCAGTGCGGCATGGAGTGATTGGCACCATTCACGACAGAGGTGGTGCTTGGATCTGAGCCATGTGCGCAACGGCCCGGAGGGCGAGGGGCGATGGCCCAATACCCCTTTGCGCTTAGGATGTAGACCGGCAGGGACCTCTCTGCTGAGCTCTAGGTAGGGTTGCGGTGTGTCGTTTGGCCAAGGTCGGGCATGACCCAGAAAAGTGTGTCCGGCCGGAGTTAATCGAGCATGGTGGGTAAGTTGGTGCACCCCTGCAGGGAAGAAAACTTCTATCGATAGCCGGATCCTCGGTAACGGACACTCAGAGTTGTATCCCGATCGATACAACTAGAATTGGATACTGTGGCTCTGGGATTGCTTCTCGCAGGGAGTCGAGAAGGGATCTCTGGTCGAGGTTGATGAATGTATGGCTCTGGGATTGCTTTCTCACAGGGAGTCGAGAAAGGATCTCTGGGTGAGGTGGATGACACTACTACTACATTATACTGTGTTGATCTACTCTCTTCTATTGCTGCAAGACCGCTAAAGATGCTAGTCTTCGATAGGACTAGGCCTCCTCTCTATTCTGGCATTTCTGCAGCCCAGTCCACATATACAGCCGTTCTTTGATAATGTTGCATATGTAGTGTAGATCCTTGCTTGCTGAGTACTTCAGATGAGTACTCACGGTTGCTTTGCTTTCTTTTTCTCCCTTTATCAGTTTATCGTGACCAAATGACGAAGCCCCTGAGACAGCTGCCCCACCGATGACTACTACTACCCTGAGGGTGGATACTACTACGAGCTTGCCGACGACCAGGAGTAGGATCGGAGGGTCCTAGGCAGGAGGCCTACGCCTTTCGATCGTAGTGTTTTATTTTGCCCCGCCTTCTTAAAGGCTTATCTCTGTTTCTGATTCATATTTGTACTCAGATATCTGATGCTTCCGCTGACGCTTGTATGCGAGCTTATGTATTCGAGCCCTCGAGGCCCCTGGCTTGTAATATAAAGCTTGTATGACTTTATTTATGTTTTAGAGTTGTGTTGTGATATCTTCCCGTGAGTCCTTAGGCTTGATCGTGTGCATTTGCGTATATGATTAGTGCACGATTGAGCCGGGGGCGTCACATAATGCCTATGTACTGATCATGCCATGAATAACATCATAACTATATGATACTCTGTCAATTGCCCAACAGTAATTTGTGTACCCACTGTTTGTTTTTAAGCGAGATGCCTCTAGTGAAAGCTATGCTCCCTGGGTCCACTTAAATCATATTGCTAAAATCCTAAATACCTTGCTGCAATTTATTTACTTTTATTTTATTTTGCAATATATATATATATATCTCCTACTATCAGAATTAATCCTTGCAAATAACGAGTACAAGCGGATTGACAACCCTCTTGCCCGCGTTGGGTGCAAGCATTTGCTCTTGTGTGTGTAGGTACTGTCGTGGTTCTAAGTCTGACAGTAGAATGGGGGGTAGGTATGAGGAGGGAAGATCCTAGCTACGGTGAGGTTGTGCACGCAAGATTTACGAGTTCAGGCCCTTCTCAGAGGAAGTAACAGCCCTACGTCTCGGTGCCCGGAGGCTCGATCGATTGACTTATGCGTGAAGTTACAGGGGGTGCGAACCCTTGTGCCTGAGGAGGGGGGTGGATTATATAGAGTGCACCAGGACCCCAACCGTCCCACGCTACAAGGGATTCAATGTCTATAAAGACAGGGCATTACTGATAACACCAGCAATAAAGGCAAATAAATGATCATTAAGACTACGGAGTGAACGCCTGACCCTTGCCATCCTGAGTGACCTTAGATCTTCTGTCTTCCGAGTGGTTTCTGGTGCGGTCGAGTGAGTACACCCCGGTCGAATGGAATTGGGTTATTCGAGTGAACTGTTGGTCGAGTGGGTTGCACCCTGTGGCGATTTCAGTCGGTAGATGGTGCTATCCTTTGAATGTCCTTGGCCTTAGGGCAGTGTCCTCGGGTAAGGGTGTCTAGGTCAGGCCTATTACCCTACCCTAGGTACATGTCTTCGTCATTAGCCCCCGAATGGATTTGGGTCCGAGTGGAGAAGGGGTTGAAGATGGTTCCGACCCGATTTATATGCTTCAGAGGCATCCTAACCGGGCCGGCGATCTTTGTAAAAACTTCAACTTCACTTTCAGTCGCCTGGGTCCATTCAGAGGTCGTCGAGTGATTTTTGCTGATAAGCTCTGAGTGTTGGTATGGTATAAGATCCTCGGCGCGATTGGTCACGCTGCTGCTTTCCGGATCTCACGGGATTCGAAATTTGGAGAAGCGCGCGGGACGGAGAGCGCCGCAGTAGACGGAGCGGGTTAGGTAGGGACGCCTCGATTCTCGCGCCACCTTTTTCGCCACGTATCCAGTGCGCGACTGTTGCGGGATTTGACTGGATTGCCTGGGCCCACTAGTCAGCCACTCGGGAGCAGGTCCATATAAGGCGTCGGGGTCGATGAGCCCGGTACTGTGCTCCCCATCTCCTTCCTCCCCTCCTGTTTCACCACCACATTCGCCGCCACCTTCGACGCCGCCGCCCCGCTCGAGCGCAGCCTGCCGCGATGGGGAAGGAGAAGACGGCGGCCTTGAAGCGTGCGAAGAAAGCGACGGCGGCAGCGAAGGGCAAGAAGACGAGTCGGGGTGGCTCGTCGTCGAGATCTGGCCTGCCGCCCGGCTGGATCCAGGGCGATTGGATTCGCTCCATGATTCAGCAAGAAGATATGGAGGATCTGGTCGAGGGGGGCTTGATCGACCATGGGTCCTGGAGGCTGCCAGGTGATGAGACCGAGCCGCAGCCGAGGAGGGTGAGTGCGTCCTCCTCGCGACCCACGTCGACCGTGGTTTTTCTCTGCCCCCTCATCCTTTTTTCCGAGGTTTTCTGAACTTTTTCGGGGCCCAACTTCATCACTTTTCTCCGAACACCATCACATACCTTGCTGCATTTGTCTCCATGTGTGAGAATTTCTTGGGTTGTCGACCGCATTGGGGTCTCTTCAAACACATCTTCACCTGCCACTCACAGTCTATGAAAAAGGCCAATCCGAGTGATGAGAGAACGCACGTGATTCAGATGTGTGGAGGTCTAGGGATCCAGATGAGAGGCAAAAGCACTTTTCCACCTATGACTCTTCCCGATTCGGTCAGAGGGTGGCAGTCGACCTGGTTTTATTGTAAGGACAAACCAACTCCTGGTCAGTCGACTGGCCTTCCTCCCTTTACCATGGGGCGAATTGAAAAGCCCTCTTCCTTGAAAGTGACTCCAGAAGAAAAGGTGGAGGTGAACATGTTGGTTGACCGCGTAATCCAACTCGTCCGCGATGGCGTGACCGGCATGGATTTGCTAGAGGTGTTTCTCACTCGCCGCATCCAGCCGCTCCAGGTCCGCGATCATCCTATGTGGATGTATTCGGGCGCCGATGATTCTGCTCGGATCCACCCGGAGGAAGTTGCCGAGGAGACGGTGGCTTGGTGGCTGCAGAGCATTACCGGCAACAAAGACAACCCCAGGGGGTCTAGGAGAATTCTGCCACTCGGCGCTGATAACGAACCAGACAAGGTCAGACCTTCGATGTCGAGTGACTTTTACTCTAATTTGTAAACTGTCTTTGGAACCGACTGATGCTTGTTCGATTCTTTGCTTCGCAGATATATACTGAGATGTACTCGATGCCCAACGGGGAGCAGATCCAGGAAGGCGAAGAGAGCGGAGGCGACAGCGGCGACTAGAACTCCGATGGGGAGAGTGATGAAGAGCACGAAGACTCGAGCAGCGACGAGGAGGTCGATTCTCCACCTCTCACGGAAAAGCGTTCCAAGCACAAGCACGACCCAGCAAGTATCCGGGGCAAGGTGGCAGCACTGACTGGACAGACTTCAAAGCGCACTCAGACATCCTCTCCGGTGCCTACTGAGAAGGCTTCGAAGCAGCTCAAGACCGCGCCGTCAAAGCCACGGAAGGCTTTGCCCAAGATCAAGGTTGACGTTCCCGTCGCCTCTGTGTAAGCGTTTCATTTTCGCCCTTTGTTTGAAGAATCTTATATCAGTAGTCGACCCATTCACTTGCCTGACCGAGTGAACCTTGAGATTTGCAGTGCTGCTACCTCCGGGACTTCTGCTTACCAAGATGATGGTGACGAGGAGATGGAGGACGCGGTCACCTCCAAAGCGAGTATGACCCATGTTATCTCATCTTTTCTTTGCTAGCCAATTCTACAGTCGACTGAACTCTTGTGGTCGATTCTTTTGCAGCTCCGCGAGATGTTATTGAACTTCAAGACGATGATGAAAATGAGCCACAAGAACTCGTGGGTAGGAGGAGCAGGGCCACAGTCAAGAAGGTACCAGCTAGCAAGATGCCCCAGTCGACGTCGGCGACGGAACCAGCTATCCAGCAATCCGGGGACTTCAACCGTGCCTTCGTTACTTTTGCGAATCCCTTGTCGAGTGTTCGTCCTTCGGCGTCGACTGTGCGGGCCCTTCCTCCGTCTGTCCAACTTCATGCCTCAAGCTCTCAAGCTACTGCAACTGATACACCGACTGCACCTCCCACCGCCCATCAAGTCCCAGAAGACCAAGTGAGTGCTGCCAAGGAGGCTATACGCCAGGCTGGCGTTTTGATGGAGCAGATGAAGGTGGTGCGCGAGGCCAGTCAAGCTGCCTATGATGCCAGCTCAGCACTTCAGGCCAATGTCCAGGTTAGCTTACTTCCGACTGAACTCCATCTTGACGCTTGTTCTGTTGGGATATGATATTTAGAAACTGCTGCTTTATCCGCAAGACGTCCGTGGATGAGCGTTTTGGAACCTTAATTGCCCACCTATTGTCAGTTTGCACACCCAGTGGGTGTTTTAATTTCTGTTGAGTAGTTTTTCCACTTGAGTCGACTAGGTTCTGCTGATCGAATCTCTGAACCAGTGGGGGCACGCTGAGTGCACCCACTGGGTGTAGTCCCCGAGACCGCCGTCGAATGTTTGATTCGGCGGGGGTCTTTTAACAGATCTTTTCCACTCGGGCTGGGCAGATCATGCCGAGTGGAACCTTTACCAGTGGGGGCACGCTGAGTGCACCCACTGGGTGTAGTCCCCGAGACCGTAGTCGACTGCGGGCAGTCGGCTATGGTCTGAGTTTTTTTTTTTGACTGGACGGACCAAGTCGATTGAAAGGGTCGGACCAGTGGGGGCACGCTGAGTGCACCCACTGGGTGTATTCCCCGAGACTATTGGCGAATGTTTGATTCGGCAGTAGTCTTTGTGTCTGCAGACTGACTATCTTCTGAACACATAAATCTTGTGATCTTGGAGCCCGGTTTGCCGACTTGGAGAAGAAGCAAACCCAGCTCAATCTTGACCTGGAGTTGGCTCGAAACAACTTGCAGAAGGCTAAGGATGACGCTGCTGGTAAGGAAAGCTTGTCGACCGGTTCTCTTGCCACCTTTTCTCCTCCTTTTTCTGATTCGAATGTTATTCTTTCTAGAAACAATGAGACAAGCTTTGGAGAAGAAGGACCTTAACCTTGCGGTTGCAAAGAAAACCGCCGAAGACAAAGCGGCGCTTGCCGACCAAAAGATGGCCTCAGTTGGACAGCTGGAGGGAGAGAATGCCAAGCTGAAGGCTGCTCTTGACGAAGCCAACAAAGAAGTGACTCGTCTGAAGAAGGACAAGCGAACCCTGACTGACAAAGTAGAAGACATCACCCGCAGGAGGGACGAGCTGGAGAACTACCTGGGAGGACTCGCCAAAAAATTATTCCTCATGCTTGAAGGTACTTTTCTCTGTGCGAATGGTTTGCTTTCATCGACTCATCATACCGCTGTCGACTCATTATTTCTCTGCGAGTGCAGAATTATGTCAAGACTTCGAGGAAGAAACTGGGCGAGTCGAGACGAACTTGGACCCTATCAACTCCCTGTCAAAGATGAAGCAACCATGAATGTGCTCCGACTGGAGTCTCGCCTCGCCAGTGCCTTGGAATATCTTGCTCGACTCAAGGTTGCAGTTTCGCGGATCGACACAGTGCTTTGGCCAGGGGACACGCTCCGAAACGACCTCGAGTCTCTGATGACTCGACTTAACGAGATTCCTAGTCGAGTGCAGGAGTGGAAGAAGTCCGCTGCTCAATGCGGTGCTGATGTAGCTTTATCCCTGGTTCGCGTCCACTGCAGGGAAGCCAGAGAAGAGAAGCTAGCGGCAATCAAGGTCGCCAACACCAAGAAACTCGACTTCCATTCTTTCATGGAGACCTTCATTGCTGCTGCTACTCGAATCGCAGATGGAATTGACCTAGACGAGTTTGTCGAGCCTGCCAGCCCCTCTGCGGAGTGAATGAAACTTTTATGATCTGATTCAATTTGCCTTGGTATGCCGAGTGATTCTGTAACCGTAAAACTCCTTCGAGCCTGATGCCCGAGTACTTTGAGCTCCTTCGTCTGAACTTTTATGATCTGGTTCAATTTGCCTCGGTATGCCGAGTGATTTTGTAACCGTAAAACTTCCTCGGGCCTGATGCCCGAGTACTTTTAAGCTCCTTCGTCCGAACTTTGTTTGCCCTTAAATATGCTTGTTTTTATTTCCGAGTGGAACTTGTATCTTCACTCAGAACAGACGCAGTTCTGAGGATAGGATCGCGGACGACCTGCACGTCATCGTCCTTGCAGATCAGGATGGAGCATGTTTTACACTTAGGCGAGTACAGGACTGCAGCTAAGCCTCCGAGTGAGAGGGTTGCTCATCACTCGGTAGGATTTTTTAAACTTAGGCGAGTACAGGACTGCAGCTAATCCTCCGAGTGAGAGGGTTGCTCGTCACTCGGTAGGATTTTTTTAAACTTAGGCGAGTACAGGACTGCAGCTAAGCCCCCGAGTGAGAGGGTTGCTCATCACTCGGTAGGATTTTCTTAAACTTAGGCGAGTGTAGGACTGCAGCTAAGCCCCCGAGTGAGAGGGTTGCTCATTACTCGGTAGGATTTTCTTAAACTTAGGCGAGTGCAGGACCTGCAGTCTAAAGCCCCGAGTGAGAGGGTTGCTCACCACTCGGTAGGATTTTTTTAAACTTAGGCGAGTACAGGACTGCAGCTAAGCCCTCCGAGTAGAGGGTTGCTCTCACTGGTAGGATTTTCTTAAACTTAGGCGAGTACAGGACTGCAGCTAAGCCTCCAAGTGAGAGGGTTGCTCATCACTCGGTAGGATTTTCTTTAAACTTAGGCGAGTACAGGACTGCAGCTAAGCCTCCGAGTGAGAGGGTTGCTCATCACTCGGTAGATTTCTTAAACTTAGGCGAGTACAGGACTGCACTAGCCTCCAGTGAAGGGTTGCTCATCACTCGTAGGATTTTCTTAAACTTAGGCGAGTACAGGACTGCAGCTAAGCCTCCGAGTGAAGGGTTGCTCATCACTCTAGGATTTTCTTAAACTTAGGCGAGTACAGGACTGCAGCTAAGCCTCCGAGTGAGAGGGTTGCTCATCACTCGGTAGATTTTCTTAAACTTAGGCGAGTACAGGACTGCAGCAAGCCTCCAGTGAGGGTTCTCATCACTCGGTAGGATTTTCTTAAACTTAGGCGAGTACAACTGCAGCTAAGCCTCCGGTGGAGGGTTGCTCATCACTCGGTAGATTTTCTTTAAACTTAGGCGAGTACAGGACTCAGCTAAGCCTCCGAGTGAGGAGGGTTGCTCATCACTGGTAGGATTTTCTTTAAACTTAGGCGAGTACAGGACTGCAGCTAGCCCCGTGAGAGGGTTGCTCATCTCGGTAGGATTTTCTTTAAACTTGGCGAGTACAGGACTGCAGCTAAGCCCCCGAGTGAGAGGGTTGCTCATCACTCGGTAGGATTTTTTTAAACTTTGGCGAGTACAGGACTGCAGCTAAGCCTCCGAGTGAGAGGGTTGCTCATCACTCGGTAGGATTTTCTTTAAACTTAGGCGAGTACAGGACTGCAGCTAAGCCCCCGAGTGAGAGGGTTGCTCATCACTCGGTAGGATTTTCTTTAAACTTAGGCGAGTACAGGACTGCAGCTAAGCCCCCGAGTGAGAGGGTTGCTCATCACTCGGTAGGATTTTACAAACTTAGGCGAATCAGATTCGCGGCTAAGCCACCCACTGGGGGATTTTGGACACATGTATTAGTAACAACAATCATTTAGGAGACTGTAAAACCATGTCTTTGATAAACGAACTGAAAGGTACTCTTTATTACATCTCATCAGTCTGAACACTTAAGTATAAAAATGGCGGAGTAGCTCCGCATTCCAAGCGCGCGGCTCGTCTTTATTATGCTCCACATTGTAGAGGTGATACGCTCCGTTGTGGAGCACCTTGGTGACGATGAAGGGACCTTCCCAAGCGGGGGCAAGTTTGTGAGGCCGTTGCTGGTCCACTCGGAGCACAAGGTCTCCTTCCTGAAATGCTCGACCCTTCACATTTCTGGCATATAATCGACGAAGGTCTTGCTGATAAATGGTCGATCGGATCAAGGCCATCTCTCGTTCTTCTTCCAAAAGATCAACAGCATCTTCTCGAGCTTGTTCTGCTTCAGCTTCTGAAAAAATTTCTACTCGGGGCGCATTGTGAAGCAAGTCACTCGGCAGCACAGCCTCAGCCCCATAGACCATGAAGAAGGGGGTTCGACCAGTCGACCGATTTGGTGTTGTTCTTAATCCCCAAAGGACTGACGGTAGCTCATCTACCCAAGCGCCGGCCGCATGTTTGAGGTCGCGCATCAATCGAGGTTTCAGACCTTTGAGAATCAAGCCGTTCGCTCTTTCTGCCTGTCCATTCGACTGAGGGTGGGCGACTGAAGCATAGTCGACCCGAGTACCTTGGGATGCACAGAAAGATCGAAACTCATCAGAATCAAAGTTCGACCCATTATCTGTGATGATGCTGTGTGGGACTCCATATCTAAATGTTAACCCTCTGATGAAGCTGACCGCAGTACTTGCATCCAGATTTTTGACAGGTTTAGCTTCGATCCACTTGGTGAACTTGTCGACTGCTACAAGCACATGGGTGAAACCACTCCTGCCAGTCTTCAGAGGTCCCACCATATCCAAACCCCAAACAGCGAATGGCCAGACGAGTGGAATGGTCTTCAGGGCTGAAGCGGGTTTGTGGGACATGTTGGAGTAGAACTGACAGCCTTCACATTTGTCAATTATCTCCTTTGCCATCTCATTTGCCCGTGGCCAATAAAACCCTGCTCGATACGCCTTGGCCACGATGGCCCGAGAAGACGCATGGTGACCGCAGGTTCCCGAGAGAATATCATCAAGGATCATTCGGCCTTCTTCCGGAGTGATGCATTTCTGAACGACCCCAGTGACACTTTCTCTATAGAGTTGCTCCCCCATTACTGTGAAGGCTTTGGATCGACGGACAATCTGGCGAGCCTCTTCTTCATCCTCTGGAAGCTCTTTCCTGAGAATATATGCAATGTACGACACTGTCCAATCTGGAATAACAATCAAAACTTCCATGATCAAGTCGACCACAGCTGGGATTTCAACTTCAATCGGATCAGTGGAACTTTTAGGCTGGGGGGGCTCTTCTGTGAAGGGATCTTCTTGAACTGACGGTGCGTGAATATGCTCCAAAAACACATTGCTGGGAATAGGCTCCCGCTTGGATCCTATCTTCGCCAAGTCATCAGCTGCTTGATTCTTCAGTCGGGGTATATGGTGGAGCTCTAGCCCCTCAAACTTTTTTTCTAACTTTCTCACCGCATTGCAATAACCAGTCATAGCTTGGCTCCTGACGTCCCACTCCTTCATCACTTGATTAACCACTAAATCTGAGTCACCGTAAACCATTAGGTGGCGGACGCCGAGTGAAATGGCCATTCGCAACCCATACAAGAGTGCTTCTTATTCAGCTTCATTGTTGGAGGAATCAAAGTGAATCTGGAGAACATATCTGAGGTTGTCGCCTCGTGGAGATACCAGGACCACTCCAGCGCCTGAACCATTCAACATCTTGGACCCGTCGAAGAACATAGTCCAATGTTCCGACTGTATCTGGGTCGGTAACTGTTGTTCAATCCACTCGACGAGGAAATCTGCTATCGCTTGAGACTTTATCGCTTTCTTTGCCTCGAACTTGATATCCAGCGGAAGGAGTTCAATCGCCCACTTTGCCACTCGGCCAGTTGCATCTCTGTTGTTTAGAATTTTTGACAACGGAGCGTCACTGATGACTATAATCGAATGATCTGAGAAGTAATGTGCAACCTTCTTCGTGGTCAAGTAGATTCCATAGACAAGCTTCTGATAATGTGGATATCTCTGCTTGGATGGAGTTAAGACTTCAGAAATATAATACACTGGGCACTGAACCTTGTAGATTTTACCTTCTTCTTCCCGCTCGACCGTGAGTACTGTATTGACAACCTGTCCAGTGGCTGCTATATAAAGCAGTAAAGGCTCTTTGCTGATTGGAGCAGCAAGCACCGGCTGGGTGGAAAGCAGGGCTTTGAGATCTACAAACGCTGCATCAGCTTCAGGAGTCCACTCGAACTTATCAGATTTCTTCATCAGTCGGTAAATAGGCAATGCCTTTTCACCAAGGCGAGAGATGAATCGACTCAAAGCGGCCAAACAACCAGTAAGCTTCTGAACGTCGTGTACACGCACAGGGCGTTTCATTCGGAGGATCGCACCAACTTTCTCTGGGTTTGCATCGATCCCACGTTCGGAAACGAGGAAACCGAGTAACTTTCCACCTGGAACTCCAAATGTACACTTCGACGGATTAAGCTTGATATCATATCTTCTCAAATTGGCAAAGGTTTCGGCAAGGTCAGTCAGCAGGTCGGAACCTTTGCGTGACTTAACCACGATGTCATCCATGTATGCTTCCACATTCCGACTGATTTGAGTTAGCAAGCACTTCTTTATCATGCGCATGAATGTGGCACCAGCATTCTTGAGACCAAAGGGCATGGTGACATAGCAAAAGCACCCGAATGGGGTGATAAAAGCTGTTTTTATTTCATCAGGTCCATACAGTCGGATCTGATGGTACCCAGAATATGCATCCAGGAAGGACAATCGCTCACATCCCGCAGTCGAGTCGACTATCTGATCGATGCGGGGGAGAGGAAAATGATCTTTCGGGCAGGCCCGATTGATATGCTTGAAATCAATGCACATACGGAGTGAATCGTCCTTCTTGAGAACCATGACAACATTGGCGAGCCACTCGGAGTGGTAAATCTCGCGGATGAACTCAGCTGCCAGAAGCCGAGCCACCTCCTCGCCGATTGCCTTTCTCTTCTCCGCAGCGGACCGACGGAGGTGCTCTTTCACGGGTTTTGCCTTTGGATCGACTCGCAAACGGTGCTCAGCCAGCCCCCTGGGTACACCCGGCAAGTCAGATGGCTTCCATGCGAAGATGTCCCAGTTCTCACGGAGGAACTGGATGAGCGCTTCTTCCTATTTGCTGTCGAGTGTTGTTGAGATACGAGTCAGTGCAGCACTGGGATCGGTCGGGTGAATGTGAACAGGCTTTGTTTCACCGGACGACTGAAATGCAGACTCGGAAGCAGGCTTCTTAGTGCGCAACAAATCACTCGGATCTGCAGTCTTCTTATACTCTTCCATTTCGATTGCTGCCATCTGTTCATCGGCAATCTTAGAGCCCTTCTGGAGGCACTCTTCTGCTCGTTGCCGATTGCCAGTGACCATGATCACGCCCTTGGGGCCAGGCATCTTCAGCTTGAGGTACACGTAACACGGTCGAGCCATGAAATGGGCATATGCAGTTCTGCCCAGAATAGCATGATAGGCACTGTGAAAATCCACAACTTCAAATGCCAGCTTCTCCTTGCGGTAATTCTTTGAGTCACCGAAAACCACGTCAAGAGTAATCTGTCCGAGTGAATCAGCTTTCTTCCCTGGAATGACACCATGGAACCGCATGTTGCTCTCACTGAGCCTGGACATCGGAATGCCCATCCCACGAAGAGTCTCTGCATACAAAATGTTCAAGCCGCTGCCACCATCCATCAAGACTTTGGTCAGTCGGGTGCCCCCAACGACCTGGTCGACCACCAATGCTTGCCTCCCGGGGGTGGCGACGTGCGGTGGGTGGTCAGATTGGTCGAATGTGATGGGAGTCTTTGACCATTTCAAATATGTCGTCGTTGCCGGAGCAACCATGTTTACCTCTCTGTTGATGACTTTCAGTTGACTCTTACTCTCAATGTCAGCAAAAATCATCAAAGTGGAATTGACGTTAGGGAAACCGTCATCATCTTCTTCCTGATCACCATCCTTGTCAGACTCTTTTTCCTTTTCGTTTGGCTGTTTCTCTCGGAACTGCTGGATCAGGAGCCGACATTGTCGAGTGGTATGTTTGGGATAAATCAGATTTCCCTCTTCATCCTTCTTGGTGTGAATGTGACATGGCAAGTCCAACACATCGTTCCCAGCCTGATCTTTCACCTTCTTGGGGATCCAGGGTCCCTTGGGCTTTCCTTTGAATTTCCCTTGAGTTACAACTGCAGCTTCACCTGGACCTGCTGGTTCGGCTTTGCGTTTCTGCTTCCGACCCACTCCGGTGTCTTGGGCGATTGGCTTGCCCTTCCCACTGCGGAGTCGGTCCTCTTCTTCACCATTAGCATACCGGGTGGCTATTTCCATCATTCGGGTCAGAGACATATCTCCTGTCCGACCGAATTTCAAGTTAAGCTCTCGATACCGAACGCCTTCCTTGAAGGCACAAACTGCTTGGTGTTGGGATACATTCTCTACTGTGTGGTGTAATGTGGTCCATCTTTGGATGTAATCCCTTAGAATTTCATTCGGCTTCTGTACACAATGTTGCAATTCTGTCAACCCCGCAGGTCGTTTGCATGTGCCCTCAAATGTCCTGACAAACACTCGGGCTAACTCCTCCCAGCTGAATATACTGCCTGGAGCCAACTGATTCAGCCATGCTCTGGCCGACCCTTCCAGCATGAGAGGAAGGTGTTTCATAGCTACCTCATCATTTCCACCACCGATCTGGACAGCCACTCGGTAATCTTCCAGCCAAGTATCAGGCTTCGACTCACCGGTGAACTTACTAACCCCAGTCACCAACCTGAAGTTGGGGGGGATCTCAGCGGCTCTGATAGCTCTGCTAAAACACTCGGGACCCGAAACATGAATCCTGCTTCCACTCGGGCAATCCCTGCCTTGCCCCTCTCTGTGTGCTCGGTTCCTGTCGACCAAACCTTGCACTAAAATTGACCTCGCATCAAACCCTGGCTCCCTTGGGTCGACCGGCGTCCTCCGTCCTCCGCTGTACGGGTGCCTGTCATCATAGTGCCGGGGCACATATGATCCGCTTCTCGGAGGGGGTGTAGGCGCTCGACGGCGGTCATCACGGCCGAGTCAATGATTGTACTGCTCGTGGATCCGACCCTAATGCTGATCCTGGCGATGCACCCGCCCTTCACGCCGCGGAGGCGATCTTAGGCTGTGAGCCGACTGAACTGTGTCAGCCACCACAGATCTGCTATGGATTCTGTCACGCGACTGTGATACTGCAGTGTTTTGGTCTCCTGCCGCCCGGAGCAGAGCCCGGATCTGCATCAAACCTCGTCCAGCTTCTGACTGGGATGGCTGGATGGATTCTGCTATACGAGCTGCGGCTGCAAGATTCTAAATCGGAGTGCGGTATACCTGAGGTTCAGGAGGGAATAATTGCCGCCGTCGACTGGACTCAGGAATCCGCTGCCGAGCACGTTCGTTGAGTGCATGCTGAAGATTTTCCAGTCGAGTGCGTTTAGCCAAAGTGGCCAAGCGCGCTACCTCCAAGGCCCGAGCCTCAGAGGTCTTTCCGACGATGGGCGTGTGGAGTGCTCCCTCGTTACGGCGGTGAAGTTCCTCCCTTCGCTGTGAAGAGAGGGTTTCGGGGTGGTATTCCTCGTGAACACGCGACGGATCGCCACCGCCGTCGCCGCCTCCGTTGCGACGCATGCCAGGCGGGCTACGCGGCGTGTCGACCATCAGGACCTCCGCCGCAGGATCGCTGCTGTCGCACTCGGACAGAGTCTCGACGGAGCCAGTCGACAGATCGAACAGGCCGTAGAGAGATTCATCGGGCTCGATTGCCGCGACTTGAGGGGTGGCCGATTGACGTGCCACTGCATGCTTCACCCACCGCTGAAGCCGCGATCGACCGGATCGCTTGCGATGGCGAACAGCGGGGAAAGAAGACGCCGTAGGAAACGACCGATATTGGGTCGACGGCTGCCGCAGAAGGACGCCGGGGATACATGCGCGAAAGTGCGTCGCCCCGCGGATGGGGAACGTCTCGATGTCGAGGGGGGCCTCCTGGAGCCAGGCGGAGTCGTCGGCGATGAAGACGAGCGCGCCGAGACGGATCTCGTGGCCCTCAGCCAAACCTCCACCCGAAACCATGATGATGGGAATCGGAAAAAATCGCAACCTCACCGAAAAGTCGCTAAGACACCTGCCCCAAGGTGGGCACCAACTGTCGTGGTTCTAAGTCTGACAGTAGAATGGGGGGTAGGTATGAGGAGGCAAGATCCTAGCTACGGTGAGGTTGTGCACGCAAGATTTACGAGTTCAGGCCCTTCTCGGAGGAAGTAACAGCCCTACGTCTCGGTGCCCGGAGGCTCGGTCGATTGACTTATGCGTGAAGTTACAGGGGGTGCGAACCCTTGTGCCTGAGGAGGAGGGTGGCTTATATAGAGTGCGCCAGGACCCCAACCGTCCCACGCTACAAGGGATTCAATGTCTATAAAGACAGGGCGTTACTGATAACGCCAGCAATAAAGGCAAATAAATGATCATTAAGACTACGGAGTGAACGCCTGACCCTTGCCATCCTGAGTGACCTTAGATCTTCTGTCTTCCGAGTGGTTTCTGGTGCGGTCGAGTGAGTACACCCCGGTCGAATGGAATTGGGTTATCCGAGTGAACTGTTGGTCGAGTGGGTTGCACCCTGTGGCGATTTCAGTCGGTAGATGGCGCTATCCTTTGAATGTCCTTGGCCTTAGGGCAGTGTCCTTGGGTAAGGGTGTCTAGGTCTGGCCTATTACCCTACCCTAGGTACATGTCTTCGTCAGGTACAACTAAAGGTTGCTTGAGTGAATCTCCTATTGGTTCGATAAACCTTGGTTCTTTACTGAGGGAAATAATTTCTGCTGCTATACTACTTCATCCCTCCTCTTCAGGGAAATCCCAACGCCTATCATAAGTAGCAATCCCTTCCCATTACCTCGGATTGATCAGATAGTGGACGCCATAGCGGGACATGATTTACTCTGCTTCCTCGACGCCTACTTGGGGTACCATCAAATAAAAATGAGAGAGTCCGACCAGGCGGCCACAACTTTCATAACTCCCTACGGGCCATTTTGCTTCAATACAATGCCCTTTGGCCTAAAAAACTTTGAGGAAACTTACCAGCTCATGATTCAGACATGCCTGGAGCCGCAAATCGGCAAAACAATTGAAGCATGTGTGGATGATGTGGTTGTCAAAACCAGACAGGCCAATACGCTCATCCGCGACCAACCGAACGGTCCTAGGTTGGCGGCGCAACCACTGCGATAGAGCTTCATCCGTGATGTCAGGCTCTGAGTCTGAGGTGAATGCCACCAGACGACAAGTCCATGACCTCAGATGCATCGAGTCGCACACCATAGACCACTGTGCCCGCCGTGTGAGCAGAGGCAAGGCGGTCGCGGAGGCCGAGTCACATACAGCTTGACGGAGGATGCCCTCCATGCCCACATCCTTGCAAAGCGGCTTGCCCGGATGGTCCATGCCCTCGAAAAGAAGCAATCCCGGGCGGTCCGTGCCCTCATTGAACGACCCTGTAAAGAGGAGAAGGACGATGCCGACTACATATCGGACAACTCCAGAAGTGAGCAGATCCGGCACGATCCATATTGCATCTTCTATTGTTATTTCCGTGACAAAGACGATAAGGGCAAGGGCAAGGGCAGCCATGTGTGAACTTTGTCCATAACTGTAGTATTTAGAACATGTCAATTTTTGAATGTCCGATGGCATGTATGATCAACTATTCCTATGTTATGTGTGCGATCTAGGTGAACTATGATACATCTCCAACGTATCTATAATTTTTTATTGTTTCATGCTATTATATTATCAATCTTGGATACCTCATATGCATTTTATGCTATTTTTATATCATTTTTGGGAACTGACCTATTAACCCAGTGCCTAGTGTCAATTGCTGTTTTCTGCTTGTTTTTGGTTTTCCAGACAATCAGTATCAAACGGAGTCCAAACGCTATGAAACTTTTTGATGATTTTTTTGGACAGAAGAGACCCTAGAAGCTTCGGGAGGAGACCAGATGGCAAGGCAACATGGGGCGCCCTGTTACCTTGTGGGCCCCACATGGCTCCGTCTGACCTAATTCCACTTCTATAAATTCTCAAATATTGAGAAACCAACAGAGAGCCACCCGAAACACTTTTTCCGCCGCCACAACCTTCTTTTCTTCCGCGATCCCATCTGGACGCCTTTTCCGGCACTCTGACGGAGGGGGAATCGATCATGGAGGGCCTCTACATCAACCTTGCTGCCCTTCCGATGATGCGTGAGTAGTTCACCACAGACCTACGGGTCCATAGCTAGTATATTGCTTCACCCTTCCTCTTCGAGGAAAATCCCAACGCAGCTCACAAGTAGCAAACTACACATGTTTATTCTACTTTGCATTAGAGTGTATGGATTTAAGGATTTGTTGTGAGGGAGACGGTTGTGGACGTGGACATTGGAGGGTGATCGATCATTGTCCGCGAATGCGTTCGTAGATATAGAGGGTTGGATTTCCCCAATCCAGTTGTAGTAGATGCTCTAACAAGTAACATGTTATGTGACTTAAGGAGATTATGACTAAAGGGGGCCATTATGCAGGTAATGCAGCGGCCATCATTGATGATTGCTACCACTTGGCATATGACTTCAACTCAGTTCAGTTTGAATACTGTCCTCGAGAAGCAAATGGTGATGTACATGAATTAACTCGTGCTGCTAGATTTAGTTTTTGTAGTGGGTGTATTGATGATCCTCCGAATGTTTTACTTCCTCTGCTACTTAAAAGATGTAGTAAGTGTTATCACATGCCAATAAACAACGAGTTTTTTTGAGCTGGAACACCTTGCATTCCAAATTACGGGGGACCGACCAAGTCAGCGGTCACAGCACGGGTTACATCAGGGGGCAGCTCTGTCGACCATACACACTGATCGTTCATGGAGTTCGTCCAATCAAGAGAAGCCAGCACATGCGCTAGTGTGTTACAAGCTTTGGGGCGATACATGACCTTGTATTCAATGAACCCTAGCCTAAGCTGGAATTTAGCTTCACGGAACAGGACTCCAAGGGGGCCACGGTCAGCTGAAGTAGAGGATATTGCTTGCTGGAGGCTCAGGCAATCTGTTTCAAATATGACCCTTCTCATCCCATGCGTCTCCGCCACCTTGATGGCCTGCAGTAGTGCTTTTGATTCTGCCTGGAGTGTTGATCCCTGATTTCGGAGGACCCCAGCAGCAGCAAGAGCCACTTCGCCGTCCGCGTCCCTGGCAATAACGCCCCAACCACCCATACCGGAGTTGTCATGGAACGAGGCATCCAGGTTGAGCTTCATGAACTCCGACTGGGGTGGCGACCAGCGTGTGGTCGGATGTGCCAGTTTGGTGGGTTGCGCCCGGCCAAAATACTCCTTCCACTCAACTGTTGTGTAGTTGACGTTTGCACCAAACACTTCAGCCATGAGCCTTTGCTTTCTGTGGGTTTCCTTGTTCCTCTTCGACCACCATGACCAAAGGAGACAGATTACATGCATGCAGATGTCGTTCGATAGCCCTAGAATTTCTCTGACTGTTTCCTTTGCCGACTAGCACCCTAGCAGTCTTTGCCGTGACCATTCTAGCCCACAAACTCTCCAGCATTTCTTGACCTCCTTGCAGCGGAAAAACAGGTGTCCCCCATCCTCCGGCAGTCTTTTGCAGACGCATTTGTTGTCCAGTTCTACTCCTATCCTTTCCACATTTCGGAGCAGCGGGTGGCTGGTATGAGCAAACCTCCACAGGAAGTGGTGGACTTTTGTCGGCCATTCTAGCTTCCGTAAGTGTTTCAACAGGCCCTTGTCCCGGTTTCCCATCGAGCAGTCGCCTCATGGTCTGCTGCTTTGCCTGGATAAGAGGTCTATGTACACGCGGTATGCCGAGCGGACTGAGAAGATTCCTCGAGAATCAAAGTGCCAGGCAACAAAGTCTTCATATTGCTCACAGATGGGGATGCGCAGTATCGACTCAGCCTCTTGGGTCGTAAATGTTTGGTTCACTAGCTGCGAGTCCCACTTGGTAGTATGGGGATCAATGAGCTCATCCACCATCATCACCAGGTTTCCCCCTCGCAGGGTGCTTGGCCGTCTGGTATCATTTGTTGGGGTCCATGGGTCCTCCCAAATCTCGCCTGAACCTACCTGCCATATCATTCCAGCATGGACAACATCGCCCCCCTGCAGAATGCTATGCCAAACATAGCTCATCCCTGCCTGAGGTTCTGTCGTGAGGACCTCCCCATGCGGGTAATAGCGTGCTTTGAGGACCATGGCACATAGAGAAATCAGGGACTTGTATCAACCTCCAGACCTGACGGGCTAGCATGGCGACGTTAAAAACATGCAGATCTATGAAACCCAGTCCCCCTTGCTCTTTAGGAAGAATCATTCTCTCCCAACTTACCCAATGGTGTTTGTTCTCCTCGTCCTGGTTCGTCCACCAGCACTTGCAGACCATCTTACTGATGCTGTCACATAGGCTCTTCGTGAGATCAAAACATGCCATGGCGTACGCAGGGACAACCTGAATGACTGTCTTATGAGGACCTCTTTTGCTGCCTTGGACATGAGTTTAATTTTCCAACCCTTCAGAATCTCCCAAATCCTTTCTCGTAGGTATTCGAAGCACTTCTGCCTAGAGCGACCAATATAGCTGGGGAGTCCGAGGTATTTCCCCTGCAAACATTCCTTCTGTAGCCCCAGAAGCCCGAGAAGTTGTTGCTTCTTCGCGTTCGAGGTGTTGCGATTTCCTAACCTCTGAGTTCACACCCGAGGAGGTCAAGCAAGCACTGGACAGTATTGGCGATCTTAAGGCCCCGGGTATGGATGGGCTTCCAGCAGTTTTCTATAAGCATTACTGGAGTTTGGTTGGTGATTCTGTGGTGACAGATGTTTTGCATGTATTGCAAGGCGGCAGCATGTCGGAGGGATGGAACGACACTTTGGTAGTGTTAATCCCAAAGGTACAAAATTCAGAGACTCTGAAAGATTTACGCCCAATTAGCCTTTGCAATGTAGTGTACAAGCTCGTGCCCAAGGTCTTGGCCAACCGGTTGAAAACTATCTTGGGTGAGATTATTTCACCTAATCAGAGTGCCTTTGTGCCAGGGAGATTGATCTCAGATAACACGATCTTGGCATATGAGATGACCCACTTCCTCAAGAGGAAAAGGTCGGGGAGCACAAGCTTTGCAGCCCTTAAGTTAGATATGAGCAAGGCATACAATCGTGTCGAGTGGGGTTTTCTCGAGAAGGTCATGAAGCAGTTGTGATTGCGCAAGGTTTTATCAAGCTCATCAGTATGTGCATAAGGATAGTCAGATTCCGATTTAAGGTGAATGGGTCCTACACTGATCAGGTGATCCCAGGCCGTGGGCTGCGACAGGGTGACCCAATATCATCGTATCTCTTCTTATTGTGCGCAGAGGGCTTATCCGCCCTACTACTTCATGCAGAACAAAATGAACACATCAAGGGCTTACAGATTGCTCCTACGGCACCTTAGGTAAGTCATCTGTTGTTCGCCGACGACTCACTTCTCCTGTTCGAAGCCAACCCGGAGAGCATCGCTGCAATCAATCAGATCCTACATGTCTATGAGATGGTCTCCGATCAGGTGATAAACAGAGACAAGTCTGTTGTCCTCTTTAGCCGCATATAAAACAACAAGTTTTAGTCATAGAAAAAAAACAAGCAACATGTCATATTTTCAGATATAAAAAAACCCAAATGATAACGTCCACATGTGTGAAACGAAGCAATTCCGCCCACACGTTTTTTATGGCAATTTTAGTTACAAGAGGTTGGCAACTTTAGTTGTGAATCATGATAACTTTCTGTTTGGATGACAAGTTTCAGTTTTTTTGAGATTTTTTTTTGACAATTTTAGTGTAAAAAACGTGTGGGCGGTGTTACTAGATGCCACACGTGTGACAGTTATCGACGTCCCGAAAAAACTGGACTGGCAACAGCCGTCCGATCACGTCGACCTTTTTCTTTGAATGCAATCCGATCACGTCGACCTTGTGGTGCCCGCACACCACTCTCCAACGGGGAAAAATAATCGAACCAAGCCACGAGAAGGGACACGCCACTGCCATGGCGACCGCGCGCTTCCATCTTCGCCTCTGCCCCCGCTTCCGCGCCTTCGCGTCCTTCTCCTCTCGCCCCCTCCTCGCTACCCACCCCAGGACCCTGCCCCTAAGACGCACCGGCCCGGGTACGCCGCTCGCCGCCCGCACGCGCCGCGGGTTCGGCTCCTCCATGGCCGCCGCCCCGCCCAACGAGGATGACGACTTTGCCACAGGTTAGCAGCCGCTTCCAGGAACTCTTCGATACTCGGACTGTAGCTTCCATCTCTAATTCTCTTACTAAGTTGTTGTTATTGCACGGTGTAGCTGCGGACCTGCGGTTCGAGCCGCCGCTCAAGGTAGTGCAGTACCCCGACCCCGTCCTGCGCGCACGCAACAAGCGCATCAACACCTTCGACGACAACCTTCGCTCCCTCGCGGACGAGATGTTCGATGTCATGTACAAGTGAGTCTGACGTCGAGCCATGTGCCTTTTACCTTGCCTCTGCTGTGCGCACTGGAGCTGCTTGATGAAATGCACATGAGGTTGCTGTGCCACTTTCTTTACTAAATATGCACGGTATCGTTAATTTGAGCATCACTAGTTTCTGGAATTCCATATAGTGCTGTGAGTTTTTCCTCTTCCTGTAGACACAGACTTCCCATACACCCCGAGAGTTGCTAGGTGGTTAGGGACCTTGACATTATCAATCAATAGACAAGAGACGCACAATTGCTCGTCTGGTGGTTATGCTGTTTGCCCTGCGTGGCACTAGACTCTCTCAGCGGTATTCTTGATACGGTTCGGTTTAGCGCTTTGGGATGTAGCTTTGCGTTGTTTTCTCTGGTTGCCAATTCTGGTTGACCCGATTGCTTGTAACAGTCTTTGTGACTTGCTTTGCCCCGTTTTTTATAAAAAATGGGGTGGGGGGAAACCCCTTTTGATAAAAAAAAAGACAAGAGACGCACATGTGTGCACATTCCCTACCTTCTCTAGTATTTTATAGGCATTGCTCTTGTCAAGTTAACAAATTGAGGTGTCATTTATACTCATGAGGCTATCTGAGCCCTGGAATGGTCAAGTAGTTGTGCATGAGTGCATATGGTGCTACTGCTATAGTTTTTTATCTGGGCTATATGTCATATTACACATTTACTTATGGTGTACCAGAAATGCCTTAGTCATATTCTAGTGGGGGCAAATATCCAATCATAACCTCATAGGCCTCTCCGTTGTTTTCAGAAAGGATTGACCTGGTTTCATGCTACAGGACTGATGGCATTGGTCTCTCGGCACCACAAGTTGGAGTGAACGTGCAGCTCATGGTATTCAACCCAGCTGGGGTGAAAGGGGAAGGAGAGGAAATTGTCCTTGTCAACCCAGTAGTTTACAAGTTCTCGAAGCGATTGTCTGTCTATGAAGAAGGGTGCTTGTCGTTCCCTGGAATATATGCCAATGTGCTGGTGAGAGTAGCCTTTATCTTTGCTATTATTAAGATCTAAGTTGTTGGCAGTGTCTGTTCACCTCTTGAGTTACTAGGAATTACTGGTTGCCATCCATTCTATGGAGGAGGACATGCGGTTGAGTCAATTATATATTTTTGAGATAACTTTTCAACATTTGCACAATACCCAGGTGCTATGGTGGCATAAACATTTAACTGATAACTAGATGATACCCTGCGCGTTGCTGCAAGAATTGATTGAAATACATTTTTATTGGATTTAGTTGTATGTGATATAAATTTTAAATTAAGAATATAACTAAAATTTGAAATACTATATATTTTGATTAGATTTAGTTCTTTTCGGATAGGAAATTTAAATTTGTAATATAAGAACTAAATT
This sequence comes from Thinopyrum elongatum, assembly GCA_011799875.1. Lineage (NCBI taxonomy): Eukaryota > Viridiplantae > Streptophyta > Magnoliopsida > Poales > Poaceae > Thinopyrum > Thinopyrum elongatum. The sequence goes on along the minus strand of CM022299.1, from coordinate 333,311,051 downwards.
TGAAATACATATGATTTACTATATTTAGTTATTGAGCTGAGTCTTCTCACATGCATATTTGTATGTTGAGACTGGGCCTTTTTCATGCATGTGTGCATGCTGAGGTGGCATGTGTGCATGTTGAGGGAAATAGATTAGTGGGGGCTAACTATTTAGATATAGAAGATATGTACAAAAATAACTTCTGTGGAAAAGCACACACATTAGCTAGTCTCGACACCAATATCAGCTGTGTTCTTGTTTGACAGCGACAAAGATACTTCTTTCATGTGTTGAATTTAATATTTGTCTCATTTGTCATGTGTTGCTTAATTCCAAATTCTGTATATTGTTATAGAAAAAATCCGCTTTACAACCCTGAACTATTGCAGGAGCCAGGAGTTCATTTTTCAAACTTGAACTGTAAATCTGGTTGTTTGAACATTGAACTCTTTAATCAGTTTACTTTACCCCTGGCTCTCTCAAGCGGTTTTGTGCTGACTGAGACAACACGTGCCATCATCTTGCCATGTCAGCAACTTAAGTGAAGAAAGTAAGAATTAAATAATTCAGACAATAAAATGAAATAATAATGATAATGATAATAATAATAATCAGTTTTTTTTTAAAGATCTGTAACTTCCAAGCAATTCACAAATAGTAGAAAGTCAATCGGAAAAAACAGATTCTCTTTTTTTTAGTGAAAAAAAAGGCTGATTCAGTAGTTCTCAGATGACCTGTAGCTAAACTTTTTTTAGTGTCACTTTGAAAAAACCCAAGTTCCAAAAAGTTTTTTTTGGTAGTCAAACTGAAAAAAGACTCGGTAGTCAATCCGAAAAAACTTCTCACCGAATTTCCTAAATAGTTAATTTTTTTTGTAAAAATATATACTCCATCCGATCCGAATTAATTGACACAGCCTCTATACAATGTCCATTTTACATTGTATAGAGGCTGCGTCAATTAATTCGGATCGGAGGGAGTATTATTTTTACAGATTTCTTGATTTTTTTAATGTTTTAATTAAGTTGCTGACAAGGCAAGAGTAAAGTGATCCACATATCTGCCATATGTGGTCTCAGTCTGCGCAAGACCACTTGGGATAGGGCCAGGGGTAAACTGATTCAAGAGTTCAAGATTCAAAAGTAAACTTCTGCAATTTCAGGGTTAAAAGGTTACTTTTTTCATTTTTGTAATCACCCAGAAATATTAGTGATATTTATCAGCCACATAGCCATCTGAAATTAGACCTGCGCCAACACTCTAAATATAATTTCAGTTTGCATTTACTTTAAAGCAAGTATGACTTGCATGGCTGCATTACTGCAAATAGATTATGTTTTCACAAGTTCAAATTGCTACTGAAAAATGTGAGTACATGAGATTTAGAGTTTAAAGCTTGTTAACATTCACCATACTTATTATCTTAAACTATCTTTATTATGTCACTAAGCGTTCATATAGAGGACAAAAGTATCAGATATCTAACAAATGATGGGAGTAGAAAATTTAGGGAATGCAACTAATATCCACCTTTGTTGATCCTATTATTTAGTATTCTTTTATATTTAGTATTTGCGTTCTTCTGAAAATGGAGGATTTTACTAATGAATGGTATTATGGCATTTGCAATTATCTTTCACCACTGTGCTATGCAGAGACCAGACACTGTTAAAATTGATGCTCAAGATGCTAGTGGAGCAAAGATCAAAGTTAAATTATCAGAGCTATCTGCAAGAGTTTTCCAGCATGAGTTTGATCATTTACAGGTATGGGTTTAACCTTGATCAAACTTGATTTTGTCATGCATTTATGTAAGATTTTTGAATTAAATCTTCCACTTGAGTTCATTTATGTGAATGACATATTCAATGGCCCACTAAATCTAGTCTATTTCTCTTTACTTCACTGTCCATGTTACTTTTGATCCAACAAACCAATTGGGGTCTAAGGACACCTCAATTTTCGTAATGAAGGGCTTATATTGGTGTGTGAACACATTCAGCACTATAGTCATGTGACCACTCACCATCAACTTGTGGATTTGCAGGGGATCCTTTTCTTTGATAGAATGACTATGGATGTTGTTGAGAGCATACATGAGCAGCTGAAGGTTAGTAAATGTGAATCCGAAGTAGGTGAAGTTACACTGGAAATAACATTTGATATCAGTTCTTGTGTTTATATGCTCTCTCAAAAGCCAGCAGTGTTGTAATTATTGGAATAGTGGGGCGCTGCAAATAAGACACTAATGTCCCTCCAAATTTTGCTTTTCTTTTGGGAGAGCATAGAAACACTAATTTGTTTGTTGTTATCAACAGGGTTGTTCATGATGAAGATATGATCCTTTTTCTCTTGTAAATGTGTTAGTCTTTCTTGGTTGGAGTTTTTTTTTTGTTACATGACTTTGGGTTTTTGGTTTGTCAAGGTTTGGTATATTTGCTGAATAACATGCCATAAATATTTCTTGAAGCATGTGTGCGTGTGTTTATGTTTTGTTATGCCGTATCTCATTTGTAACTTCGCTTACGTCTAGTCGAACTTTCTCATTTCCAATAGAGTCTGGAGGACAAATACGAGGAAATAACAGGACAAGCAAGCCCTGAAACTATAGCAAACTACAGAGGGACGAAGGATGCCGTTAGTTTTTCAAGATGATTGTGTCAGTCTTCTTCATCTTAAACCTGTCTAGTTCGTGTGTCTTTTCATGTTCTATTAAGCAATTCTGAAATCTTTGTCTGCTACTGTACAAACAGGTTCTGCAAAATCTTTGTCTGCTACTGTACAAACAGGTTCTGCAAACTTTCCAAGTGCATCATGAAGCTGAGCTACAAATTCAAGTGTTTGTGGAACTGTTTGTTGGTGTATGCACTGCTGTCATTCTAGTTTTGGCAGTTTTGCTATGTCTAGTTATGTACAATTATATACAGAAATTTCACTATTTATGAATGAAGTATTATTTTCCAACAATGAATATCTGAATAGTATTTTTGTTTGCATGCTATGATATTGGGGATATAGTGTATTTTCTCTCTTTCCACGAGATTGTGTTGACCTCTTCTTTTCCCAAAATTTAAAGTACAAAGCAAAGATTACATCCTGGCCTTAGTTGTAACAACCAAATAACTGAGCCATGAATGTGTATTTTAGACAATGGCAAGTTCATAGCCTTTAACTGGATAATGCGCAGTGATGTTGGTGCATCTCTTGCATTGGCCAGCATGTATTATACTTGAGATTTGAAAACACATCATATGTTAGTATATCTTTTTATAACATGGCTGTATGCCCCCATGTTTTTGCCATTTATGTTTGTTTCTAGCATAGTCCAACAAAGCACTAAGAAGTCCTAATCTTTCCATGGTGGCAAATATGGTGCGATGAAGCCCATGCTAACATGAAACTTCTTCACAAGCTGTTTGATCAACATAAATAAGGATTATAGGCGAAAGTCTTGTTTGAAAGCACATTGGTAGTAATATCTCAATGAGAATGGTGTCTGTTGTACATTTTCATGTTTATCAATCAACTTACATTGACTTTACACGTGTGCTATCTTTATGTATGATGAAATTCCCTAATAATATGGTTTGATGTGATCTTCATACAAAACTTTACTTTTAAAGAATAATTTGTTATAGTTAAAAATTGTGGCTAACGTAGATAGTGACATCCATTCCAAAATAGATGTTGTATCAGTGAATTAGTCTTGGTATGCAAATATTGTAGTTTTGATTCTTGATGGCAGCACTTTATTTAGTTAGCGTTGGTCGTGATAATTTAGCGATGGGAATATAAGCTGTATGGGCAAACTATGTAAAATTTAATACCCTAGCTCATTCCGTGTTCCGTGTGCATGGAAATGACAGGTAATTAAGATTAGAAGTTATAATAATGCTAGAAAGACGGTAAAAATGCTTATGCGTTTACATGTTGGCTGTCCGCCTAGAGGTGAGATCACATTGTAAGGTTCAGTAAGTGTTGCACCAATCTATGTTATCTTCCATTATACTAGTTTATTGGTCGTTCCCTTATTCAAAGATAGCTGGCTGATTCTCGTCGAGTTATAATGCTAGAATGATGGTAAAAAATGCTTATGAGTGATCATTATAACCTACTCCCTCCATTCCTAAATATAAGACGTTTTGGTAGTTCAAATTGAGAAACGTCTAATGAGTGATCATTTGAACTACCAAAATGTCTTATATTTAGAAACGGAGGGAGTAGTTAAAAAATGGTCACTTCTCTGTCATGTTCTAATGATTAATTCGCTTTCACTCATTCTATTTTTATACAATTATTGTCTAATTAAGTTGATCTTTTGGAACTTTTTTTTTCTATCTGTCTGTCAAAATCTTTCTAGCTAAGCCTAAAAAAAACACATTCTTGAATACAGAATTTGTATGTTGCAAATGCTTTTAGCATTTGTTGCTTAGAAGCTGGATGTATTATACTTGTTCGTTTTTCTAACAGTTCACTTTAATATCAGTTTTCTGTTCCTTCTGCCCAAGTGCCAGAACAAACATTTCCTTTGATTAATTAATCAGTATTTCTCTGTTGCTCATCTAAACCCTTATTACATTGTAGCAATCTGTTTCTGAATCTGAATTGAGTTATTCCATATTGTACATGCAACATTGTCACTGGGATTCTTGGGTCGTTAAACATTTGCTTCACCTTTACCGATGTTGGCACTGTTTTTACTCAATAGTAACGTGTAGCAATGTGCAAAAGTGCTGTAATATTATTTTTAACACTTATACTTTGTATCAGCATAGAATAATATGCTCTATATTTTTTCAGCTCACACACATAATCTGTCTGCCTGGTCATTTCATATGAACATATCTATGTTTGCTTTACCACAAACATGACACACTCACCGTGATAACAAAACATAAATTAACTGTGTATATATGCACATGACGAAGCAATGGTGCAAAGGGGTCGGAAGCATCACCACGACCACTCCTGGATAAGCACCAACTAATGGATGAGGGTACTATCTGTGTTTCAGCATATGTCATGGTATGACTGCAAGTTGTTCCCAGCAGGTTTTCCAATCTGCAGACAAGCTATGGGAGGGATGGTTGGAGTGAAGAGTTCCCCAAAAGCTTGCCAACAGAATGGATTGTTTAGGTGGTAGTGGGCTATTTGCACGGGTTTAAGTTGTACTCCGGTAAGTGTGATCCCTGAACAAGGTGAGCTGTCACTGCATGCAAAATGGAGAGGCTTGATTGTAAATGTCCCTCTGATGTTCTCATACTGAACGCCTGATACCGCCACTGCTGATGTTTGATTTGTGCAGGTTCTTTTGTCGCAATAGAACTGGTCTATCATAATAGGTGTTTGAACTTCGGAGACTTGTATGTTTGAGAACCTTATGTCTTGAACCAGTCCTATACCACCCTGCAAGGAGAATTCAATTGGTTTAACTCAGTAGGTATTATGAGTTTATTCTGCATGCTCTTTCTTGAATTATTGATCTTACCTGCCAGGTCTTGATTCTGACACCAGTCATTGTTCTGAACATGTTAACATCTCTTACCGTTACATTAGAGACGCATGCTTTTGTGTTGTCCCGGCCTAGTCCACCAATGCTGATTCCATGGCCTGGTCCACAATTCACATTGTGTATGTATATGTTGCTACATCCTGTCTGGATGGAGATGCAATCATCACCTGCATGGAACAAGACAAAAGATGCCATGTGAACTGTGCTATATACTCATTGTACTATTTTTGTGTAACTGCAAAAGATGCTTCGATACGATTCGCCGCCTTTTTCCAGTGTACCCTCTTATATCTGGAACTGTCCGCTGCACTGCAGAGCTTGCAGAACAGAGGGACATGCTTTCAGTTAATCATATGCCTTATATTATAGTAGTTTGTTGGAATGTTTAAATTGTCGTGTGTTCTCAAATTCTTGTTGAAGATATGTTTCACGTGGACACGTGTTGGCAAAACAAAATTGCTGAACATAATATGAATGCATGCTAGATTGGCAAAACAAAGTTCTTCTTGAAGTTGGTCATAAAGAGGAATTACCGCAAGCCAAGTTGGTATGATGGATGCTGACATCTTTGGAGTTCTGCAGGTGTATTCCGTCAGTGTTGAGACTGTTCTCAGGGGAGGATATTGTCAGGTCGTGGACTAGCACCCCTTGACAGTTGTCGAACTTGAGATGGCACTGTGAGCTGTTGACAATTGTGATACCAGCCACTACGACATTTGAAGAACCATAGAACCTCAATGCCTGCATCAGAGTATGGAATCAAAACTGCCCGAGGTTTGTTTTGGTATACAGTACTGAATGTGCACTAAGATAGTGATCTTACCGTAGGTTTAACCCGTGGCATCCTCTCAAGCTCCTCATTGTACTGCTGGATTGTATCCAAGGTAAGTGATTAATAAACCAACTTTTGAATTGAGTGATTTAGTACTAAATGGTCGGGTCTTACCTTGTCGTCATCCTCATCGTCATTTGGGTCTGAGTAGGTCCACCACTGTTGCCCCCTACCATTTATGGTGCCACTGCCTTGAATTGATAATCCACTTAGTTTGGTGAATTCAAGCCATTGAAGCAAGCCAGAACCCCATGCTTTAGCATTTGTTGGGGCTAAGATCGTTCCTTCCAACTACAAAATTATCACATCATTTAACCCCATTATGTTTTTGTGTTTCACCTTTGCCAGATTGGAGTTTGTTTCTCTTTGTACACATGAAATTTTCGTGTCATTTTTATTTTCAAATATCCCGCCACTTCAAACCTGCTGCGGCATGATCTTAGACATAGAAACAATTTAAACTATTATGTTCTATCAATGTAGGATTGGAAATGTTTTACGGACTTAAACATGAAAACACTTTGAATTATTTTGACATATCAAATGTAGCATTGGAATCTTTTACATGCTCATAACATCAAGAGATCATTTTCCCTGCATATATAAGAGTACATACTACATAGGATGGTGTATCTGTACTAACATACAAACTTTTATCTCTAGAATAAGGTGGGCTTGCAGGTGCTGTAAAAATCTAGTGCTTCCCTACAATAAGGAGTCGTGCTGTTCAATGCAGGTAATGGGGAAAGCTTTTTCAGGTATATATTTGGCATTAGCTGCAGAATTACCTTTCTTTTTGGGGGTGGGGCGGGGGGGGGGGGGGGGGGGGGGGGGGGGGGGGGGGGGGGGGTGCAGAATTACCTGGAAAAGAATGTTTGGTTTGCAGTAAGGCCCAGAAAACGAGATTGGCCCAACAAGGAACTCTAGTTCAGATGGTACAAGAACTGTAGATGCTCCCAGCTTGCACGCAGCAGCCCACGCGGCTTGAAAAGCCTGCATGCACACTAATTTATTAGTGGTTCTCAAAAGATTAGACTCTAGTTCCATAAAATGAACCCAGCGGCAAAACACACTTGTAGAGCTCAGATCCCTAAGCTAATCATAGTATATAGTTCCACTGTGCCCCTATGGTTTTGTCGAAATGAAAACTATCCAAAACCGTACCCAGAAAATGAGGATTTCTTTTGGCCGAAAAGAAGCCCAAATACACTGTTCAATGTTGGTGGAAGCTTATTTTTTGGAAACTTGCAATGCATCTCCCAATTTCCATGAGTTTAACTACCATTGAATCTTTTTTCTGGTATGTATTTTGGATTTCAGGTATGCCTCTACATCAAACATTTCCATCTTTTTTATTTTTTAAATAAAATTTATAGAATTGGTTTTTGAGAACTAACACTAAAAAAAGGTACTTTCATCCCAATTTTTGCCATCGATATGTTTCTTGCGTGTAAAAATATTTTGAAAAAATATCGATATTTTTCTCGTGAACCGTGAGTGGATGCCCCACTTTGTTCACCAAGAGACCGTGATTCCTCAAAAAGGGGAAAATAAAAGAAAAGCCGTACCAGCTTGAAGTGTGGACATGTGAAGAACAGAACAATCCAAAAATAAACCAATAAAATTTCCAGTAAGCACAGGCAATCATGCAAATACTGACTACAGAAAGGTGTCACTAGTGACAATTTCCTGCGGCTCTGCACTGGAAATCATGTGAGGGTAGTCGATGATGATGGATCATAGGACCCAATGAAATGTACATCGGATCATATGTCTGTCAAAAATCCAAATCTTCACACTACCTGAAGTGCCACTCCAAATATACAAATACCGAAATTCTAATCTTAGAAAGCCCATGACTAGTGGTACCTGTTTTCCTGGACTGATCAACACGGAGATATGGATTACAAAAGGAAATGTGCAATGCAAGATGGAATTGGCAGTGAGAATTTCTGTGTCGGGGAATGCATGATGCTACACAAGTTAGCGAACAGCAATTTGAGGGGCAGTGATATTGACCGACCTTTGTATCGTCTGAAACTCCATCACCCTTGGCTCCGAAATCAACCACGTTAAACACTGCGCCCGGTGAGGCCGAGGCCACAGGTGGTGGCTGCGGCGGTGGCTGTCTGCCCTTTCCACAGCTTGGAGATGGAAGCTGTGGACTTGAATGTCCATTGCCTTTGTCAGGGCTCGGCTTCGGGCTCGGGCTCGGACTTACAGGTATATTGGGGCTTGGTTGGTATGGCGTCTGGTGTCCTTTGCCAACACCAGGGGGGCCTGGTGGCGGGCTTCGCCGGTTGCCCCCGTGCTGCCGGTGGGAGCTGCCCTTCTTTGCCTTCCCTTTCTTCTTGAGCAGAGAGGAGCTCGGTGAGCTCCTTGGCCTCCAATGCTTGCCTCTCCTTGCGTCGGAGACATCAATGGTGGAGCATAGAGCAAGCAAGACAAGGAGAAGCAGGAGGCCGAAGCCTTTTACTCTGAGCTTCATCCTTGTGTCTGTTGTACCTGTTGGCTAGCTGTGTGGAGAGTGTTTGTACGTGCTTGGGGAGTAGATAGATAGACAGCATACACAAGAGGTGTGGATTGCTTGTGAGGAGGGAAAGACAGAGGCTTCTCTTTAAATAACAAGCTTCAGGTTCAGGGCGGCCGTGTTTGCGCCTCCCTCTCAAGATTAGATGAAAATGAATGCGGGTTATGGGGCCCCAACTCACGTGCATGCAAAGGTCTTGTAGCTGCACAGGGAATGGGTAAGTGATGTCTTCTTGTTGCTTATGCTCCTCGCCATGATCATGTATGCTTGGCGATTTGTTTACGGCGGTTATTCAGTGAGAACTTGTCGGTGGTGAACCACATCTATTATGACATTTTCAGTAATCTCTCTGCTGTAATCACATCTATACCATTTGCTCCGCATCTTCTTTGACACCGTTTTACTGAAACAAGAACGAAGCATACAATTTATTCACGAGTGGGGAGGAATAATTCCGGCACCAGATTTTGTGGGGAAACAAAACGGTCGTTGTCCTTTGTATATATGCTTCCCTGTGGTCCAAGAGATCACGTGCAATTAGAGCGCAGGTATGTCCAGTTTGGCAGCTAATCCAAAAATCCATATGCATTATGGATATGGAGATTACCAAGGTGATGTGCAAACTCATAGTTTTCATGTCGTGGGACCTCCTCGTCAATAGGACATCCTTTTCCCCCAAGCTCTGAATTGACTGCTAAAATGATATTTTTCAGACAAAATCGTAGGTTATCATGCTGATCGGCCCAATATGAGGACTCTGCTAGAGTTGCTCTTACTAATGTACGGAATTACTAACGGAGTGAATTCCGGTTTTTACCCCCCATTTTGACATTTTTTACACTAATTACTCCATTTGACGGAATTTCATCCGTTTTACCCCATTTAGCCAAAGTATTGACACAATTTACCCTCTTTAAAATTTTATGCCGGTAATTCCCAATTGTAAGGTCCAGTTGACATGCCAGATCGGCGTGTTTTTTCCTGATGGTTTTTCTTCACACCAAACCACATCGCCCAGATTCTCCCGACCGGTCAGGCTAGATATGATCGCACCAGAGCAGCTCGCAGCGCCTGATGGCCAGGTCGCACATGTCGGGCCGCACCACACTGGCCACCATTATTCATGGCACGCATCGCTCGTATTCCAATAGCACGCACGATCCTACCCCAGTCTGGCCCAAAACCACTGCCTCCTTCGTTAGGAGGGGCTAGGATGATGTTGGCGACGAGCGGCAAACAAGACTTGAAGGCGTGGCGCTGGTGATCGGCGGAGAGAGCGGCACTGCGGCAGCCATTACAGGAATCTTCTCCCGTCCCATGCATGGCCGCATCCTCTGTTTCTCAACCCTGGTGGTTTGGCTTTTCGTGGCTAGATTTTTTCTCCGTCTGGGATGCATATTAAATAGGCTTAGGCTACTCGTTTCCGGTTCGAAGAAGTATTGTGATGAGATAACAATGCTTGATCAGCGTGGCATCTTCCCATTGAATAAATTGTAGGAGAAATTATTACAGATATAATCTGAAAGCATGTATGTTTTTCTTCAGTATTATCATATACAACCATAACTATGCATGATTCTGTGGATTAGATAAAAGTTCGTGTCAATATACAACTTCACTAACTCTGATGCACGTACATATCTGAATACCTAGTCAAACGATGTTTTAGAAGTTTCCTTTCCTGTGGTAGCTAGCAAAGAGCAGGGTTATGCAGACGATACTATGGACACGGATTATAGATGACAAAACAATCAAGCCGTCCATGCATAGTAACGCACGAACACTCACCGCTAGATAGGGCCATCGTGCAAACTATTTGTCATGTGCACTTCAGTTTCCGGTAGCAAATATGTTGATCGGTAGAGAGTTAGTATATGTTTCCCGAGTTGCTCTGGTGTAATCATATGGAGCCTGGGCAGTCGGGAGAAGCTAGGGCTATGCGAGGCCTTTCCCTTTATAGACGGATACGTTTTTCTGTAACCTTAGCTTTTTGTTCGGTGTGCAGAAAAACCAAGAGGAAAAAAACCCGTCGATGTGGCATGCCCACTGGACCTTGCAGTTGGGACCGTCGGTCAAAACGCTCATAAAATTTTAAACAGGGTAAATTGTGGTAACACTTGTGCTAAACGGGGTGAAACGGATGAAATCTCACTAAATGGGGTAATTAGTGTCAAAAATATCAAAATAGGGGGTAAAAACCGGAATTCACTCTTTACTAACGCTCACATGCATCTCGCTGAACCAAAATATTTTTTGCTCTGTTTACAGCTCTATAAGAAACAACGAGGGAAGCAAGTAAAAAAAATGGTCACCTCAGGCAAACCTAACAAACAGCTCACTTGCTTTGCAGAATTTAGTCAATTTACCCAGATGGCTATGAATGTGCTTTACCCGGCATCCTCGGCGGGTTTGCCCCCGTGTTCAATGATAGACATAGTTGTCCGTACGTTTAATCTAAAGAGGAGTGATGCCAGATCCCTGCTCTTTTGTTTTTAACCTGTGGAAGATTGATGCGTCTCTGCCATGCCATTGCTGTGCACGCAGTGCAGTTATGCGTATGTGCCCACTTTTCGATCGGTTGCCAAAACCAAAGGCAGACATGTGATCGATCACTGACGGGACGAGCTAGCATCTAGCCGAGGCGGAGGCCAGTCTGTTCCTGAACCAAGCATACGTACTCCCGTGCTCGTGGCAACCAACGGTTTTGAGCTGCTCGCGCACATCAACCTTGTACGTGAAGGTGAAGGCGGAGGCGAAGGTGGTGGCAACGAAGCCCGCCCACCGAATCAACGTGTGGTGTGGCCATGAACAGCGGCGCGATACATACTAGTAGTACAGGGCAAGAGGGCGCGGTAGAAGACGAGTGCGCGGACTGGCGCGCACATGCCCGGGTCACATGGGGGCAACGGTCACGGGCGGAACGGAAGGGCCGCGCGTTTGTCCGCGCATCGGCCGGGCCGCAACCGCTGCCTGCCCGCATGCGGACGCCGTCGCAATCTCCGATTCTCTTCTCCCGTGCTCCTTCCTTGTCCAATCATTCATCCATCCATCTCCGCCGTGCCGCTCATGGCCGTGCATCCATCGCTTATTAGTTGGCTTCCAAAATAGGTTGCCCCGCTCGGTCGGTGACCTGATCAGCCGTGACCCCTCCCCTAGGACAATGGGTGGTCGATGCCCACATTTTCAGCGCTCTCTCCGTCCCCGAGACGATCGATCTCCACAGCCTACACGCCTCTTAGCTTCTACGTGATGTGATTTTCAGGTAACCGGTACATTTTGTGAAGGCAAGACAGAGGCCAATAAAGAGGCCCTGAGTCCACATGCCCTTGCTCAGAAACAATCACCGCCCCTGCACTGCACCCCGACGCCAGGCGTACTGTGCTGTCGCGGAGGTTCGCCAACACGTAACACGCAGGAGGAGTATGTGGCTACACGTCTGGCTTTTCCTTACTGTCGCGTTCGTATACACTCTCGCCTAATCTTCATTGATTTCTGCACTCGTCCTATTCTTTTATTGCACCGCTGCAGAGTCCATTTGCAAGAATCTAATCTACGCTCAGATTGTCTTTGCGCCGCTCCACCTTCTCTTCTTTATACGTACATCCGCATTCGGCAGGTGTCTGATTTATACGTACGCAAGTGTGTCCTAGTCACAACAGCAGCATTGATAATCTGATTGATACAGCACTACTGTACAGTAGTATTACTTCGTTGCAGTTCAGTTCATCTAAGATGGCGTATACAGACAATGGGTAGGCGCACCCCACAAGGCACAGCTCATCTTTGTTACTATAGTATGCAGTAACAAACACTCGACTGGTCACTCGTCAGGCTAAGCCTCACAGGATGCACTTTTATCGCTAGCGGCAACCTGCTGGTTTGACGATAGATCGGCATTTAGCAGCAACTGCTTGGTGAAAGACAAATACTACTGGCAGAAACAGGGTCTGAGGTCCACTGGTTAATTCCCAAGGCAACAACATACTAATACAGACATTCAGATAAATACACCTTACAACTTGCTAGTAAAACAACAGACTGAACGCTGGACGTAGAATACTACAAGTCGTTGCAAATGGAGCACCAAGTACGTAGATTTGCAAGCTGTCGAGGCCTGTCGGCCTGACAGTCTTGTGTTAGGAATAGAGAAGTGGATCGATCTATTGTCTCAGGAAATCACTCGAGTTGCGATTACAAGCTGGGATACACGAATCGAAGAACAGGGAAAGGGGAATAGGGTTTGTGCCGCCGCCGCCGTTTCTGATCCACTGGATGCCGAGCGAAGGGGGCGGTGCCTGGCTTAAGTACAGCAGGTGATGGGCTGGGCCGTCAACGTCACTCTGGGCCGAAGAAGCGGGGGTTGCTGCGCCTGGCGCGGTCGGGCCGCGCCAGTGTCTTGCTGTTCGGTGGGGTCGGCTTGTCAGGGGCGTTGACATCTTGGTACACAAAATTACAAATGAGCAAGCTCCTGCAGTTTTTTATTAAGGGCGTTTTTATTATCTTACAGTATAGCATTAAGTAGTGGATACAAAATCATAATGAGCAACACCCAATCTTTAAATAGCTAAGATGCACACAACCAAACATCAACAGTCTAAGAAAATAAAAAATAAAAATCAACATATCGGTAAATATCTCTCTCGACACCCACTCCACCCGCATACGCACCATCCTGAACAAAAGTTGATACTTCGTTCGATGTACCGTAGACCTCGTACGAAACGTACAATAAAAAAAATGTGCAAAGAAGAGGCGTTTTTGCCATTCAAGGTTTTTCTTGTTGCTAAATTAAGCTTTTTGGCCTAATTTTTCTGCTATGTGCTAGGTTTTGTTCTGGGGCTGGTTTCCCACCCAGATCCTATTTGGCGCCTTTAAGCGCCACTTATAGACAGTTTTGCTTTTTTTTTTAGGGGTAAAGCCAACTTTATTAATCAAATTCCACAGTGTGTGGGATACAACGTTGGTCATGAGGCTGGCCAAGCCACACATGACGCCCTGGAAATAATGATAAAGAAAACTTAGCTAACTTGTGAGCTTCAACATTGACTGTTCGACTCTCAAAATTGAAGTTACACAGAAGTGGTGATGATCTCAACTTTATCTCTCTGATTATAGTTCCATATGGACCCTGGCTGTCCCTAGCAATGTCGTCAATAACTTGTTTACAGTCAGAGGCAACAACAAATCGTTGTATATTCAGGTCTTCTGCTAGAGCGATAGCTTCACGACATGCTATAGCCTCGAGTGTCGCTGGGTCACATACTCCCGCAATGACAAGTGATGAACTCCCCAGATAGACACCTTGGCTATCTCTGCATATGGCTGCCGCTGTACCTCCTCTCTGAAATCTTACCGCTGCATCAACATGAATTTTAGCATAGGTAGCAGGCGGTGCCTTCGGCCTTGGTGCAGGAGCAGTAAAAGGATTCGCAGCCACTGGAGTAATCTTTCCAGGAAGAGAAGCCGTACCCAGATCAGCCATGAAGCGGACTATAAATTCCTTCGTCGCCCGAGGTGTTTGGAAGATGGATTCATGGATAGCTTTCCTCCTCGAAGTCCAAATCGCCCACAAGGTGACCGACAGCAGTGTGAACTTCTCGTGCGTCAGCGAATCCATTAGTCCAAAGAGCCAGCTCTTCGCTCTCAACTCTGTTGATGCTATTAGACTGCAGCCCAAGTCCTCATCTACCAACGCCCATATGCATCTGGAAACCTTGCACTCCAGGAGGGAGTGACGCCAGGAGTCGGGAGCTCCACAGAGACCGCAAGAGCTAGTCGTTGACATATGGCGATGAGCCCTCACATCCTCAGTTGGCAGTGATTGTTTTGATAAGCGCCATAAAAACATGCGTACTTTCGCGGGGACTGCAGTTTTCCATAGAGACTTCCAAGAAGCTGCTTCGACATGATTGCTGGATGATGCCGCCGAGCCCTGTAACCACGCCTCTCTCCTTTGCTTCGTAGCAACCAACATGTTATAAGCCGACCGGACTGTGAATTGTCCCGTTTTCTCATGCGTCCAGCTCCAAAAGTCCTGTATAGCAACAGTACATAACGGGATACCCATGATAACTTTTGCATCAAACGGTAGGAATGTAGCTTCAATCACGGGTCTCTTCCACGAAGCATTAGTAGCGTCGATTAGTTCGGAGACTGTGTTGGGAGGGTTGCTTACTCGACAGCCGTACGGTCTCATCATCTCCGACCGGGGGAGCCAATTGTCATTCCAGATGCTAGTACTCTGTCCATCTCCTATTCGTTTGATCAAACCAAGTTTTAGAATATCCCGGCCCTCCATATCTGACTCGGATGGTTTCCAAGGGAGGCCTCCAATATAGATGAATGTGGGAAATATACACTCTTCAGAATTCTCGCACTCAGGGACTCGGGATTTTGCAACATTCTCCATGCCTGCCTGGCTAACATGGCAAGGTTGAAAAGTTCAAAATCTTTGAAACCCAAGCCTCCCATACTCTTTGGCTGTGTCATTGCTTCCCATGAGACCCAGTGAGGTTTTCGTTGGCCATTTGTGCTCCCCCACCAAAATTTCCTTATCAGCATATTGAGGTGCTCACATAGTCCCCTAGGGAGTTTAAAACATGACATGGAAAATACTGGCACTGCCTGGGCAACTGATTTGACTAGTACCTCCTTCCCTGCTGCTGACAATGTTCTCTCAATCCAACCCTGAATTTTGCTCCACAATCTGTCCTTTAAATACTTGAAGGCCCCGTTTTTTGAGCTCCCTATGTCAGATGGCATGCCCAAATATTTCTCATTCAATGTTTCATTGGGAACATTTAGCATACCTTTTATTTCATTGCGGGTGATCTCAGGAACTCCTTTGCTAAAAAATATTGAGGATTTGTTATAGTTGATTCGCTGACCTGAAGCTTGACTATAAACTTCCAACAACTGGTTAACCTCTGTAGCACCCGCACTATTGGCCTTGAAGAACAGCAGGCTGTCATCAGTGAATAGGAGATGGTTAACTAGTGGTGCCTGGGGTGCCACCTGAATCCCACTCAAGTTTTATAGACAGTTTTGCTACATGACACGCATCATCATCCCTCCCAGCGCTACATGGAAAATGGGTGGCCCATGTAGTGTTTTTTTCCACAGGTTCTTGTCGACTTTCTGGGCGATTTTTTTTTCGCATGGATTTTACTCGGTTTTCTTTTTCTTTCCTTTTATTTTCCATTTTTCCAAATGTGGGGAAAATTTCAAATTTGAATTTTTTTTGCAAATTTCAGAACTTTCCTCAAATTCATGTTTTTTTTCAAGTCTACGAACTTTATTTCTAAATTTGTGAAAAATTGTTTTCGTGATTTTTTTAAATTATGAACTTTTTAGAAATTCGTATTTTATTTCAAATTTCGTGACCTTTTTGAATTTACAAACTTCTTTTAATTTTTGTGATTTTTTTAATCCGTAATTTTTTTAATTCGTGAACTTTTTTTAGTACATGAATATTTTTTGAATTTACGACCATGTTCATGATTTTTAAAAATCTATGAACTTTTCAAATTCATGAACTTTTTTTAAATGTTCAACAGTTGAGTCAACGGTCAAAAGGTCAGTCAGTGGTCAACAGGGTCAAGTCAACGGATCAAACCAAGTCCCTGAAAAAAATGAACAGGTCAAAACCATGGCTGGGAGACCCAAGCGAGCCCTGCAGTAACCGCTAAAGGCGCCGAATAGGAGGCGGGTTCCTATATAGCGCGTACCGCGGCCGCGAGCGAGGTAGCGTGTACCCTCCCTCGCTCGCTGCTGTTTCTATGGGCCGGCCCATTTCGGGGTTTCACCCCAACCAGTTTTGGAAAGGTTCTAGAACCTTCCCTGAACCAGGTTTTTCTGTTTTTCTTTCGGTTTTTCTTTTCTTTTCCTTTTTTCGTTTTTTCTTTTCCTTTTTCTGTTTTCTTTTCATTTTTTCTTTACTTTTATGTTTTCATTTTTATTCTTGTTTTTCAATTTCCGAAAATCTATTAATTCGTGATTTGTTTTTAAAATCATATTTTTTTTGGAATGATGAACTTTTTTCCAAAATCGTGGTTTTATTTTTACTAATTCGTTACTCTTAAATCATGAACTTTTTTTTGAAACTTTGAACATTTTTTAAAACTCACGAACATTTTTTCGAAATTGTGAACATTTTCTTAGATTTGTGAACATTTTTTAGAAATTTGTGAACATTCTCTTAAGTCATGAACATGTTTTTCAACTCATGAACATTTTTTCCAAAATCATATTTTTCTTTCAAAATCTTGAACATTTTTAGAATTAGCGAACATTTTTTTGAATCGTGAACATTATTTCCAAATTTGTGAACATTATTTTGAATCGTGAACTTTTTTTCCAAATTCGTGAACATTTTTCTAATTAGCGAACAGTTTTTTGAATCATGTTCTTTTTAAATTATGAACATGTTTTAAGTTTGTGAACATTTTTTTACAAATTCGTGAACAGTTTTTGAATTCCAGAGCATTTTTCTGTAATCATGATTTTTTTTTAAATCATGATAGTTTTATTAAAATTAGCAACTTTTTTGATATCCGAATTATTGAAAAAAGGAAAAACAAAAAAAGAAGAAGAAAGGAAACAGGCAGCACCCCGGCCCGTACATGGGCCAGCCCAGAAGTGCGCAAAGGGGGGAGCGGGGGGTGCACGCTCGCTTCTTTCGTAGCGCGTTGTGCGCCGTACAGGAGCTCCCGAATAGGAGGTCTCGGGTTCCCAGCGATTTGGTCGAAATCTCTGATTAAGAAGTACTCCTTTTAAAGGTCACTTCGACCTCCCAGGTTGCGACAAGTGGCACACTGCATGTGCGCTACTTGTCGCAACCTGTGAGTTTTTTTTTTCCGTAAATCCAATTATTCAAAATGTTTTATCTCTTAAACTATGTGTCCAAATCTCGAACCATTTTCACCATTGAATTACTCGCGTCGAGATCTTCAAAACAAGATCCCATGTTATTAGGTTTTGATGAAATTCTTTTTTCACGAAAAAACTGGACGAAAAAACCATGTCTGTTGGGGAAAAAAAAAGAAAACGCATTTTTTTCCGTTTCCGAGTGTCTCTCGCGGAAGGAAAACGAAGGGAAAACACTTTTTTTCGTTTTCAAGAGTCACGGTCGTGGCTCTCGCGGAAGCAAATCCATGCCTCTCGCGGAAGGAAAAAATAAAACACGTTTTTTTACGTTTCCGAGAGGCACGAAGCAAATCCGTGCCTCTGGCAGAAGCAAAAAAAAGAAGAAAAAAATATTTTTTTTTTCCGTTTCCGGGAGGCACGGCCGTGTCTTTCGCGGAAGCAGCCTCTCGCGAAAGCAAAAGAAAACGTGTTTTTTCATGCAATTTTTTTTTGTCCCAATGCTAAGAAGGACAGGTGGAAAATCGAAAAGCCAAGATTTTTTTTCTTTCTAAAAAGCCGAAAACACGTGCAAAAAAAATCAGAGGGAGCGCCCAGAGCGCGACACCATCTCAAGTGACCCTTGGGGAGGCTCCCAACGAGCGCTCCTTGATTAGTTGCTCCCCATTTGCCCATTTGGTGGTGGTGTTTTTTTTGGCGGGGGGGGGGGTCCTATACAGTGGGCAGGTTGCCCGCGAGCGACCTGGCGTGCACCCCCTCTCGCGCTGGCGTTTGTATGGACGACCCATTTTTCTTTTTTCTTTTTTTTTCTCTTTTGCTTTTCCTTTTTCCTTTTTTCTTTTTCTTCTTTTTCTTTTTCACCTTTTGAAAAAAAATTGTTTTCAAATTCCAAACATTTTTTTGTTCATCGAATTCAAAAAATATTCATTCTTTTTAAATTGCGAATAGTTTTTGAATTCAAGAATTGTTTCTGAATTCGGTGAACATTTTTTTGAATCCGTGAATGTTTTTTTTGGAAGCCGGAAGTTTTATTCGAAATGTCGAAGAAAAAACAGGGGCAGCTCCGCCAGGGAATAATCCGGTTCGCCAAGGAACGATTGCTGGCCATGCGGGTCCATATTTCTCTCTTTCCGTGGCTTTGTTCCCGGTAAAGCAGGCGATGTGCGTGCAAGAACGAAATGGGAAAAAGGCTATACCTTGTTTCCTTGATGATTTTTTACTCCGACTTTTCTCTGTCCTTGTCGAGGACGGACGGTGCCGTGTCGTCGCGCGTCGGCCGTGCTGGATGGCGTCGCCTCTCAGTGGAGGGTCGAGCCTAGGGCCTTGGTTGCCGGCAGGGTGCCGTGGAAGACGATTCTGTTTGCCGATTCGTACGCCGGCCGGGCGAAACAACGACGACCACTCTCCTGTTCGGTGAATCTTTTTTATTCCCAATATAATTGCAGATTCAAGAAAGAGATGTGGAGGAGTGAAAGAATGGGCAGTCCACCTTGTGTGGTGCCGTGATTGATCTCATGCTTATATAGGTTACATGCACAGAAGGAGCGTCGAGCGCTAGCGAGGGCGCGTGATCGATCGTGGAGATCGTGTACAGAGACGTGATAGACGTGGGCGATCGGGGGTTCTATCTATACAACTAACACCCCGCCGCAGTTGAAGCATCCGGAGGACGGATGCATAAATTGGAATGAAATTCCTGGAAGGCCGCGGTCGGGAGCCCCTTGGTGAGCACGTCCGCGAACTGTTGCTTGGTTGGTACATGAAGGACGCGGAGCTTGCCGAGCGCCACCTGTTCACGCACGAAGTGGATATCCAGCTCTATGTGCTTTGTCCTTCGATGGTGAACCGGGTTGGCAGACATGTACACCGAGGAGATGTTGTCGCAGAAGACCACACTCGCCTTTGGCATGGGAATGGAGAGCTCCGCGAGAAGTTGACGAAGCCAACAACATTCGACAACGGCGTTGGCGACGGCGCGATACTCAGCCTCTGTGCTCGATCGGGACACGGTGGCCTGGCGTTTGGAAGACCAGGAGATGAGGGAGTCGCCGAGGTATACTGCGTAGCCGGACGTCGAACGACGCGTGTCGGGGCAGCCGGCCCAGTCCGCGTCGGAGTAGGCCATGAGGTCGAGCGACGGCGCGCGCTGTAGATGGAGACCATGGGACGTGGTGCCCTGTAGGTAGCGTAGCACCCTTTTGGCAAGGGCAAGGTGCGGTGCACACGGATCATGCATGACCAGACAGCACTGCTGCACCGCATAGGCGATGTCGGGGCGCGTCATGCACATGTACTGGAGAGCGCCCACGATGCTGCGGTACTCGGTTGGGTCCGAAACGGGGGCGCCTTCAACAACAGAGAGCTTGGCGTGCGTGTCGACCGGCGTAGACGCCGGCTTGTAGGACGTCATGTTGGCACGGTCCAGGAGCTCCTCGGCGTACTTCTGTTGAGAGAGGAAGAAACCATGCTCCGTGCATTGTGACGGCGATCCCAAGAAAGTAATGGAGGGGGCCGAGGTCCTTCATGGAGAACTCGCCGGAGAGTTGTCGTTGAAGCTGTTGGAGTAGTGTCGTCGACGAGGCCGTGAGGATGATGTCGTCGACGTAGAGTAGGAGATAGGTGTCGCCGGCGCTGCTGTGGAGCACGACAGCGAGGGATCCGCCCGCGAACTGATGAAGCCGAGCTGGTGCGCGTAGGCCGCGAACCGGGCGAACCACGCGCGCGGCGCCTGTTTGAGGCCGTAAAACGAGTTGTCGAGGAGGCACACGTGCTCGGGGTGGTTTGCGTCGACGAAGCCCGCAAGTTGTTGGCAGTAGACGCGCTTGGCGAGACGGCCGTGGAGGAAGGCGTTGTTGACGTCCATTTGATGGACCGGCCAGTTGCGCGTGGCAGCAATGGTGAGGATGACACGGATTGTGGTAGCCTTGACGACAGGGGAGAACGTCTCGTCGAAGTCCACGCCGGGTCGTTGAGAGAACCCCATGTACGACCCACCGCGCCTTGTATCGCTCGAGCGAGCCGTCCGCCTTGAATTTGTGACGAAACAACCACTTGCCGGTGACGACATTGACGTCGGGGGGCCGCGGCACGAGCCGCCAGGTTGCATTCTCCATCAGCGCCCTGTACTCCACCTGCATAGCAGCCAACCAACACGGATCTTGCAAAGCAGAACGCACCGATCGGGGTATGGGTGAGATGGTGGTGTTGGTGAAAGTGGCAGTGAGGTTGTCGGCATACTTGGGATTAGGCATGAACTTGCCCGCTTGAGCGCGCGTGGTCATGGTGTGGGTGGGGATGGGCGCGACACGATGGCGCGGACGCGGTGGTGTGGGCGGTGATGGAGAGGGGCTGCTGGTGGGGGTGTCATGCCGGACAGGAGAAGGTGTGCCTGGATCGGCTGCAGGTGTGGGTGCAGGAGTCGGGAAAGGGTTGGTCATGGCGGCGGTTCCCGGGGGGGGGGGGGGGGGAGCGATCGGCTGCTGTGACAGTGGTCTGATCTGCCGCAGCGTCTCAGTTGGGCCATGGGGTGCGAGGCCGTCGGGGAACGAAGGGGAGGACGAGCTCGTCGTCCAAAGAGGGTGTTGGTTCGGGTGGTGGCGTACTAGCCTGATCGCGGAAGGGAAAGCGATGCTCGTCAAATACGACGTGGCGGGAAATGAGCACACGCCCGGTGGCTGGGTTGAGGCATCTGTATCCCTTGTGGTCAGTGGCGTAGCCAAGGAAGATGCACGACGCCGATCGCGGAGCAAGCTTGTGGGCTGTTGTGGCTGTAAGATTGGAAGCACAGGCACTCGAAAACATGCATGGCTGTGTAGTCGGGGTGAGCACCGTACAGGAGGAAGAACGGTGTCTGGTCGTGGCGAGGCCGACATGGCCGTCTGTTGAGGAGGAAGGTGGAGGTTTGGAGAGCTTCAGCCCAGTAAGAGAAAGGCATATGGGCATGGGTTAGGAGAGCGCGCGCGATGTCGTTGAGAGTACAGAGCGCGCGCTCTGCGCGACCGTTCTGCGGGGACGTATACGGGCACGACATGCGGAGGGTGCTCCCAAGCGAGGCGAAAAGTTCACGGGAGGCAGCATTGTCGAATTCCTTTCCATTATCTGTTTGGATCGTGAGTATAGGGAGATTGAAATGGTGTCCGGTGAACGTGATGAAGTTTCGTATGGTAGGAAGAACGTCTGATTTGTGGCGGAGGGGGAATGTCCATGCAAAGTGGCTATAGTCGTCGAGCAGCAGTAGATAATATTGACAACTAGAATTACTAGGTACAGGGGAGGTCCAAACATCACTGTGTACAAGCTGAAACGGAAAGAAAGATACATGCGATGACAAACTAAAAGGGAGCCTAGTGCTCTTGCCGTGCTGACACGCCTGACACACGCCAGTGGTGCTGGGTGCTGGGTTGATGGAAGAGGGACGCAGGGTCCGGTCGAGGGCGTCGACGGCGGGATGACCCAGGCGTTGGTGCCACAGGTCACGCGAGACCGCGGTGAGCGCGTGGTGAGTGTGGGTCGGCGGCGTGTACGGCATGGGGTAGAGCTCGTCACCAGCGCATTACATCGGAGGATCACCTTCCTCGTTCTTCGATCCTTAAAAGAGAAACCAAGATCATCAAATTCTACATTAACTGGGTTATCACGGGCGAGGGCTTTGACAGACAGCAAGTTTTTGATGAGGTAGGGAGAGACTAGGACGTTGTTGAGGTGAAGAGGGGAGGTGGAAGTGGGTATGTGTAACACCCCCTAGTAATAAGCTCTATGACACTCTGTTAAAACTGCCAAGTCATGATCATTTGCAGAGCCAAGTCATAAGGGTTAATGATCCAATTCAAATCCACATCTGAAAATCAACTCAAATTCAAAAGTGAAATATGAAGTTGATCAAACCCTGTTGGAAAAATGTTCATTAATTGGCAAATAATCCAGAAGCACTCACAAAATTATATCCAATGCCACTTGAGTTAGCTGCATGACTCAACCAAGATGAAACAGCACCAAAACAGGATATTTAAATCCATTTTAAATCATTTCAAAATACAAATGAACTCCAAATCTGCCCCAAACCAAATTTTGGTGAAAGATAATAATGCAATGCAATATTTGGGTAAACTCTCACATTTTACAAAAGTGCTAAAGTGTGCTAGCTATTTTGGAACAGAAAAGAATAAAGAAAAAGGTAAAACAAAAACAGAAAAAAAACAACGAGGCACTGTGCACTGGGCCTAAGTGCACAGTGCCCCGACAGCCGGCCCATCTGGCCCAGTCTCTCTCTCTCCTTCGCGCTGTCGCCTTCTCCCTGGCCGAGCGCGCGCTCGCCGCTCCGGCGCCGACACCCCGACGCCGCAGGCCAGGCGAGAGGATAAGGAGGAGCTCCCTCTGCCTCCTCTTCGTCCCTATCCACTTCCCCCTCGCTCGCTTGCCCTCTCCCTCCTTCCTCCTCCTCCAGATCCACCGAAACCGAGCGCCTCCGTCGCCGTGGCCTTGCCGTAGACGCGGCCACCGTTGTCCCCGAGTTCAGCCAACACGCCTGCGAGCTCCGCCGTCCTCGACTCCTTCGACTCCGACCGCGAGTGGAGGCGGGGAGGCCCTGATGAAGCCGGAGTACTCCGCCCCCTTTCTTCTCTGACGCCGGCGAGCCCCGACGATTCGCCGACGTTCTGCACTCCTAAGCTTCCAACAGCTTTACGTAGCCTCTCGGTGAGCAGCCCCTCATCCTTCCCCGCGCTCCCCTAGCCTTCTGCGCCTCCGTAGCCGCCGCGCCATGGCCGCCCGAACCGAGCTCCGCCGTTGAGCTCGAGGCCGTTGCAGCAGTGGCCGTCACGACCCACCGGGCTCGCCGTCGCGTTCGTGGCGTCAAGTAGATGCCGAAGGAGTAGAGCGCAGCCCGTTTTGACCTCTGCATCACCACGCGCGAGTCCGCCGGGTTTCGGCTTCCGCCAAACCTCAACGCCGGCGTGATTCCGGCCATCCCCTGGTCCGGCAAGTGCCACCACTCGACGCGCGAGTTCACTGGCTTTCGAACGCACCCAACCGCAGCTCGAACCGAGCCCTGTGGGCGATTTCCGAGCACTCCGGCGATCTTCCGCCACGGAATCGGTCGCCGGCGCAACTCCGGCGCCGGCCGCCGACATGGCTGCCACGTGGGACACCCCTGGGTCACTGCCAGTGGGTCCCACGGGCCCAGTTGACCGCGTTGACCCGAGTCAACGCGGGCACTGTTCACCCCTGTAGCTGACACGTGGGTCCCGTTCGATAATTAGACTAATTAAAGATTTAATTAATTAGAAACTAATTAGATTAACCTAATGTCTCACTGACATGTGGGGTCCACCCCCTAATTAACCCTGGTAATTAAATTAATCCACTGATTAGCCTAAACAGAGGCTGACATGTGGGTCCCACTGGACCCACATGTCATATTTGACTTAGTCAGCCGACTGTTGACTTGCTGACGTCAGCAGCACGCCATGCTGACGTCATAATTCATTTTCTGTAAATAAAAATTAATTCCAGAAATTCAAATAATCTTTAAAAATTAATAACTTTTAAACCGTAGCTCGGATCGGAAAAGTTAAAACATGAAAGTTGCTCGGAACGACGAGCCGAGTCTGATCGTGCCGTCCGTTTCTTTGTCGGAACCCCCTACGTAGAAGAACTCGTAACTCCGGACCCGAATCCGGCAGATGAATAGTGCACACACTTCGGTAAATAAATCCCAGATTAATTCTAAAAATAACTAAAATGACTTAGATGCATATTTAGGCAACCCTGCACTGCATCATAGCATCACACGCACCGTATTGCATTTGTTTGCATTATGTTTACCTGTTTCTTCCCCCTCTTCTCTCTCGATTAGACCCCGACGTTGACGTAGCTCCCGAGGCAGACGCAGCTCAGGAGTACGACTACGTCCCCGACGACACCACAGGCGACCTTGCCCTTGCCCCAGAGCAAACAGGCAAGCACCCCCATTTTGAGCATGCCTATATCGCCTATTCTCTTCTCTCTTATGCTTGCATTAGAACTGCTACTGCTACTGTTTTCCTATATCTGCTGCATAGCCTGATTATTGTACCCTGCTTTGTTACCTTACCGGTTATCCTAGACTGCTTAGTATAAGGTGGGTAGAGACACGACCGAGACCCCCACTTGATCCCGACTGCCCTGCTGGACATCAGAAGACCCGATCATCGGGATTGAAGACTAGACCATGGCACCGCACATCACTTCCCCTTAGTTGCCGACACTGCTGGGTTATCATCGAGTGCCGAGGGTGATACCTCGTCAGCACTTCTGATGTTAACCTTGTAGGTTAGTTACTCGGTCGTGGTAAGCGAGGGTGATCCCTTCTACACCACCCCCGATAACGACGTCGTCGCGCAACTCCTCAAGGTGGACCTCGAGGGTGATTCCTCCTTCGTTCACCTTGATGATAACATCGAGCGGGAATTCCATCGAGGGTGATTCCTCAGGGTTCCCTTCGGTGTCAGACACACAGTTACCTTGGATATTATGACTTGCACTAAACTATGATACTAAAGACGGGTCGGCCCTGAGGGGTACCCGCGCGAGCTTAACGCGAAGTGATGTGGAGTCGGGTTGACCTGGATGGTGCCCGCGAGATAACTACGAGGCGTGGCCGGGCATTCTTAGCCCTTGCCGCAAGTCCTCGAGACGGGGCGACGGGGTCACATCGATCGTGAGTCTCTGCTCGTTTCCGCGCGCTCCTAATCCACTACGGTTTGGATATTTGATCCGAGGGGCCTCTGGCCCGATAGCACTAACCACCACGTGGGCATAGTATGGGCGTTCTGCGTCGTACACATCAGCCGAAGCTTGTTTGACGTCAGTAAGGAGCGGCGCACGCCGAGTTGGACTGGTAACGCAACCGCGCTTGTATAAGGGGTTGCTAGGTCTGCTCTCGGTGGCCCCGTAACGTGCAGGAGTTCCCGGGGCGATGGCCCAAGACCCCTGGGGGCATAGGTTTAGTCCGGCGTGCTGACCTCTCTTATAAGCCTAGGTCGGGTTGCGGCGTGTTGCTTAGCCGAGGCCGGGCATGACCCAGAAAAGTGTGTCCGGCCAGAGTTAAGTGAGCGTGGTGGGTAAGTGGGTGCACCCCTGCAGGGAAGAAACTTCTATCGATAGCCTGTCCTACGGTAACGGACACTCGGAGTTGTATCCCGATCGGTACAACTAGAACATGTGATGAGAATTGGATAGTACGGCTCTGGGATTGCTTTCTCGCAGGGAGTCGAGAAAGGATCTCAGGTCGAGGTTGATGATATTACTACTACTACTTTACATTATGTTCATCTGCTCTCTCCTGATGCTGCAAGACTGTCGAAGATTGTTGAAGATGCTAGTCTTCGATAGGACTAGGCTTTCCCCCTCTACTCTGGCATTTCTGCAGCCCAGTCCACATATACAGCCATTCCTTTGACAATGATGCATATGTAGTGTAGATCCTTGCTTGCTGAGTACTTCGGATGAGTACTCACGTTTGCTTTATTTTCTTTTCCCCCATTTTCCATTTGATGCCACCAGACGACGGAGCCCCTGAGCCAGAAGCCCCAGCCGACAACCAGTACTACTACCCGCCTGGCGAGTACTACTACTACGAGGAGCCGTTCGACGACCAGGAGTAGGATCGGAGGGTCCAGGGCAGGAGGCCTACGCCTTTCGATCGTAGTTTTTATTTTTACCCCGCCTCTGTGAAGGCTTATCTCTCTCTCTGTAATATATCTGTACTCAGATATCTAATGCTTCCGCTGACGCTTGTATGCCATCGAGCTTGTATTCGAGCCCTCGAGGCCCTGGCTTGTAATATTAAGCTTGTATGACTTTATTTTATGTTTTAGAGTTGTGTTGTGATATCTTCAAGTGAGTCCTTAGGCTTGATCGTGCGCATTTGCGTGTATGATTAGTGCACGATTAAGCCGGGGTTCGTCACAGGTTGGTATCAGAGCCGACTGCCTCTAGGAGTTCCCCCTTTCCAATTCCTTGGCCGAAGTTGAGTCTAGTGGTCAAAAATTGTTTTACTAACTTGGCTGTGTGGCTTACGGGCCCACGTCGCCAACTGGGTGGTATTAGGATCTTTTATTCCTCGTCTTTACTCTGGGATTCTAATCTCTCATCTATTCGGGTTTAATAAAATTTACTAACACCGACATTTAGGATCTCGTTAATTCTATCCACCCGGAGAGCTGGATTCAGTGCGATTTCCCTGACGTTGATCTGATTAGTCTGATAATCATTTTTCTTTCCATTGTTTTGTTTAACCTTTCTCTCCGAGTTGTATTATACTCCGAGTTGTCATTCGATAAGACCGTATTCTGCATCAGAGTGCACACGGAGAGTAGGATCCTGCGAGTTGATCGATCTTCGGTGTTTTCTAAACTCGACTTGAGGTTGGGTTATCACCAGATCCGTGTTCGCGAAGAGGATATTCCGAAGACTGCATTCGTTACTCGTTATGGCTCTTACGAGTACACAGTCATGTCGTTTGGTTTAACAAACGCTCCAGCTACATTCTCCCGCCTAATGAATTACATATTCATGGATTACCTCGACAAATTCGTCGTGGTATATCTGGATGATATTCTGGTTTATTCGAAGAGCAAAGAAGAACATGCTGAGCACCTTCGACTAGTTCTGGAGAGACTTCGAGAGCACCAATTATATGCCAAGTACTCTAAGTGCGAATTCTGGCTTTCCGAGGTAACCTACCTTGGACATGTCATCTCCAAGGATGGTATTGCAGTTAACCCGGAGCGAGTTCAGGCTATTCTTGACTGGACCCCTCCGAAGAATGCCAAGCAGGTCCGAAGCTTTCTCGGTCTAGCCAGCTATTGTCGCCGATTCGTCGAGAACTTCTCCAAGATCGCCAAGCCCCTGACTAATCTGCTCCACAAAGGCGTTAAGTTTGAGTGGACAGACAAGTGTCAGGAAAGTTTCCAAACCCTCAAGGACAAGCTCACTTCTGCTCCAGTGCTTGCTCCTCCTGATTCTCGCAAGGACTTTGTCATATATTGCGACGCCTCTCGTCAGGGATTAGGCTGCGTCCTAATGCAAGAGCGGAGAGTAATTGCTTATGCTTCGCGACAACTGCGTCCACATGAAGAGAATTACCCAGTGCATGACCTCGAACTTGCTGCTGTCATTTATGCTTTGAAGCAGTGGCGACATTACCTCCTTGGTAATCGGTGTGAAATTTATACCGATCACCAAAGTCTGAAATACTTATTCACTCAACCGGATCTTAATCTCCGACAACAACGATGGTTAGAAGCTATTGCGGATTATGACTGCGGTATTTCTTATACCCCGGGCAAAGCTAATGTAATGGCCGATGCCCTGAGTCGCAAGTCATATTGCAACAACCTCATGGTTAGGCAAGCTCAACCTCGTCTTCACGCAGATCTGACTCAGCTGAATCTGCGAATTGTTCCCCAGGGTTCTCTTAATAACCTTGTGATACAGTCAGATCTTGAGAAAGCTGTCAAGATTGCGCAATATAAGGATGCTGAAATTGATCTAATGAAGAAAGAGCTTCACCTCCAAAAGTACAGGGATTTCTCGATTGCTGAAGATGGAACCTTGTACTTCCGAGATCGCATTGTAGTACCTCGCTTCGAGCTGATGACTGACAAAGTCATGAAGGAGGCCCATGATACACCGTTATCTATCCATCCGGGTAGTACCAAGATGTATCAAGATCTTCGTCAAAGGTACTGGTGGTCTAGGATGAAGCAGGATATTGCTCGTTATGTTGCCGAGTGTGACGTTTGTCGTCGCGTGAAGGCAGAACATCAGAAACCTGCTGGAATTCTGCAACCGCTCCCTATTCCTCTATGGAAGTGGGATAAAGTGCAAATGGACTTCATTACTGGTCTTCCCAAGTCTCAGAAGGGTCACGATGCTATTCTTGTCGTCGTTGACCAACTTTCCAAGGTTGCACACTTTCTGCCAGTTAAGGAGACTATTACCGCTAGTCAGTTAGCAGAGCTATATATCTCCAGAATTGTTTCACTCCATGGTATCCCCAAGGAAATCAGTTCAGACCGTGGCAGCATTTTCACTGGCCATTTCTGGGAAAGTTTCCAGAAAGCAATGGGAACTCATATTACCTAGAGTTCAGCTTATCATCCCCAATCTCAAGGCCAAGTTGAGCGCGTTAATCAAGTGCTTGAAGACATGCTACGAGCCTGTGTTATATCCTTCGGTAAGAAATGGGAGGAATCTCTCCCGTATGCCGAGTTCTCTTATAACAACAGTTATCAAGCCAGCTTAAAAATGGCCCCATTTGAGGTTCTTTATGGACGTAAATGTCGAACCCCTCTGAATTGGTCAGAAACTGGGGAACGACCTCTTGTTGGACCGGACATTATTCAGCATGCCGAAGAACAAGTCCGAATTGTCCGGGAGAATCTCAAAGCAGCTCAAGACCGTCAGAAGAGTAATTATGATCGCAAGCGATGGGGTGTGATCTATCAACCTGGTGATCAAGCTTACCTTCGTGTCACTCCAATGAAGGGCACCCGTCGTTTCGGAATCAAGGGCAAGCTAGCTCCTCGCTATATTGGTCCTTTCCGCATCGTGGCTAGACGGGGACATGTGGCATATAAATTGGAGTTGCCGCCACAGTTCTCTCATATTCATGATGTCTTCCACGTGTCGCAACTTCGAAAGTGCTTCAAGGAATCTCCGCACCGTGCAGTGGATCACGAAATGCTTCAACTCCAAGATGACTTATCTTATAAGGAGCATCCGATCCGCATCCTCGGCGAAGCTGAACGTCGAACTCGTCAGAAGACAACCAAGTTCCTGAAAGTGCAATGGTCGAATCACACTGAAGACGAAGCCACTTGGGAACGCGAGGATCATCTTCGGGAAGAATATCCCGGACTTTTCCCTTCTACCTCCTAAAATTCTCGGGACGAGAATTTCTTTTAGAGGAGGAGAACTTGTAACACCCCCTAGTAATAAGCTCTATGACACTCTGTTAAAACTGCCAAGTCATGATCATTTGCAGAGCCAAGTCATAAGGGTTAATGATCCAATTCAAATCCACATCTGAAAATCAACTCAAATTCAAAAGTGAAATATGAAGTTGATCAAACCCTGTTGGAAAAATGTTCATTAATTGGCAAATAATCCAGAAGCACTCACAAAATTATATCCAATGCCACTTGAGTTAGCTGCATGACTCAACCAAGATGAAACAGCACCAAAACAGGATATTTAAATCCATTTTAAATCATTTCAAAATACAAATGAACTCCAAATCTGCCCCAAACCAAATTTTGGTGAAAGATAATAATGCAATGCAATATTTGGGTAAACTCTCACATTTTACAAAAGTGCTAAAGTGTGCTAGCTATTTTGGAACAGAAAAGAATAAAGAAAAAGGTAAAACAAAAACAGAAAAAAATACAACGAGGCACTGTGCACTGGGCCTAAGTGCACAGTGCCCCGACAGCCGGCCCATCTGGCCCAGTCTCTCTCTCTCCTTCGCGCTGTCGCCTTCTCCCTGGCCGAGCGCGCGCTCGCCGCTCCGGCGCCGACACCCCGACGCCTCAGGCCAGGCGAGAGGATAAGGAGGAGCTCCCTCTGTGTAACACCCCCGGTGGTTAGCCACAGTAATCCCATTTTGATAATGCCAAGTCAGCATGATTATCAGTGCATGATCATCATTAACATCATATTGCATTTCAACTCCTAACCTCAAATTCAAATTTAAATGAAAGTGGAAAATAAAAGTTGTCCAACATAGAAACTAAATTGTTCATTAAATAGCAAATAAATCAGAGACAATTCTAAAATTGAAACCAACATCATTGGAGTTGGGTAAGTGACTCAAACATCTTCAAACAGCGACTAAAAACAATATTTAATAACCATTTATTAAATCTAATTTAAGTATGAAATGATGTTTTGCCCAAACTAATTTTAGGTGTTAGGGGATAAAGCACTGGTATTTATGGACTAGGTCTCCCTTTTTACAAAATTCGGTTTGGGGCCTAACTATTTACTAAACAGAGGTATATGAATTTATAAAAAGAAAAAGAACAAAAGAAAATAAAGCCCCCCCCCCTCGCTGGGCCTCGGCCCAGCTGGCCGCTGGGCTAGCCAGGCCGGCCCAGCCGGCGCCCACCCCATCCCCTTATCCCCTCACTCCCCGTAACCCTAGCCCACCGACACCCCACCCCCCCCGAACGAATCCCTCTCCTCTCTCCGTTCCTCTCGATCCAGATCGGGGGGAACTGGCCCCGACGCCGCCGGTCGCCGCCCCGCCGTGCCTCCGTCCTCCTCCGCGGAGTCACGTCGCCGGCGCCGTCCCTCCCGGCCTCCTGCATCTCCCTCCTGCACCGCGCCGTCTTCCCCGAGCCCCCCGCGCGCTCCTCCTTGGCCTTCGCCGTCGCACGCCGCCGTCCCCGTCTCTCCATCGCCGGCCATCACCGAGCCTCGCCGGCGCACATCTACAACGGGGGTGAGCCCTGGCGCTGCCTCCCTCGTCTCCTCCCCCCGCCCCCGTGCACACCTCGCGCGCTCGCGCGCCTGGCCGTCGTCCCGCCACCGCGCTGGCGCACGCACCTCGCACCACCGGGCCGCGCACGCCTCCCCTCGCCTCCGCTGCTCGCCCCCTCGCACGGACGCCCCTGCCCTCACAAGCGCGCGTGCGCTCGCACCTCCCCCCGGCGCCGTGTGCCACTGCACGTCGCTGCGCCCTGCCGCCCCCTCCCCGAGTGCCTCGCCGCGGCCACGGCCTCGCCTTGCTTATGCGCGCCCGCACCGGCCCCCCCCCCACGCGCGCCGTCGCCGTCCCGTCGTCCTCTCCTCCGACCGCGCCGTGCCAGCGCCCCGCCCGTTTGCCTCGCCCGCACCCGGACGCCCGGGAACCCGCCTCGGTTGGCCCTGAGCCACAGACAGCCGGGGCCCACGTCCCTAAAAGTGTGAAAATGAAATTGTAAAAAAAAAAATATATAATAAAAAATAAAATAAAAATAATTAAACTAATTAATTAAATAATTAGTTAATTAATCCTGATTAGGTTAATTTAATTAAGTAGTTAGTGTTAATTAAACAGTAATTTAATTAGTTAATCACTAATTAACCTAACAGCCTATGACAGGTGGGACCCACTGGTCCTGACGTCATGCTGACGTCATGCTGACGTCAGCAAGACACTGTTTCGGATAATGTTAATTTAAATAATTAATTAAATTCCAGAAATTAATAAAAACTTTAGAAAATCATATAAAATAATCCGTAGCTCAGATGAAAATACTTTGTACATGAAAGTCGCTCAGAACGACGAGACGAATCCGAATACACGGTCCGTTCGTCCGTCACACGTCCCTAACTATCAGAACATGCAACCGTCCCTCTCCGGTCATCTGTCTGACAAATGTCCGGAACCGGGAAAACATTCCCGGATGGATTCCTCCTTCCTCGGTGACGTGCAACCATACGTTAGGATACACCCGGCACTGCGTATTATCATGTCGTACCTTGTGTTGCTCAAGTTTGCTCTATATTTATACTGTTTCCTCCCCCTCTTCTCTCTCGGTAGACCCTGACACCGATGTCGTCCCCGAGACCGACGCAACTCAGGAGCCCGACGCCACCGTTGACGATCCCTCTCTCTTGCCAGAGCAACCAGGCAAGCCCCTCCCTTGAGCATACCGATATCGCCCATTCTAATTTCTCATGCTTGCATTAGAATTACTGCTGCTGCTGCTTTACCTATTCTGATGCATAGCCTGTTTATTGTAACCTGCTGTTGATAATTACCTGCATATCCTAAACTGTTTAGTCTAGGCTGGGTAGAGACCTATCAGTGACCCCACTTATCCCGACTGCCGCGCTGGATCGTCAGAAGACCCGATCAATGGGATTGAAGACCAGGACCCGACACCGCACATCACCCCCCTTAGTTGTAACGACACTGCAGCGTTACTATCGAGTGCCGAGGGTGAAACCTCTTGTAGCACTTCTGATGTTAACTCTGTAGAGTAGCTATTCGGTCGTGGTCATCGAGGGTGATTCCTCCTTCACCGCTTCCGATAACGATGCTGTCCTACAACACCTCAAGTGTGGACCCAGTGAGGGTGATTCCTCCTAGTTCACCTTGACGGATACATCGAGTGGGAATTCAATGAGGGTGATACCTCGGATTCCCTGATGTTATGGACACACGGATACTTGGACCTTACAATGTTACTTGGAAAGGCGGGTCGACCCTGAGGGGTACCCGCGTGTGATGTGAAGGCGGGTTGCCAGTGTGGTGCCCGAGTGGTGAATACGAGGCGCGGCCGGGCATTCTTAACCCTTGCCGCAAGTCCTCGAGACGGGGCGACGGGGTCACATCTTTCGTGAGTCTCTGCTCGTTACCGCAAGCCCTAGTCCTGACGATTTGGATATTTGATCCGAGCAGACCTCTGGTCTGATAGCACTAACCATCACGTGGGCATAGTATGGGCGTTCTGCATCATATGCATCAGCCGAAAACTCTGTCAGACGTCCAGTTCAGCACTGCGGCCGGGCTGGGCCGGCACCATCCTGAGGGGTGGAGCCTGGTTCGCCCGGCACGCAACGACCCGGAGGGCGAGGGGCGATGGCCAAGACCCCCTTGCGCTTAGGATGTAGACCGGCGGGGACCTCTCTGCGGAGTTGTAGGTAGGGTTGCGATGTGTTGTTTGGCCGAGGCCGGGCATGACCCTGGAAAGTGTGTCCGGCCGGAGTTAATCGAGCGTGTTGGGTAAGTTGGTGCACCCCTGCAGGGAAGAACATTTCTATCGATAGCCGGTCCTACGGTAAAGGACACTCGGAGTTGTATCCTGATTGATACAATTTAGAACTGGATACCTGTGATGAGACCTGTATATATGGCTCTGGGATTGCTTTCTCGCAGGGAGTCGAGAAAGGATCTCTGGGTGAGGTTGATATTATTACTGCTACATTATATGGTATTGTTCTACTCTCTTCTACTGCTGCAAGACCGCTGAAGATGCTAGTCTTCGATAGGACTAGGCCTTCTCTCTATTCTGGCATTTCTGCAGCCCAGTCCACATATACAGCCTCCCCTTGATAATGTTGCATATGTAGTGTAGATCCTTGCTTGCTGAGTACTTCTGAGTACTCACGGTTGCTTTGTTTTCCTTTTTCTCCCCATATCAGTTTGACGTGACCAGAGGACGGAGCCCCCTGAGACAGATGCCCCGACGATCGTTACTACTACTACCCAGAGGATGGATACTACTACGAGTTGACTGACGACCAGGAGTAGGATCGGAGGGTCCCAGGCAGGAGGCCTTCGCCTTTCGATCTAGTGTTTTATTTTGCCCCGCCTTTCTAAAGGCCTTTCTGTTTCTATTTCATATCTGTACTCAGATATCTGATGCTTCCGCTGACGCTTGTTCGCAAGCTTATGTATTCGAGCCCTCGAGGCCCCTGGCTTGTAATATAAAGCTTGTATGACTTTATTTATGTTTTAGAGTTGTGTTGTGATATCTTCCCGTGAGTCCTTAGGCTTGATCGTGTGCATTTGCGTGTATGATTAGTGCACGATTAGGCCGGGGGCGTCACAAGTTGGTATCAGAGCCGACTGCCTGTAGGAACCCCCTTTCCAACTCCTTGGCCGAAGTTGAGTCTAGAAACCGGAAAACTATTTTCTAACTTGGCTGTGTGGCTTACGGGCCCACGTCGCCAATTGGGAGGTATTAGTATCTTTTATTCCTCATCTTTACTCTGGGACTCTGACCTCTCTTCCTTTCGGGTTAACTAAAGTTTACTAACGCCGACACTTAGGATCTCGTAATTCTCGTCCACCCGGAGAGCTGGATATATGTGCGATTTCCCTGACATTGATCTGATTAGTCTGATAATCATTTTCCTTTCCATTGTTTTGTTTAACCTTTCTCTCCGAGATCGGTTATACTTCTCCTTGTCTTTTGACAATCATGAGTTTCCTCTGTTTCAGATGGATCGTTTGTTTCCACCACACCCTGCGACGCAGCTACCAGCTGTTCGAGCAGGGATACATCCAGAGTACATTCTTTATCCACTGGGGCAGATGTCAATCCGTTACAATACCCCAGTACTATCTCCTCCAGATTCCCGTAAAGACTTTGTGATTTATTGTGATGCATCCCGTGAAGGATTAGGCTGTGTCCTAATGCAAGAGCGTAAAGTGATTGCTTATGGCTCTCGTCAGTTGCGCCCACATGAAGAGAATTATCCGGTACATGATCTAGAACTAGCTGCTGTCATCTATGCATTGCAGTTATGGCGACATTACCTTCTCGGTAATCGTTGCGAGATATACACGGATCATAAAAGTCTGAAGTACTTGTTCACTCAACCTTCTCTAAACCTCCGTCAGCAAAGATGGATGGAGACCATTGCGGACTATGACTTGGGTATTTCTTATACCCCTGGCAAGGCTAATGTAATGGCTGATGCGTTGAGCCGCAAATCCTATTGCTGCGAACTTGAGGTTCAGCTACAGCAACCACTTCTGTATGAAGGGCTTCGAAAGCTAAATCTCGAGATAGTTCCCCAAGGATACTTAAAAACCTTGGTTGTTGAACCAGACCTTGAGAAAGCTGTTAAGAATGCGCAAGCTAAAGATGCTGAAATTGATCTGTTGAAGAAAGATCTTCACCTTGTAAAGTACAGGGATTTCTCGCTGTCTGAAGATGGAACCTTGTATTTCAGAGACCGCATTGTCGTACCTCGCTTCGAGCTTATGACTGACAAAGTCATGAAGAAGGCACATGATACCCCGCTGTCTATTCATCCGGGTAG
Source organism: Thinopyrum elongatum (assembly GCA_011799875.1). Lineage (NCBI taxonomy): Eukaryota > Viridiplantae > Streptophyta > Magnoliopsida > Poales > Poaceae > Thinopyrum > Thinopyrum elongatum. The sequence continues at coordinate 333,275,528 of CM022299.1, read as the reverse complement.
CACCAAGATGTATCGTGATCTCCGTCAAAGGTACTGGTGGTCTAGAATGAAGCAAGACATTGCTCGATATGTTGCTGAATGTGATGTGTGTCGATGCGTTAAAGCAGAACATCAGAAGCCTGCTGGAATTCTGCAACCACTTCCTATTCCTTTATGGAAATGGGATAAGGTTCAGATGGATTTCGTTACAGGACTTCCCAGGTCACAGAAGGGTCACGATGCTATTCTTGTCGTCGTCGACCAACTCTCCAAAGTTGCACACTTTCTGCCTGTCAAGGAGACGATCACTGCTAGTCAGTTAGTAGAGTTATATATCTCCAGAATTGTTTCACTCCACGGTATTCCGAAAGAGATCAGTTCAGACCGTGGCAGCATATTCACTGGTCATTTCTGGGAAAGTTTCCAAAAGGCTATGGGAACTCATATTACCTGGAGTTCAGCTTATCATCCTCAATCCCAAGGCCAAGTTGAACGAGTCAATCAAGTGCTTGAAGACATGTTGCGAGCTTGTGTTATATCGTTTGGCAAGAAGTGGGAAGAATCTCTTCCATATGCCGAGTTCTCCTATAACAACAGCTATCAAGCCAGTCTGAAAATGGCCCCCTTTGAAGTTCTCTATGGACGTAAGTGTCGAACCCCTCTGAATTGGTCAGAAACTGGGGAACGACCGCTCGTGGGTCCAGATATTATTCAACATGCCGAAGAACAAGTCCGAATTGTCCGGGAAAATCTCAAGGCGGCTCAGGACCGCCAGAAGAGCAACTATGATCGCAAACGATGGGGTTTGACTTATCAACCTGGTGATCAAGCTTATCTTCGTGTCACACCTATGAAAGGCACTCACCGTTTTGGAATCAAGGGCAAGTTAGCTCCACGCTACATTGGTCCTTTCCGCATCATTGCAAGACGTGGTCAGGTGGCATATAAATTGGAATTGCCGCCGCAATTCTCTCATATCCACGACGTCTTCCATGTGTCGCAACTTCGTAAATGCTTCAAGGAATCTCCGCACCGATCTGTGGATCACGAGATGCTTGAATTGCAAGATGATCTTTCTTATAAGGAGCATCCGATCCGCATCCTCGATGAAGCTGAACGTCGAACCCGTCAGAAGGTTACCAAGTTCCTCAAAGTGCAGTGGTCAAATCATACTGAAAATGAAGCCACTTGGGAACGCGAGGATAATCTTCGTGCGGAATACCCCGAACTTTTTCCTTCTACTTCTTAATTCTCGGGACGAGAATTCTTGTTAGTAGAGGAGATTTGTAACACCCCCGGTGGTTAGCCACAGTAATCCCATTTTGATAATGCCAAGTCAGCATGATTATCAGTGCATGATCATCATTTGCATCATAATGCATTTCAGCTTCTAACTCAAAATCCAAATTTAAATGAAAGTGGAAAATAAAAGTTGTCCAACATAGAAACTAAATTGTTCATTAAATAGCAAATAAATCAGAGACAATTCTAAAATTGAAACCAACATCATTGGAGTTGGGTAAGTGACTCAAACATCTTCAAACAGCGACTAAAAGCAATATTTAATAACCATTTATTAAATCTAATTTAAGTATGAAATGATGTTTTGTCCAAACTAATTTTAGGTGTTAGGGAATTAAGCACTGGTATTTATGGACCAGGTCACATGTTTTACAAAATTCAATTTGAGCCCTAACTATTTACAAAACAGGGGTATGGATAAATAAAAGGAGAAAAGAAAAGAAAAAGGAAAAGCCCCCCCCCCCCGGACCAACTGGGCCGTGGCCCAGCTGGCCACCAGGCCACCAACCAGGCCGGCCCATTCCCCCCTGGCCGGCCCACCCCATCCCCTTATCCCCTCACTCCCCGTAACCCTAGCCCACCGACACCCCATTCCCCCACCCCCTCGGTCTCCACTCCCTCCACCCGATCCCATCTGGATCGGGCCGGCGACCCCGGCGACCGCGCCGCCCCGCTCTCCATCGCCGCTGCGCCTCGACGCCACCTCGCCAGTGCCGCCCTTCCGCCGGGCCTCCTCGTCCCGTCGCTCGACCTCGACCCCGTGCCCGACGCCGCCGCCCCGTCCTCCTCGTCCTCTCCCTCACCGGACCTCGTCGCGCCTCCCCCTCTCCGTCGTCGACCTCGTCCCCGTCCTCCCCCTCGAGCTCGTTACCGCAAGCCCCTCCCTTGAGCATACCGATATCGCCCATTCTAATTTCTCATGCTTGCATTAGAATTACTTCTGCTGCTGCTTTACCTATTCTGATGCATAGCCTGTTCATTGTAACCTGCTGTTGATAATTACCTACATATCCTAAACTGTTTAGTCTAGGCTGGGTAGAGACCTATCAGTGACCCCACTTATCCCGACTGCCGCGCTGGATCGTCAGAAGACCCGATCAACGGGATTGAAGACCAGGCCCCGACACCGCACATCACCCCCCTTAGTTGTAACGACACTGCAGCGTTACTATCGAGTGCCGAGGGTGAAACCTCTTGTAGCACTTCTGATGTTAACTCTGTAGAGTAGCTATTCGGTCGTGGTCATCGAGGGTGATTCCTCCTTCACCGCTTCCGATAACGACGCTGTCGTACAACACCTCAAGTGTGGACCCAGTGAGGGTGATTCCTCCTAGTTCACCTTGACGGATACATCGAGTGGGAATTCAATGAGGGTGATACCTCGGATTCCCTGATGTTATGGACACACGGATACTTGGACTTTACAATGTTACTTGGAAAGGCGGGTCGACCCTGAGGGGTACCCGCGTGTAACACCCCCTGTATTAAGCTACAGAGATCACCCTTTTGATGAGGCCATGTCATCATGATTAATAGTGCACAATCATCATTAGCATCATATTGCATTTCAACTCCTAAGTCAAATTCAAATTTAAATGAAAGTGGGATATAAAAGTTGTCCAACATAGAAACTAAAATGTCAGATAAATAACAAATATTCCAGAGGCTATTCTAAAATTGAAACCAACATCATTGGAATTGGATAAGTGACTCGAACAACCTCAAACAGTGGATAAAGATAATATTTAATAACCATTTATTAAATCTGAAATAAATATGGAATTATGTTTTGTCCAAACTAATTTTAGGTGTTAAGGAATAATGCACTGGTATTTATGAAATAGGTCACACTTTTTACAAAAACCATTTGGGGCCTAAACATTTAACAGTAGAGAAAAGAGAATAAAGAAAAGGAAAAAGAAACAGAAAAGGAAAAAAAGAGCAACACCCCCCCCCCCCGCTTCGCCTCCGCGCGACCGCCGCCCGCTGCCGCTCCAGCCACCGCGCTGCCGCCCGCGGCCGCTCCAGCCACCGCGCCGCCGCCCCGCCTCCGGCCCCGCCGTGGCCTCGCCGGCGCCCGCGCCCGCCGACCGCCCGTGCGTCCCCTTTGGGCACCGGACATGTCCGGTCCCGAAAGGGGCACGCCCCGGACGTGTCCGCCCCTGGGCCACTGCCCAGTGGGGCCCGAACCCCTGTGACGCTGACGAATGGGGCCCACGGCCCAGAAACAGTTTTAAGAAAATAGAAATAAAAATAAATAATTAAAATAATTAATTAATTAATTAATTAGTTAATTAATCCTGATTAGGTTAATCTAATTAACTGATTAGTGTTAATTAAACAGTAATTAGTAATTAACTTAAATAACTGCTGACGTCAGCATGATGTCATGCTGACGTCATCAATTACTGTTTCGGATAATGTTGAATTAAATAATTAATTAAAATTTCAGAAATTAATAAAAACTTTAGAAAATCATATCTTTTAAACCGTAACTCCAATGAAAATATTTTATACATGAAACTTGCTCAGAACGACGATACGAACCCGGATACGCCCTCGGTATCTCCGTCAGACACCCGCAGCTATGAGAACGTTGAACAATTAGACCGATTCCGATAAATGAATAGTGTCCAACCCTAATTAAATAAATCCGGATAAATTCCTAAATTAACTAAATCGCTTAGTTAGGCTGTATATCACCCCGGCCCTGCGTTTAGACATGTCATGCATCCCTGTTGCATTATTGCCGTGTGTTTACTGTTTCTTCCCCCTCTTCTCTTCGGTAGACTACGAGACCGACGCAGCTGCTGGTGCCTCGACCGACTACGTTGTTGACGACCCCTACTTGCCAGAGCAACCAGGCAAGCCCCCCCCCTTGATCACCAGATATCGCCTATTCTCCTCTATACTGCTTGCATTAGAGTAGTGTAGCATGTTACTGCTTTCCGTTAATCCTAGTCTGATGCATAGCCTGACACTGTTGCTACATCTGTTGATACCTTACCTGCAATCCTAAATGCCTAGTGTAGGATGCTAGTTTGTCATCATTGGCCCTGCATTCTTGTCAGTCTGCCTTGCTATACTATCGGGCCGTGATCACTCGGGAGGTGATCACGGGTTTTACTATACATATATACATACTATACAAATGGTGACTAAAGTCGGGTCGGCTCGAAGAGTACCCGCGAGTGATTCACGGATTGGGGGCTGAAAGGACCTTTGTCCCAACGGCCCTTTGAGTGGATCTTTGAGGCGGAGCGACAGGGCAGGTTGAGACCACCTAGGAGACAGGTGGGCCAGGCCCTGGTCGGCGTTCGCGTTTACTTCATAATAACACGCTTAACGAGATTGGATATTTGATCTGAGTCTGGCCACTGGCCTTGTGACGACCCCGGCTTAATCGTGCACTAATCATACACGCAAATGCGCACGATCAAGCCTAAGGACTCACTTGAAGATATCACAACACAACTCTAAAACATAAAAATAAAGTCATACAAGCTTAATATTACAAGCCAGGGCCTCGAGGGCTCGAATACAAGCTCGATGGCATACAAGCGTCAGCGGAAGCATTAGATATCTGAGTACAGATATATTACAGAGAGAGAGATAAGCCTTCACAGAGGCGGGGTAAAAATAAAAACTACGATCGAAAGGCGTAGGCCTCCTGCCCTGGACCCTCCGATCCTACTCCTGGTCGTCGAACGGCTCTTCGTAGTAGTAGTACTCGCCAGGCGGATAGTAGTACTGGTCGTCGGCTGGGGCTTCTGGCTCAGGGGCTCCGTCGTCTGGTGGCATCAAATGGAAAAATGGGGGAAAAAGAAAATAAAGCAAACGTGAGTACTCATCCGAAGTACTCAGCAAGCAAGGATCTACACTACATATGCATCATTGTCAAAGGAATGGCTGTATATGTGGACTGGGCTGCAGAAATGCTAGAGTAGAGGGGGAAAGCCTAGTCCTATCGAAGACTAGCATCTTCAACAATCTTCGACAGTCTTGCAGCATCAGGAGAGAGCAGATGAACATAATGTAAAGTAGTAGTAGTAATATCATCAACCTCGACCTGAGATCCTTTCTCGACTCCCTGCGAGAAAGCAATCCCAGAGCCGTACTATCCAGTTCTCATATCAAGTTCTAGTTGTACCGATCGGGATACAACTCCGAGTGTCCGTTACCGTAGGACAGGCTATCGATAGAAGTTTCTTCCCTGCAGGGGTGCACCAACTTACCCACCACGCTCGCTTAACTCTGGCCGGACACACTTTTCTGGGTCATGCCCGGCCTCGGCTAAGCAACACGCCGCAACCCGACCTAGGCTTATAAGAGAGGTCAGCACGCCGGACTAAACCTATGCCCCCAGGGGTCTTGGGCCATCGCCCCGGGAACTCCTGCACGTTCCGGGGCCACCGAGAGCAGACCTAGCAACCCCTTATACAAGCGCGGTTGCGTTACCAGTCCAACTCGGCGTGCGCCGCTCCTTACTGACGTCCAACAAGCTTCGGCTGATGTGTACGACGCAGAACGCCCATACTATGCCCACGTGATGGTTAGTGCTATCGGGCCAGAGGCCCCTCGGATCAAATATCCAAACCGTAGTGGATTAGGAGCGCGCGGAAACGAGCAGAGACTCACGATCGATGTGACCCCGTCGCCCCGTCTCGAGGACTTGCGGCAAGGGCTAAGAATGCCCGGCCACGCCTCGTAGTTATCTCGCGGGCACCATCCAGGTCAACCCGACTCCACATCACTTCGCGTTAAGCTCGCGCGGGTACCCCTCAGGGCCGACCCGTCTTTAGTATCATAGTTTAGTGCAAGTCATAATATCCAAGGTAACTGTGTGTCTGACACCGAAGGGAACCCTAAGGAATCACCCTCGATGGAATTCCCGCTCGATGTTATCATCAAGGTGAACGAAGGAGGAATCACCCTCGAGGTCCACCTTGAGGAGTTGCGCGACGACGTCGTTATCGGGGGTGGTGTAGAAGGAATCACCCTCGCTTACCACGACCGAGTAACTAACCTACAAGGTTAACATCAGAAGTGCTGACGAGGTATCACCCTCGGCACTCGATGATAACCCAGCAGTGTCGGCAACTAAGGGGAAGGGATGTGCGGTGCCATGGTCTAGTCTTCAATCCCGATGATCGGGTCTTCTGATGTCCAGCAGGGCAGTCGGGATCAAGTGGGGGTCTCGGTCGTGTCTCTACCCACCTTATACTAAGCAGTCTAGGATAACCGGTAAGGTAACAAAGCAGGGTACAATAATCAGGCTATGCAGCAGATATAGGAAAACAGTAGCAGTAGCAATTCTAATGCAAGCATAAGAGAGAAGAGAATAGGCGATATAGGCATGCTCAAAATGGGGGTGCTTGCCTGTTTGCTCGGGGGCAAGGGCAAGGTCTTCAGTAGTATCGTCGGGGACGTAGTCGTACTCCTGTGCGGCGTCTGCCTCGGGAGCTACGTCAACGTCGGGGGCTACCGAGAGAGAAGAGGGGGAAGAAACAGGTAAACATAATGCAAACAAATGCAACACGGTGCGTGTGATGCTATGATGCAGTGCAGGGTTGCCTAAATATGCATCTAAGTCATTTTAGTTATTTTTAGAATTATTCTGGGATTTAATATCCGACGTGTGTGCACTATTCATCTATCGGATTCGGGTCCGGAGTTACGAGTTCTTCTACGTAGGAGGTTCCGATGGAGAAACAGACGGCACGATCAGACTCGTCTCGTCGTTCTGAGCAACTTTCATGTTTTAACTTTTTCGATCCAAGCTACGGTTTAAAAGTTATTAATTTTTAAAGATTATTTGAATTTCTGGAATTAATTTTTATTTACAGAAAATGAATTATGACGTCAGCATGGCGTGCTGCTGACGTCAGCAAGTCAACAGTCGGCTGACTAAGTCAAATATGACATGTGGGTCCAGTGGGACCCACATGTCAGCCTCTGTTTAGGCTAATCAGTGGATTAATTTAATTACCAGGGTTAATTAGGGGGTGGACCCCACATGTCAGTGAGACATTAGGTTAATCTAATTAGTTTCTAATTAATTAAATCTTTAATTAGTCTAATTATCGAACGGGACCCACGTGTCAGCTACAGGGGTGAACAGTGCCCGCGTTGACTCGGGTCAACGCGGTCAACTGGGCCCGTGGGACCCACTGGCAGTGACCCAGGGGTGTCCCACGTGGCAGCCACGTCGGCGGACGGCGCCGGAGTTGCGCCGGCGACCGATTCCGCGGCGGAAGATCGCCGGAGTGCTCGGAAATCGCCCACAGGGCTCGGTTCGAGCTGCGGTTGGGTGCGTTCGAAAGCCAGTGAACTCGCGCGTCGAGTGGTGGCACTTGCCGGACCAGGGGATGGCCGGAATCACGCCGGCGTTGAGGTTTGGCGGAAGCCGAAACCCGGCGGACTCGCGCGTGGTGATGCAGAGGTCAAAACGGGCTGCGCTCTACTCCTTCGGCATCTACTTGACGCCACGAACGCGACGGCGAGCCCGGTGGGTCGTGACGGCCACTGCTGCAACGGCCTCGAGCTCAACGGCGGAGCTCGGTTCGGGCGGCCATGGCGCGGCGGCTACGGAGGCGCAGAAGGCTAGGGGAGCGCGGGGAAGGATGAGGGGCTGCTCACCGAGAGGCTACGTAAAGCCGTTGGAAGCTTAGGAGTGCAGAACGTCGGCGAATCGTCGGGGCTCGCCGGCGTCAGAGAAGAAAGGGGGCGGAGTACTCCGGCTTCATCAGGGCCTCCCCTCCTCCACTCGCGGTCGGAGTCGAAGGAGTCGAGGACGGCGGAGCTCGCAGGCGTGTTGGCTGAGCTCGGGGACGACGGTGGCCGCGTCTACGGCAAGGCCACGGCGACGGAGGCGCTCGGTTTCGGTGGATCTGGAGGAGGAGGAAGGAGGGAGAGGGCAAGCGAGCGAGGGGGAAGTGGATAGGGACGGAGAGGAGGCAGAGTGTGACGCCCCCAGCCCGATCGTGCACTAATCATACACGCAAATGCACACGATCAAGCCTAAGGACTCACGGGAAGATATCACAACACAACTCTAAAACATAAATAAAGTCATACAAGCTTTATATTACAAGCCAGGGGCCTCGAGGGCTCGAATACATAAGCTTGCGAACAAGCGTCAGCGGAAGCATCAGATATCTGAGTACAGATATGAAATAGAAACAGAAAGGCCTTTAGGAAGGCGGGGCAAAATAAAACACTACGATCGAAAGACGAAGGCCTCCTGCCTGGGACCCTCCGATCCTACTCCTGGTCGTCAGTCAACTCGTAGTAGTATCCATCCTCTGGGTAGTAGTAGTAACGATCGTCGGGGCATCTGTCTCAGGGGGCTCCGTCCTCTGGTCACGTCAAACTGAAATGGGGAGAAAAAGGAAAACAAAGCAACCGTGAGTACTCTGAAGTACTCAGCAAGCAAGGATCTACACTACATATGCAACATTATCAAGGGGAGGCTGTATATGTGGACTGGGCTGCAGAAATGCCAGAATAGAGAGAAGGCCTAGTCCTATCGAAGACTAGCATCTTCAGCGATCTTGCAGCAGTAGAAGAGAGTAGAACAATACAATATAATGTAGCAGTAATAATATCAACCTCACCCAGAGATCCTTTCTCGACTCCCTGCGAGAAAGCAATCCCAGAGCCATATATACAGGTCTCATCACAGGTATCCAGTTCTAAATTGTATCAATCAGGATACAACTCCGAGTGTCCTTTACCGTAGGACCGGCTATCGATAGAAGTGTTCTTCCCTGCAGGGGTGCACCAACTTACCCAACACGCTCGATTAACTTCGGCCGGACACACTTTCCTGGGTCATGCCCGGCCTCGGCCAAACGACACATCGCAACCCTACCTACAACTCAGCAGAGAGGTCCCCGCCGGTCTACATCCTAAGCGCAAGGGGGTCTTGGCCATCGCCCCTCGCCCTCCGGGTCGTTGCGTACATGGCCCAGATCCAAGCACCACCGAAATGGCGCCAATCACTCCATGCCGCACTGCTGAACTGGACGTCTGACAGAGCTTTCGGCTGATGCATACGATGCAGAACGCCCATACTATGCCCACGTGATGGTTAGTGCTATCAGACCAGAGGTCTGCTCGGATCAAATAACCAAATCGTTAGGACTAGGGCTTGCGGTAACGAGCAGAGACTCACGAAAGATGTGACCCCGTCGCCCCGTCTCGAGGACTTGCGGCAAGGGTTAAGAATGCCCGGCCGCGCCTCGTATTCACCACTCGGGCACCACACTGGCAACCCGCCTTCACATCACATGCGGGTACCCCTCAGGGTCGACCCGCCTTTCCAAGTAACATTGTAAGGTCCAAGTATCCGTGTGTCCATAACATCAGGGAATCCGAGGTATCACCCTCATTGAATTCCCACTCGATGTATCCGTCAAGGTGAACTAGGAGGAATCACCCTCACTGGGTCCACACTTGAGGTGTTGTAGGACAGCGTCGTTATCGGAAGCGGTGAAGGAGGAATCACCCTCGATGACCACGACCGAATAGCTACTCTACAGAGTTAACATCAGAAGTGCTACCAGAGGTTTCACCCTCGGCACTCGATAGTAACGCTGCAGTGTCGTTACAACTAAGGGGGGTGATGTGCGGTGTCGGGACCTGGTCTTCAATCCCATTGATCGGGTCTTCTGACGATCCAGTGCGGCAGTCGGGATAAGTGGGGTCACTGATAGGTCTCTACCCAGCCTAGACTAAACAGTTTAGGATATGTAGGTAATTATCAACAGTAGGTTACAATGAACAGGCTATGCATCAGAATAGGTAAAGCGGCAGCAGCAGTAATTCTAATGCAAGCATGAGAAATTTAGAATGGGCGATATCGGTATGCTCAAGGGAGGGGCTTGCCTGGTTGCTCGGCGGCAAGGGCAAGGTCGTCTATGGTGTCTTCGGGCTCCGGAGCTGCGTCGGTCTCGGGGACGACGTCGGGGTCGGGGGCTATCGAGAGAGAAGAGGGGGAGGAAATAGTATAAATATATAGCAAACATGAGCATGACAAATACGATACACGGTGCTAGGGGTAGTCTAACGCAGCACCACACGTAACAGACGGAGCGGGAGAATATCTGACGATATTTCCCGGGTCTTTGGAATTATCGGACAGAGGATAAGAGGGGAACGGTTGCAAGTTCGGATAGTTAGGGACGCGTGACGGGCGAACGGACCGCGTATTCAGATTCGTCTCGTCGTTCTGAGCAACTTTCATGTACAAAGTTTTTCGATCTGAGTTACGGATTATTTAATATGATTTTCTAAAGTTTTTATTAATTTCTGGAATTTAATTAATTATTTAAATTAACATTATCCGAAACAGTGTCTTGCTGACGTCAGCATGACGTCAGCATGACATCAGCATGACATCAGCAGTCTGTTAAGATTAATTAGGGTTTAATTAAGTTAATCACAGATTAAGTAGTTAGTTTAATTAAACAGAGTTAATTAGGTTAATTATATAATTAATTATCTATTTCTTTTAATTCTTTTTTTTTATTCCAGGGCAGGCCCCACATGGCAGTGGCCCGGGGCGGACACGTCCGCGGCCAGGCCCATTCGGGGCCGGACAGGTCCGGCCAATGGAGCGGGTCAACACGCACCCGCGCGGCGACGCGGCTACGGGCGCGCGCCGGCGCGGGGAGTGGCGAGGCGACGCCGAGTGGCGCGCGGGCGCAGGCGGCAAGCTGGGCTCGGCGGCAGCTGGCGAGCAGCGGCGTGCGCGGGCGGCGAGCAGCACGCGGAGCAGCAGTAGCAGCGCGGGCGGCGGCTCAAGACAGCGGCAGCAGCGAGGCTGCGCGGGCGAGGCGTGCGGCGAGCGAGGCGAGCACAGAGGGATGCGGGGGGGCACGAAGTGGCGCAGCGAGCGCGGCCATCGGCGTGGGCGGGCGAGCCAGGGCGCGGCCGGAGTGCGGCGACCGGGACGGGCGACGGGGACGGGGAGAGAGAGGGAGGCGGCGGCGGGGCTCACATTCGTTGCCGGGGTTCGGGGGCCGGCGAGGCTCGGGGTAGCCGTTGAGGGGGAGGACGAGGAGGCGGCGGGGTTCGGCGGTCCAGCGAGGGAGGGCAGCGACGGCGACGAGGGAGGCGGCGAGCGCAGGCTCCGGGGAGGAGGCGAGGCGTCGGCGGCTGGCGGTCCGACGAGGTGGCGAAGGGGCGCCGGCTTGGTGGCGTCGAACGGCGACGGGGAGCGGGGCGGCGCGGTCGCCGGGGTCGCCGCCCCTCGATCTGGATCGGGTCGGGGGAAGCAGAGGAGCGAGGGAAGAGTGCGGGGTGGGCTAGGGTTTGCTGGCCTCCAGGGGGAGGCCATATAGGGAGGGAGTGGGCCGGCCGGCTGGGCCTTGGCCCAGTTGGGCCGGGGGGGGGCTTTTCCTTTTTCTTTTCTTTTCTCTTTTTATTTATCCATACCCCTGTTTTGTAAATAGTTAGGGCTCAAATTGAATTTTGTAAAACATGTGACCTGGTCCATAAATACCAGTGCTTTATTTCCTAACACCTAAAATTAGTTTGGGCAAAACATCATTTCATACTTAAATTAGATTTAATAATTGGTTATTAAATATTGTTTTTAGTCGCTGTTTGAAGATGTTTGAGTCACTTACCCAACTCCAATGATGTTGGTTTCAATTTTAGAATTGTCTCTAATTTATTTGCTATTTAATGAACAATTTAGTTACTATGTTGGACAACTTTTATTTTCCACTTTAATTTAATTTGAATTTGAGTTAGAAGTTGAAATGCATTATGATGCAAATGATGATCATGCACTGTTAAACATGATGACATGGCATAATCAAAATGGGATTACTGTAGTTAACCACCGGGGGTGTTACAAATCTCCTCTACTAACAAGAATTCTCGTCCCGAGAATTAAGAAGTAGAAGGAAAAAGTTCGGGGTATTCCGCACGAAGATTATCCTCGCGTTCCCAAGTGGCTTCATTTTCAGTATGATTTGACCACTGCACTTTGAGGAACTTGGTAACCTTCTGACGGGTTCGACGTTCAGCTTCATCGAGGATGCGGATCGGATGCTCCTTATAAGAAAGATCATCTTGCAATTCAAGCATCTCGTGATCCACAGATCGGTGCGGAGATTCCTTGAAGCATTTACGAAGTTGCGACACATGGAAGACGTCGTGGATATGAGAGAATTGCGGCGGCAATTCCAATTTATATGCCACCTGACCACGTCTTGCAATGATGCGGAAAGGACCAATGTAGCGTGGAGCTAACTTGCCCTTGATTCCAAAACGGTGAGTGCCTTTCATAGGTGTGACACGAAGATAAGCTTGATCACCAGGTTGATAAGTCAAACCCCATCGTTTGCGATCATAGTTGCTCTTCTGGCGGTCCTGAGCCGCCTTGAGATTTTCCCGGACAATTCGGACTTGTTCTTCGGCGTGTTGAATAATATCCGGTCCAACAAGAGGTCGTTCCCCAGTTTCTGACCAATTCAGAGGGGTTCGACACTTACGTCCATAGAGAACTTCAAAGGGGGCCATTTTCAGACTGGCTTGATAGCTGTTGTTATAAGAGAACTCGGCATATGGAAGAGATTCTTCCCACTTCTTGCCGAAAGAAACAACACAAGCTCGTAGCATGTCTTCAAGCACTTGATTGACTCGTTCAACTTGGCCTTGGGATTGAGGATGATAAGCTGAACTCCAGGTAATATGAGTTCCCATAGCCTTTTGGAAACTTTCCCAGAAATGACCAGTGAATATGCTGCCACGGTCTGAACTGATCTCTTTCGGAATACCGTGGAGTGAAACAATTCTGGAGATATATAACTCTGCTAACTGACTAGCAGTGATCGTCTCCTTGACAGGCAGAAAGTGTGCAACTTTGGAGAGTTGGTCGACGACGACAAGAATAGCATCGTGACCCTTCTGTGACCTGGGAAGTCCTGTAATGAAATCCATCTGAACCTTATCCCATTTCCATAAAGGAATAGGTAACGGTTGCAGAATTCCAGCAGGCTTCTGATGTTCTGCTTTAACGCGACGACACACATCACATTCAGCAACATATCGAGCAATGTCTTGCTTCATTCTAGACCACCAGTACCTTTGACGGAGATCACGATACATCTTGGTGCTACCCGGATGAATAGACAGCGGGGTATCATGTGCCTCCTTCATGACTTTGTCAGTCATAAGCTCGAAGCGAGGTACGACAATGCGGTCTCTGAAATACAAGGTTCCATCTTCAGACAGCGAGAAATCCCTGTACTTTACAAGGTGAAGGTCTTTCTTCATCAGATCAACTTCAGCATCTTTAGCTTGCGCATTCTTAACAGCTTTCTCAAGATCTGGTTCAACAACCAAGGTTTTTAGGTATCCTTGAGGAACTATCTCGATATTTAGCTTTCGAAGCTCTTCATACAGAAGTGGTTGCTGTAGCTGAACCTCAAGTTCGCAGCAATAGGATTTGCGGCTCAACGCATCAGCCATTACATTAGCCTTGCCAGGGGTATAAGAAATACCCAAGTCATAGTCCGCAATGGTCTCCATCCATCTTTGCTGACGGAGGTTTAGAGAAACTTTAGAAAATCATATAAAATAATCCGTAGCTCAGATGAAAATACTTTGTACATGAAAGTTGCTCAGAACGACGAGACGAATCTGAATACGCGGTCCGTTCGCCCGCCACACGTCCCTAGCTATCCGAACATGCAACCGTTCCTCTCCGGTCATCTGTCTGACAAATGTCCGGAACCGGGAAAACATTCCCGGATGGATTCCTCCTTCCTCGGTGACGTGCAACCACACGTTAGAACACACCCGGCACTGCATATTGTCATGCCGTACTTTGCGTTGCTCATGGTTTGCTGTGAATTTATACTGTTTCCTCCCCCTCTTCTCTCTCGTTAGACCCCGACACCGACGTCGTCCCCGAGACCGACGCAGCTCCGGATCCCGAAGACACCATAGACGACCTTGCCCTTGCCGCCGAGCAACCAGGCAAGCCCCTCCCTTGAGCATACCGATATCGCCCATTCTAAATTTCTCATGCTTGCATTAGAATTACTGCTGCTGCTGCTTTACCTATTCTGATGCATAGCCTGTTCATTGTAACCTACTGTTAATAATTACCTACATATCCTAAACTGTTTAGTCTAGGCTGGGTAGAGACCTATCAAGTGACCCCACTTATCCCGACTGCCGCGCTGGATCGTCAGAAGACCCGATCAATGGGATTGAAGACCAGGACCCGACACCGCACATCACCCCCCTTAGTTGTAACGACACTGCAGCGTTACTATCGAGTGCCGAGGGTGAAACCTCTGGTAGCACTTCTGATGTTAACTCTGTAGAGTAGCTATTCGGTCGTGGTCATCGAGGGTGATTCCTCCTTCACCGCTTCCGATAACGACGCTGTCCTACAACACCTCAAGTGTGGACCCAGTGAGGGTGATTCCTCCTAGTTCACCTTGACGGATACATCGAGTGGGAATTCAATGAGGGTGATACCTCGGATTCCCTGATGTTATGGACACACGGATACTTGGACCTTACAATGTTACTTGGAAAGGCGGGTCGACCCTGAGGGGTACCCGCATGTGATGTGAAGGCGGGTTGCCAGTGTGGTGCCCGAGTGGTGAATACGAGGCGCGGCCGGGCATTCTTAACCCTTGCCGCAAGTCCTCGAGACGGGGCGACGGGGTCACATCTTTCGTGAGTCTCTGCTCGTTACCGCAAGCCCTAGTCCTAACGATTTGGTTATTTGATCCGAGCAGACCTCTGGTCTGATAGCACTAACCATCACGTGGGCATAGTATGGGCGTTCTGCATCGTATGCATCAGCCGAAAGCTCTGTCAGACGTCCAGTTCAGCAGTGCGGCATGGAGTGATTGGCGCCATTTCGGTGGTGCTTGGATCTGGGCCATGTACGCAACGACCCGGAGGGCGAGGGGCGATGGCCAAGACCCCCTTGCGCTTAGGATGTAGACCGGCGGGGACCTCTCTGCTGAGTTGTAGGTAGGGTTGCGATGTGTCGTTTGGCCGAGGCCGGGCATGACCCAGGAAAGTGTGTCCGGCCGAAGTTAATCGAGCGTGTTGGGTAAGTTGGTGCACCCCTGCAGGGAAGAACACTTCTATCGATAGCCGGTCCTACGGTAAAGGACACTCGGAGTTGTATCCTGATTGATACAATTTAGAACTGGATACCTGTGATGAGACCTGTATATATGGCTCTGGGATTGCTTTCTCGCAGGGAGTCGAGAAAGGATCTCTGGGTGAGGTTGATATTATTACTGCTACATTATATTGTATTGTTCTACTCTCTTCTACTGCTGCAAGATCGCTGAAGATGCTAGTCTTCGATAGGACTAGGCCTTCCCTCTATTCTGGCATTTCTGCAGCCCAGTCCACATATACAGCCTCCCCTTGATAATGTTGCATATGTAGTGTAGATCCTTGCTTGCTGAGTACTTCAGAGTACTCACGGTTGCTTTGTTTTCCTTTTTCTCCCCATTTCAGTTTGACGTGACCAGAGGACGGAGCCCCCTGAGACAGATGCCCCGACGATCGTTACTACTACTACCCAGAGGATGGATACTACTACGAGTTGACTGACGACCAGGAGTAGGATCGGAGGGTCCCAGGCAGGAGGCCTTCGTCTTTCGATCGTAGTGTTTTATTTTGCCCCGCCTTCCTAAAGGCCTTTCTGTTTCTATTTCATATCTGTACTCAGATATCTGATGCTTCCGCTGACGCTTGTTCGCAAGCTTATGTATTCGAGCCCTCGAGGCCCCTGGCTTGTAATATAAAGCTTGTATGACTTTATTTATGTTTTAGAGTTGTGTTGTGATATCTTCCCGTGAGTCCTTAGGCTTGATCGTGTGCATTTGCGTGTATGATTAGTGCACGATCGGGCTGGGGGCGTCACACTCTGCCTCCTCTCCGTCCCTATCCACTTCCCCCTCGCTCGCTTGCCCTCTCCCTCCTTCCTCCTCCTCCAGATCCACCGAAACCGAGCGCCTCCGTCGCCGTGGCCTTGCCGTAGACGCGGCCACCGTCGTCCCCGAGCTCAGCCAACACGCCTGCGAGCTCCGCCGTCCTCGACTCCTTCGACTCCGACCGCGAGTGGAGGAGGGGAGGCCCTGATGAAGCCGGAGTACTCCGCCCCCTTTCTTCTCTGACGCCGGCGAGCCCCGACGATTCGCCGACGTTCTGCACTCCTAAGCTTCCAACGGCTTTACGTAGCCTCTCGGTGAGCAGCCCCTCATCCTTCCCCGCGCTCCCCTAGCCTTCTGCGCCTCCGTAGCCGCCGCGCCATGGCCGCCCGAACCGAGCTCCGCCGTTGAGCTCGAGGCCGTTGCAGCAGTGGCCGTCACGACCCACCGGGCTCGCCGTCGCGTTCGTGGCGTCAAGTAGATGCCGAAGGAGTAGAGCGCAGCCCGTTTTGACCTCTGCATCACCACGCGCGAGTCCGCCGGGTTTCGGCTTCCGCCAAACCTCAACGCCGGCGTGATTCCGGCCATCCCCTGGTCCGGCAAGTGCCACCACTCGACGCGCGAGTTCACTGGCTTTCGAACGCACCCAACCGCAGCTCGAACCGAGCCCTGTGGGCGATTTCCGAGCACTCCGGCGATCTTCCGCCGCGGAATCGGTCGCCGGCGCAATTCCGGCGCCGGCCGCCGACGTGGCCGCCACGTGGGTCGCCCTGGGTCACTGACCCGTGGGCCCCAGGGGCCCGACCGGCCAGCTGACCGGTCAGCCCTGCTGACTGGACCGGCCCAGTCGCTGACACGTGGGCCCCACCTCCCTGTTAATCTAATTAAAACGTTTTAGAAATAAAAATAAACTAATTACCCTAATGAGTCTATGACATGTGGGACCAGAAGCCTAATTAGCTAATTAGATTAGTTTAACTCACTGTTTAGGTAAACAGAGGCTGACATGTGGGTCCCACTGGACCCACATGTCATATTTGACTTAGTCAGCCGACTGTTGACTTGCTGACGTCAGCAGCGCGTCATGCTGACGTCATAATTCATTTTCTGTAAATAAAAATTAATTCCAGAAATTCAAATAATCTTTAAAAATTAATAACTTTTAAACAGTAGCTCGGATCGAAAAAGTTAAAACATGAAAGTTGCTCAGAACGACGAGACGAGTCTGATCGTGCCGTCTGTTTCTCCATCGGAACCTCCTACGTAGAAGAACTCGTAACTCCGGACCCGAATCCGACAGATGAATAGTGCACACACGTCGGATATTAAATCCCAGAATAATTCTAAAAATAACTAAAATGACTTAGATGCATATTTAGGCAACCCTGCACTGCATCATAGCATCACACGCACCGTGTTGCATTTGTTTGCATTATGTTTACCTGTTTCTTCCCCCTCTTCTCTCTCGGTAGCCCCCGATGTTGACGTAGCTCCCGAGGCAGACGCCGCACAGGAGTACGACTACGTCCCCGACGATACTACTGAAGACCTTGCCCTTGCCCCCGAGCAAACAGGCAAGCACCCCCATTTTGAGCATGCCTATATCGCCTACTCTCTTCTCTCTTATGCTTGCATTAGAACTGCTGTTGCTACTATTTCCTATATCTGTTGCATAGCCTGTTTATTGTAACCTGCCTTGCTACCTTACTGGTTATCCTAGACTGCTTAGTATAGGCTGGGTAGAGACACGACAGAGAACCCCCTTGATCCCGACTGCCCTGCTGGATATCAGAAGACCCGATCATCGGGATTGAGGACCAGACCCTGGCACCGCACATCACTACCCCTTAGTTGCCGACACTGCTGGGTTACCGTCGAGTGCCGAGGGTGATACCTCGTTAGCACTTCTGATGTTAACCTTGTAGGTTAGTTACTCGGTCGTGGTAAGCGAGGGTGATTCCTCCTACACCACCCCCGATAACGACATCGTCGCGCAACCTCTCAAGTGTGGACCTCGAGGGTGATTCCTCCTTCGTTCACCTTGATGATAACATCGAGCGGGAATTCCATCGAGGGTGATTCCTCAGGGTTCCCTTCGGTGTCCGACACACAGTTACCTTGGATATTATGACTTGACTATGAACCACGATACTAAAGACGGGTCGGCCCTGAGGGGTACCCGCGCGAGCTTAACGCGAAGTGATGTGGAGTCGGGTTGACCTGGATGGTGCCCGCGAGATAACTACGAGGCGTGGCCGGGCATTCTTAGCCCTTGCCGCAAGTCCTCAAGACGGGGCGACGGGGTCACATCGATCGTGAGTCTCTGCTCGTTTCCGCGCGCTCCTAATCCACTACGGTTTGGATATTTGATCCGAGGGGCCTCTGGCCCGATAGCACTAACCATCACGTGGGCATAGTATGGGCGTTCTGCGTCGTACACATCAGCCGAAGCTTGTTTGACGTCAGTAAGGAGCGGCGCACGCCGAGTTGGACTGGTAACGCAACCGCGCTTGTATAAGGGGTTGCTAGGTCTGCTCTCGGTGGCCCCGTAACGTGCAGGAGTTCCCGGTGCGATGGCCCAAGACCCCTGGGGGCATAGGTTTAGTCCGGCGTGCTGACCTCTCTTATAAGCCTAGGTCGGGTTGCGGCGTGTTGCTTAGCCGAGGCCGGGCATGACCCAGAAAAGTGTGTCCGGCCAGAGTTAAGTGAGCGTGGTGGGTAAGTTGGTGCACCCCTGCAGGGAAGAAACTTCTATCGATAGCCTGTCCTACGGTAACGGACACTCGGAGTTGTATCCCGATCGGTACAACTAGAACATGTGATGAGAACTGGATAGTACGGCTCTGGGATTGCTTTCTCGCAGGGAGTCGAGAAAGGATCTCAGGTTGAGGTTGATGATACTACTACTACTACTACTTTACATTATTGTTCATCTGCTCTTTCCTGATGCTGCAAGACTGTCGAAGATTGTTGAAGATGCTAGTCTTCGATAGGACTAGGCTTTCCCCCTCTATTCTGGCATTTCTGCAGCCCAGTCCACATATACAGCCATTCCTTTGACAATGATGCATATGTAGTGTAGATCCTTGCTTGCTGAGTACTTCGGATGAGTACTCACGTTTGCTTTATTTTCTTTTCCCCCCATATTCCATTTGATGCCACCAGACGACGGAGCCCCTGAGCCAGAAGCCCCAGCCGACGACCAGTACTACTACCCGCCTGGCGAGTACTACTACTACGAGGAGCCGTTCGACGACCAGGAGTAGGATCGGAGGGTCCAGGGCAGGAGGCCTACGCCTTTCGATCGTAGTATTTTATTTTACCCCGCCTCTGTGAAGGCCTAATTCTCTCTATGTAATATATCTGTACCCAGATATCTAATGCTTCCGCTGACGCTTGTATGCCATCGAGCTATGTATTCGAGCCCTCGAGGCCCTGGCTTGTAATATTAAGCTTGTATGACTTTATTTATGTTTTAGAGTTGTGTTGTGATATCTTCAAGTGAGTCCTTAGGCTTGATCGTGCGCATTTGCGTGTATGATTAGTGCACGATTAAGTCGGGGTCGTCACAGGTTGGTATCAGAGCCGGCTGCCTCTAGGAGTTCCCCTTTCCAACTCTTTGGCCGAAGTTGAATCTAGTGGTCAAAAACTATTTTACTAACTTGGTTGTGTGGCTTACGGGCCCACGTCGCCAACTGGGTGGTATTAGGATCTTTTATTCCTCGTCTTTACTCTGGGATTCTAATCTCTCATCTATTCGGGTTTAATAAAATTTACTAACACCGACATTTAGGATCTCGTTAATTCTATCCACCCAGAGAGCTGGATTCAGTGCGATTTCCCTGTCGTTGATCTGATTAGTCTGATAATCATTTTTCTTTCCATTGTTTTGTTTAACCTTTCTCTCCGAGTTGTATTATACTCCGAGTTGTCATTCGATAAGACCGTATTCTGCATCAGAGTGCACACGGAGAGTAGGATCCTGCAAGTTGATCGATCTTCGGTGTTTTCTAAACTCGACTTGAGGTTGGGTTATCACCAGATCCGTGTTCGCGAAGAGGATATTCCGAAGACTGCATTCGTTACTCGTTATGGCTCTTACGAGTACACAGTCATGTCGTTTGGTTTAACAAACGCTCCAGCTACATTCTCCCGCCTAATGAATTACATATTCATGGATTACCTCGACAAATTCGTCGTGGTATATCTGGATGATATTCTGGTTTATTCGAAGAACAAAGAAGAACATGCTGAGCACCTTCAACTAGTTCTGGAGAGACTTCGAGAGCACCAATTATATGCCAAGTACTCTAAGTGCGAATTCTGGCTTTCCGAGGTAACCTACCTTGGACATGTCATCTCCAAGGATGGTATTGCAGTTAACCCGGAGCGAGTTCAGGCTATTCTTGACTGGACCCCTCCGAAGAATGTCAAGCAAGTCAGAAGTTTCCTCGGGCTTGCAAGTTATTGTCGCCGATTCATCAAAAATTTCTCCAAGATTGCCAAGCCCCTGACTAATCTGCTTCACAAAGGCGTTAAGTTTGAGTGGACAGACAAATGTCAGGAAAGCTTCCAGACCCTCAAGGACAAGCTGACTTCTGCTCCAGTCCTTGCTCCTCCAGACTCCCGCAAAGATTTTGTGATCTTCTGCGACGCCTCTCGCCAAGGACTAGGTTGTGTCCTAATGCAAGAGCGAAGAGTTATTGCTTATGCTTCGCGACAACTGCGTCCACATGAAGAGAATTACCCAGTGCATGACCTCGAACTTGCTGCTGTCATTTATGCTTTGAAGCAGTGGCGACATTACCTCCTTGGTAATCGGTGTGAGATTTACACCGATCATCAGAGCTTGAAGTACTTGTTCACTCAACCGGAACTTAATCTTCGTCAGCAGCGTTGGTTGGAAACAATCACCAATTATGACTGTGGAATTTCATACACTCCCGGCAAAGCTAATGTGATGGCTGATGCTTTGAGCCGCAAGTCATACTGTAGCAACCTCATGGTAAAGCAAGCTCAACCCCAGCTATATGAAGAATTGCGCAAGCTGAATCTCTGCATTATTCCGCAAGGTTCTCTTAATAACCTTGTGATACAACCAGATCTTGAGAAAGCTGTCAAGATTGCGCAATCTAAGGATGCTGAAATTGATCTAATGAAGAAAGAGCTTCACCTTCAAAAGTACAGGGATTTCTCGATTGCTGAAGATGGAACCTTGTACTTCCGAGACCGCATTGTAGTACCTCGCTTCGAGCTGATGACTGACAAAGTCATGAAGGAGGCCCATGATACACCGCTATCTATCCATCCGGGTAGTACCAAAATGTATCGAGATCTTCGTCAAAGGTACTGGTGG
Organism: Thinopyrum elongatum; assembly: GCA_011799875.1. NCBI lineage: Eukaryota > Viridiplantae > Streptophyta > Magnoliopsida > Poales > Poaceae > Thinopyrum > Thinopyrum elongatum. The sequence continues at coordinate 333,253,961 of CM022299.1, read as the reverse complement.
TCTAGGATGAAGCAGGATATTGCTCGTTATGTTGCCGAGTGTGACGTTTGTCGTCGCGTGAAGGCAGAACATCAGAAACCTGCTGGAATTCTGCAACCGCTCCCTATTCCTCTATGGAAGTGGGATAAAGTGCAAATGGACTTCATTACTGGTCTTCCCAAGTCTCAGAAGGGTCACGATGCTATTCTTGTCGTCGTTGACCAACTTTCCAAGGTTGCACACTTTCTGCCAGTTAAGGAGACTATTACCGCTAGTCAGTTAGCAGAGCTATATATCTCCAGAATTGTTTCACTCCATGGTATCCCCAAGGAAATCAGTTCAGACCGTGGCAGCATTTTCACTGGCCATTTCTGGGAAAGTTTCCAGAAAGCAATGGGAACTCATATTACCTAGAGTTCAGCTTATCATCCCCAATCTCAAGGCCAAGTTGAGCGCGTTAATCAAGTGCTTGAAGACATGCTACGAGCCTGTGTTATATCCTTCGGTAAGAAATGGGAGGAATCTCTCCCGTATGCCGAGTTCTCTTATAACAACAGTTATCAAGCCAGCTTAAAAATGGCCCCATTTGAGGTTCTTTATGGACGTAAATGTCGAACCCCTCTGAATTGGTCAGAAACTGGGGAACGACCTCTTGTTGGACCGGACATTATTCAGCATGCCGAAGAACAAGTCCGAATTGTCCGGGAGAATCTCAAAGCAGCTCAAGACCGTCAGAAGAGTAATTATGATCGCAAGCGATGGGGTGTGATCTATCAACCTGGTGATCAAGCTTACCTTCGTGTCACTCCAATGAAGGGCACCCGTCGTTTCGGAATCAAGGGCAAGCTAGCTCCTCGCTATATTGGTCCTTTCCGCATCGTGGCTAGACGGGGAAATGTGGCATATAAATTGGAGTTGCCGCCACAGTTCTCTCATATTCATGATGTCTTCCACGTGTCGCAACTTCGAAAGTGCTTCAAGGAATCTCCGCACCGTGCAGTGGATCACGAAATGCTTCAACTCCAAGATGACTTATCTTATAAGGAGCATCCGATCCGCATCCTCGACGAAGCTGAACGTCGAACTCGTCAGAAGACAACCAAGTTCCTGAAAGTGCAATGGTCGAATCACACTGAAGATGAAGCCACTTGGGAACGCGAGGATCATCTTCGGGAAGAATATCCCGGACTTTTCCCTTCTACCTCCTAAAATTCTCGGGACGAGAATTTCTTTTAGAGGAGGAGAACTTGTAACACCCCCTAGTAATAAGCTCTATGACACTCTGTTAAAACTGCCAAGTCATGATCATTTGCAGAGCCAAGTCATAAGGGTTAATGATCCAATTCAAATCCACATCTGAAAATCAACTCAAATTCAAAAGTGAAATATGAAGTTGATCAAACCCTGTTGGAAAAATGTTCATTAATTGGCAAATAATCCAGAAGCACTCACAAAATTATATCCAACGCCACTTGAGTTAGCTGCATGACTCAACCAAGATGAAACAGCACCAAAACAGGATATTTAAATCCATTTTAAATCATTTCAAAATACAAATGAACTCCAAATCTGCCCCAAACCAAATTTTGGTGAAAGATAATAATGCAATGCAATATTTGGGTAAACTCTCACATTTTACAAAAGTGCTAAAGTGTGCTAGCTATTTTGGAACAGAAAAGAATAAAGAAAAAGGTAAAACAAAAACAGAAAAAAATACAACGAGGCACTGTGCACTGGGCCTAAGTGCACAGTGCCCCGACAGCCGGCCCATCTGGCCCAGTCTCTCTCTCTCCTTCGCGCTGTCGCCTTCTCCCTGGCCGAGCGCGCGCTCGCCGCTCCGGCGCCGACACCCCGACGCCGCAGGCCAGGCGAGAGGATAAGGAGGAGCTCCCTCTGCCTCCTCTCCGTCCCTATCCACTTCCCCCTCGCTCGCTTGCCCTCTCCCTCCTTCCTCCTCCTCCAGATCCACCGAAATCGAGCGCCTCCGTCGCCGTGGCCTTGCCGTAGACGCGGCCACCGTCGTCCCCGAGCTCAGCCAACACGCCTGCGAGCTCCGCCGTCCTCGACTCCTTCGACTCCGACCGCGAGTGGAGGCGGGGAGGCCCTGATGAAGCCGGAGTACTCCGCCCCCTTTCTTCTCTGACGCCGGCGAGCCCCGACGATTCGCCGACGTTCTGCACTCCTAAGCTTCCAACGGCTTTACGTAGCCTCTCGGTGAGCAGCCCCTCATCCTTCCCCGTGCTCCCCTAGCCTTCTGCGCCTCCGTAGCCGCCGCGCCATGGCCGCCCGAACCGAGCTCCGCCGTTGAGCTCGAGGCCGTTGCAGCAGTGGCCGTCACGACCCACCGGGCTCGCCGTCGCGTTCGTGGCGTCAAGTAGATGCCGAAGGAGTAGAGCGCAGCCCGTTTTGACCTCTGCATCACCACACGCGAGTCCGCCGGGTTTCGGCTTCCGCCAAACCTCAACGCCGGCGTGATTCCGGCCATCCCCTGGTCCGGCAAGTGCCACCACTCGACGCGCGAGTTCACTGGCTTTCGAACGCACCCAACCGCAGCTCGAACCGAGCCCTGTGGGCGATTTCCGAGCACTCCGGCGATCTTCCGCCGCGGAATCGGTCGCCGGCGCAACTCCGGCGCCGGCCGCCGACATGGCTGCCACGTGGGACACCCCTGGGTCACTGCCAGTGGGTCCCACGGGCCCAGTTGACCGCGGTGACCCGAGTCAACGCGGGCACTGTTCACCCCTGTAGCTGACACGTGGGTCCCGTTCGATAATTAGACTAATTAAAGATTTAATTAATTAGAAACTAATTAGATTAACCTAATGTCTCACTGACATGTGGGGTCCACCCCCTAATTAACCCTGGTAATTAAATTAATCCACTGATTAGCCTAAACAGAGGCTGACATGTGGGTCCCACTGGACCCACATGTCATATTTGACTTAGTCAGCCGACTGTTGACTTGCTGACGTCAGCAGCACGCCATGCTGACGTCATAATTCATTTTCTGTAAATAAAAATTAATTCCAGAAATTCAAATAATCTTTAAAAATTAATAACTTTTAAACCGTAGCTCGGATCGGAAAAGTTAAAACATGAAAGTTGCTCGGAACGACGAGCCGAGTCTGATCGTGCCGTCCGTTTCTTTGTCGGAACCCCTACGTAGAAGAACTCGTAACTCCGGACCCGAATCCGGCAGATGAATAGTGCACACACTTCGGTAAATAAATCCCAGATTAATTCTAAAAATAACTAAAATGACTTAGATGCATATTTAGGCAACCCTGCACTGCATCATAGCATCACACGCACCGTATTGCATTTGTTTGCATTATGTTTACCTGTTTCTTCCCCCTCTTCTCTCTCGATTAGACCCCGACGTTGACGTAGCTCCCGAGGCAGACGCAGCTCAGGAGTACGACTACGTCCCCGACGACACCACAGGCGACCTTGCCCTTGCCCCAGAGCAAACAGGCAAGCACCCCCATTTTGAGCATGCCTATATCGCCTATTCTCTTCTCTCTTATGCTTGCATTAGAACTGCTACTGCTACTGTTTTCCTATATCTGCTGCATAGCCTGATTATTGTACCCTGCTTTGTTACCTTACCGGTTATCCTAGACTGCTTAGTATAAGGTGGGTAGAGACACGACCGAGACCCCCACTTGATCCCGACTGCCCTGCTGGACATCAGAAGACCCGATCATCGGATTGAAGACTAGACCATGGCACCGCTCATCACTTCCCCTTAGTTGCCGACACTGCTGGGTTACCATCGAGTGCCGAGGGTGATACCTCGTCAGCACTTCTGATGTTAACCTTGTAGGTTAGTTACTCGGTCGTGGTAAGCGAGGGTGATTCCTTCTACACCACCCCCGATAATGACGTCGTCGCGCAACTCCTCAAGGTGGACCTCGAGGGTGATTCCTCCTTCGTTCACCTTGATGATAACATCGAGCGGGAATTCCATCGAGGGTGATTCCTCAGGGTTCCCTTCGGTGTCAGACACACAGTTACCTTGGATATTATGACTTGCACTAAACTATGATACTAAAGACGGGTCGGCCCTGAGGGGTACCCGCGCGAGCTTAACGCGAAGTGATGTGGAGTCGGGTTGACCTGGATGGTGCCCGCGAGATAACTACGAGGCGTGGCCGGGCATTCTTAGCCCTTGCCGCAAGTCCTCGAGACGGGGCGACGGGGTCACATCGATCGTGAGTCTCTGCTCGTTTCCGCGCGCTCCTAATTCACTACGGTTTGGATATTTGATCCGAGGGGCCTCTGGCCCGATAGCACTAACCATCACGTGGGCATAGTATGGGCGTTCTGCGTCGTACACATCAGCCGAAGCTTGTTGGACGTCAGTAAGGAGCGGCGCACGCCGAGTTGGACTGGTAACGCAACCGCGCTTGTATAAGGGGTTGCTAGGTCTGCTCTCGGTGGCCCCGTAACGTGCAGGAGTTCCCGGGGCGATGGCCCAAGACCCCTGGGGGCATAGGTTTAGTCCGGCGTGCTGACCTCTCTTATAAGCCTAGGTCGGGTTGCGGCGTGTTGCTTAGCCGAGGCCGGGCATGACCCAGAAAAGTGTGTCCGGCCAGAGTTAAGCGAGCGTGGTGGGTAAGTTGGTGCACCCCTGCAGGGAAGAAACTTCTATCGATAGCCTGTCCTACGGTAACGGACACTCGGAGTTGTATCCCGATCGGTACAACTAGAACATGTGGTGAGAATTGGATAGTACGGCTCTGGGATTGCTTTCTCGCAGGGAGTCGAGAAAGGATCTCAGGTCGAGGTTGATGATACTACTACTACTACTTTACTTATGTAATCTGCTCTCTCCTAATGCTGAAAGACTGCTGAAGATTGTTGAAGATGCTAGTCTTCGATAGGACTAGGCTTTCCCCCTCTATTCTGGCATTTCTGCAGCCCAGTCCACATATTCAGCCATTCCTTTGACAATGATGCATACGTAGTGTAGATCCTTGCTTGCTGAGTACTTCGGATGAGTACTCACGTTTGCTTTATTTTCTTTTTTCCCCCATATTCCATTTGATGCCACCAGACGACGGAGCCCCTGAGCCAGAAGCCCCAGCCGACGACCAGTACTACTACCCGCCTGGCGAGTACTACTACTACTACGAGGAGCCGTTCGACGACCAGGAGTAGGATCGGAGGGTCCAGGGCAGGAGGCCTACGCCTTTCGATCGTAGTATTTTATTTTACCCCGCCTCTGTGAAGGCCTAATTCTCTCTATGTAATATATCTGTACCCAGATATCTAATGCTTCCGCTGACGCTTGTATGCCATCGAGCTATGTATTCGAGCCCTCGAGGCCCTGGCTTGTAATATTAAGCTTGTATGACTTTATTTATGTTTTAGAGTTGTGTTGTGATATCTTCAAGTGAGTCCTTAGGCTTGATCGTGCGCATTTGCGTGTATGATTAGTGCACGATTAAGTCGGGGTCGTCACAGTATGGTGGTGTGACCGGTGTGCGTTACTGCAAGCGAGGACCCGTCGCCGACTACGATGCGGTGTGTGTAACAAGGGTTAGCGGAGGAGAGTATACCTGACGATGACGCCATGTGCGACGAGGCGCCTGTGTCCAGGTACCAGTCGGTGCTCGGGGGAGGCGCCTGCTGCTGCTGCATCGTCAGATTGTTGAGCGCTGTGATGAGAGTGTTCTGGTCCCACGCCGGAGTTGGTAATGAAGAAGTGGGCGCGGGCGGGGCGTTGTGGAGTGGGTGGGCGGGCACGGCTGGGTACTAGACAGTAGGCGGTGGAGAGTTGTGGGTGCCGGGCGCTGTCGCGTGGTGCGTGGCCGAGCCGGCGAACGGGGGAGCCCCGCTGGGGCGAGGCCCGAGGATGCCGGAGCCTGGAGCATGGGGGCGCCATGGCATGGGCCATGCATGCACTATGCCTGTCCATGGGGCGGGGGCGGGAGCAGAGGGACGGAGAGCTTGGACGCCCCCGCCGGAGTTGGTGTGCTGCCCCCCCACCGGAGTTGTTGCCCCTCCCGCGACCGCGTTGACGACCGCCGCCGCCACCGCTACGGTTGTTGCCGCCGCCCTGTCCAGCACCGGCGTGGCCCCCAGAGTTGTTGGCGTTGGCAGGGGCCCGAGCGGCATGGAGGGCAGTCTCGGTGGTGGTGTCGGCGGCCAGCCGACTCTCCTCAAGGAGAAGAAAGGCACGGCACCGCAGGAGCGACGGGAAGGGTGACTACATGGTTAGGATTGGCACGGCATACCTGAACCGGGGATGAAGCCCGCGGATCATGTTGAGAACTTGGTCGCGGTCGTCGACGGCGGCGCCGAGCTCGGCGAGACGATCTGCGCAGTCCTTGAGACGCGCGAAGAAGGAGAGGATGGAAGAGCCTCCTTGCTCGATGCGCCTGAACTCAGTGGAGAGGAGTACCGCCTGATGCTCGGCGTTTTCCAGGAAGAGGTTGCAGATGGAGCTCCAGACGGCGGCGGCCGTGGCACCACGTTGGTGGATCAGGCTGAACACCTCCGCACTAACGCGGTTGTACAACCAAGAGACGATGTGGGCATCATCTTGAAGCCAGTACGGATCCCGTGGACGCGGCGGCCCGGTGATGTGGTCGCCGACGGCGTGCTTCTGGAACATCACCTCAAAGAGGGTACGCCAGTGAGAGAAGTTGGGAGGGTTCAGCGAGAGCACGATGGGGACGTGCTGGTTGATGAAGACGCCTGCCAACGGAGAGATAGCAGGGGGTGCCGTGGAGGTGGAGGCACCGGGGTCGGGGATGAAGAGGGCCCCGCGGTTGAAGACGGAGGGGGTCAGGAGAGCTGGGTTGGGGGGCTGGGTCACCGTCGTGGCCGGCGTGCGAGGCACGTCGCTGCTGCCATGGCCAGGACGTGGGGGAGGAGGTGGGGGCATCAACATGGCGACGCGAAGCAGTTGGGGAAGGAAGTGGGCAGCGGAAGGGGTCTACAGACGGGAGAGAGATCCAGCGTCTGATACCATGTGGAGGAGTGAAAGAATGGGCAATCCACCTTGTGTGGTGCCGTGATTGATCTCATGCTTATATAGGTTACATGTACAAAGGGAGCATCGAGCACTAGCAAGGGCGCGTGATCGATCGTGTACAGAGACGTGTTAGACGTGGGCGATCAGGGGTTCTATCCATACAACTAACAAGAGACAACCGGTCATTGGATTATTGATGCTAATCAACAAGGCCTTTTTTTTGCGGGGGTAAAGGGATTTTATTCTATTATGATAGGGCTACAATCACGAGACAGCTACTCCTCACAATATGGAGGGCACGAGTTCAACCATACCGCAGTACAAGTTTCGGTACGACTATAGTTTGCCAATTGATGTGCTACCCTATTATGATCTCTGCTAATTTTTAGAGGAACAAACTCCCTAGCTACCAAATGATCCTTAATCTCATAAGCTAGATGACCATAGGCTGAGCTAGAAAGAGTATCATCCGAGAGGATGGCCAAAGCATTTGAAGAATCTGATTGTACAATCACAGGCCTATCCGAGTGTTGAGTGGCCAGTGCCATACCTTGCATAAGAGCATGAATTTCTACTTCTAGGGTATCATTACAGTGAAAGATATATCTGTATGCCGCAAATATCAATGAACCATTCTCCCTGCGCAGTACCATGCCAGCCGCAGCGCGACCATCCTGACTTGAAAACGATCCGTCAACCGACAGCGCCACCCATCCCACTGGCGGAGGAGGCCAAGGCGCAGGGGACCGTGTTGTAACACATGTTGTCCGGTCATCATCATACCTCGGCATCTTCCCTTTGATGATTTCCTCCATGCTATAGTTCACGACCAGATTTAGCGACTTATAATAACTATCAAGATAAGGGGAGTGCTTCGGTACAACCCCCCTAAAACGTATAATGAGTAGTATGGTCATTTCACATTAGGTATAGGAATACCCACCCCGACGCCGTACGTCCGCGCGCGACGTCGTACGCCCGCCCGCGTATGCTGCACCCGTCGCTGTACGTCGCGCCCCGTACGCCCGCCCGTGTACCCGCACCCGTCGCCGTACGTCGCCGCCGTACGCCCGCACGTCTCCACGTTGGCGTCGATAGTTATTGAAAAAAAAAACGTCACAGGAGCCGCCGACGCCCGCCGTCGTAACCCTAAACCCTAAACGCATCCACGCCGTCTCCACGTCGGCCCCCGTCTCCGCGAAGTCGCCGTCGCCCGGGTCGCCGCCCAAACAGGCCGCCGCGCGTGCCCCAGCGCCGTTGCCGTTGCCGTTGCCGCCGCCTTCCTTTCCCGTCGCCCAGATGGCCGCCCACCCGTGATCTTCGTCGCCGCCTTCCTCCGCGGACTCCGCCTGCTACAACCGGCCATCGTCCTCACGCCGTCGACACCTGCCTCGGCCGGCCAGCAACGTCATGCCGTCAGCGCGTTCGTCATCGGACAAAATGGATCCAGCTGACATCCTCGCCGCCGTGCAAGAGGTTGGTTTGAGACGTCGTTGTGCTTGATGAACAAATTATTTTAAGGATGATGTTACACGGTGTTCGATTGATCTTAGAATTTTTTTAAACATGTATAGTTAGAGGAGGAGGGCGATTATGATGGCGATGATTACGGCGAGGACAACGGAACCTCGTCACTGAATATGGATGAACCTGCTGAGGAGAACTACATGAGTTTGGATGAATCTTATAGTGGCAATGTAAGTGTGATCAATGTTGATAAAAACAATAAATATGATAAACCGCACGGACAATTACATGTTTTTTTGCATCATGCAGCGACATGGCGATGATGATGATGATATGGATATAGATGATTCATTTACTGAAAGTGCACTCCGGGTATGTTTTAAAAAAATAGGAGAAGAAATGACATAATAACCATATGAGCGCTTACATGTATTTTTTTGAAATGTGCGTAGATGGACGAGGACGGGGACTTTGTGAGGAATATTGTGGACGATGAAAGTGACAAATCGCACGTTGATGCATCTCATGATGACAGCTCCAGCAAAGTAAGTTTTGAAACTTACATACATTACATATTAAAATAATAACTGACTGACATACATGGTTTCATGCATTAATTTACAGGGAGATGTAGATGGTCCAAGCGGGAAGGATGATCATGTTGGTGATGATCTGTTTAATTTTGACATCGGATTTGATGAATATCAGCAAGAATCATTGGACATGCATTGGAAGGTCATGAGGAAGACGTTCAGGTCACTAGGAGAGGCTTACATTTTCTATAACCAGTATGCTTATGAGCGTGGTTTCAGCGTAAGAAAGGACTCGCTGAAATATTCGAAAGGTCCTGAGGGAACTATGCGCTTGAGAAAGTATCTGTGTGCGAGAGCTGGGAAACGACAGGAAAAACTTTGTACAGTGGAAGGCAGGACCCGCAGGCTCAGAGGGGAGACTCGTTGCTTCTGCGATGCGCATATAACTTTGAAACTTGATAAAGAGCGTGACGTTTGGTATGTCAGCAGTTTCAGTGATGATCACAGTCACGTTCTAGCTAGACCGGATGAAGTCACGTTTCTTCGGTCTCATAATCAGATAAAAGAATATCAGAAAGCTGAGATCTTAACTATGGCAGGTGCTGGAATCAGGAAACATATGATTTATGATAATCTCGTCAGTAGGTACGGGTCATATGCAAAGGCTGGTTTTGGGAGGAAGAAGCTTTATAACATGTGTTATAGATAAAAAATGAAATTGCTTGCACAAGGTGATGCAGACACTGCCATTGGGATCATGATGACCATAAGAGAGAGGGATCCAGATTTCTTCTTTGAGCACACCGTCGATGATGAAGGAAGGCCGAAAAACCTATTCTGGTGTGATTCTCAATCACGTCGAGACTATGTTGACTACGGTGATGTGACCGTCTTCGACAGCACATACAGGATGAATAGGTATGGCATGCCATTTATACCTTTTGTCGGTCTGAACAACCACCGTTGCACCACGGTATTCGGTTGTGCTCTTGTGTCTGACGAGACGGAAGATACATATGTCTGGCTGCTTTAGACGTTTTTGAGGGCTCACTGTCAAAAGAGGCCCAGGTCAGTAATTACTGATGGAGATGCAGCTATGATTAAGGCCATCAGAAAGGTACTTTCGGAGGTTTGGCATCGTCTTTGCTCGTGGCATTTTGAGAAGAACATGCAGAAACACCTTCATCATAAGTCTCTAAAGGAGTTCAGGTCTCTACTTTATTATGCCACTTCAAAAAAAGTATTTGAGGAGAGATGGGCAGCGTTTACCGCCAAATGGCAGTCGGAGAAAACAAAGACATGGTTACGTAGGATGTACAAGAAGAAAAGGCTTTGGGCTGCATCATATCTGTCTGGTGGGTTTTTCCTAGGTATGCGAAGTAACCAGCGAAGTGAGAGTCTGAATTCATGCCTTCACTTGCATCTAGACTCCGGTATGACTATTGTTGATATGATTTTGCACTATGAGAACTGCATAGTTCGTCTCTGTGAGAACGAGGCGCATGACGATTACACAAACTCACAGACAGTCCCAGTACCAGTATTGGACGAGTGTAAAGATATTGAGAAATCAGCTGCTCGTGAGTTCACTACGGCAAACTTTTATATCTTACAGGAAGATATGAAGAAGGCACGGGAGCTTGAGGTCCTTGAGAGACTGAGAGGAGCAGACACTCACAGATTCATACTGACATGGAAGGAAAATAGGGATATCAGATTCACTATGGACTACACCCCAGGTAACTCCGAAGAAACCATGAAGTGCAGTTGCAGAAGTATGGATCGCAAAGGACTTCCTTGCAAACATATTCTTCACGTTCTGATTCAGCTACGCTTACGTGAGATACCTAAGTGTTTAGTACTGCGGAGGTTGAGCCAAGTTGCAAGGGGTGGACTTCCCGTGAAGCGCACTAGCGATCTGTTTGCGTGGGGATGGGCAGGTGCAGGGGACAAAGCTAGGTACAGCGAGTTGAAACCGCTCAGGTACTTGGTGTGGAAGGGGGTGGTTTCGGTATGGGCGGAGGGGACCCACGGTCGCACGTCTCTCCTTCGCATCCGCCATTTTTTTTCTACGGAATTTTGCCGCCGACAGTCCCAAAACACTGTTATTAATCAAAATTATTTCGTACTAATTTTTCCAAAGTAATTTACGATTTCCCCCTTCTAATTTCATTTTTTTCCTCTTCTTTTCTTCATTTCTTCTTCTTTTCTTATATATTATTTTTACTTTTCTTTCAATTTTACCGGCAAACTTTAAAATTTTAATTTCTTTTGGCTAAGAATGAATTTTGAAACATAGGAAGTAGGTACCTTGCCGTCCAAGGATTGAAATATGCTCATCAGATTCAGATCAAACTAGCTAGCAGTAACATGATTTGGGTATCGTCTAGTTTGTAGCACGACCGATCGTAGCCCAAAATAGCCTTATCGATATGACTCGAACTAGCATTAGCTATAGCATACGCCCTAATGATGACGGTGACGAATCGATCGACACAGATAAAAGGTGTGTGTTGCTGTAGTATTTTAATGGCGGCGGGAGGAGCCTTCAACAGAATCGGATATGTTTTAATTTCTTTTGGCTAACTTTTATTTTACAAAATGATTCAAAATTCAAAAAGCATTTCCCAAATATTTCATATTAATTTTCATCTAAAATTCATTCGAACATAAGGATAAAATTCATTCGAACATAAGGATAGTTCATTGAACCTTACGACAAACGGTTCATTTTACATTCGAACATAACGAAACTTAATTAAACATTAGAGGGCCTAATCTAAATTAATTAAACATAAGAGGACCTAATCTAAACCTAATCTACTCGTCGTCGGAGGCGGCGAGGTCCATGATCTCGCCCGCACCGCCGTCACCGCCGTCATCGTCGCTGCTCTTGGCGGCGTCGTCCCAGTCGACGACGTCGTCCTCCACCGGATCCGCCTGCGCCGGCGCCTGCACCGCACCCATAGCCGCCGCCGCATCCAACGCCGCCTGCACATCAGCGGCCTCTGCTGCAGCCGCCATAGCCGCCGCGGCGTCCAGTGCCGCCTGCAGCTCGGCGGCCTCTCTGGCCTCCGCGGCCGCCGCCGCGGCCGCCGCTTTTGCCTGCGACGCCCGTAGGGCGATGAGGTAGCCGGGGCAGTCGTCGGGGTCGCCGTCCTCGCGCGAACTGCTCCGGCGGGAGGGGCGGGGGACCCGGCGAGCGTGGGTACCGGACGGCGGGAGGAGCTTGGGGACGGCGTGGCCGCTGGAGGGCGACGGCGGGGTCCACGCGGGGCAGACGACGAGCCGCGCGGGGCAGACGACGAGCCGCCCGTCACCGTCTCCCGACGAGCCTGGGCGATGACCTTCCAGAAATCTTTCCCCCTCCAGAACCTAGCACGGCCGACGATATTCCAGCGGCCGCCCTCGTGCCGGCGGAGCTCATCCGGCGTCGCGCCGGGCCCCCTCGTCGGGTATCCGTCGGCGGTGATGCGGAAGACGTGCGGCAGACGGCAGCCCGGCGGCACCATCAACCCGAGCCGGATGAGCTCGTCGGTTTCCGGCGTGCCCAGGCTCGTCGGCCACGAGCCGCCACCGCCGTCAGTGCCGCCGTTGCCGCCGGACGCCATGGATGCCACCGAGATGGGAACGCGTCGTCGGTGGAGTGAGGGCGCGTCTGGTGGAAGGCGTCGGTGGGTGAGGCGAGTGGGGGTGGGGGAGGCAGACGGGAGATGGAGTGTTTTAAGGACGGGCGGGGCGGCGGTAGGTGACCGACGCACCGGCTTAACGCCGGCCTTAATGGCGCATCGGGGGCGGGGGCCGCCTCGGGAACCGTCGCTTGACCGACGCCACGACGCCACGCAACCTCCCTCGACAGGTCACGTCGTGTTGACCGACGCCACGCAACCGTTCGTCGACAGGTCGTCGTATTTTTTTTTTCTTTGACCACGACTGGACGTCGTCGTACGTACACCTCGACAGGTCGCGTCGTGTTTTTTTTTTCCTTCGTACGTAGACGGTCCGACACGTATGTAGACGGGCGGGCGCGTGTACGGGGCAGTCGCCGTACAGGACCCGACGCGGGTACAGCCCCGTCGCGCGGGCGGGGGCTTTTTTTGTGATGAGACGATCCTACCCTTTTTAACGAAGGGGTACGGAGCGATCTCAGCCGTTGTTGTATTTAGAGGGTTATACCGAAGAAGAAGTGTCAAGATAATCCACAGTTACCTCTACTGGGGTCTCGTTCTTCCCGTGCGTAATATCATTTCGGAGCTGCCAAATACGCCAGATGGTCATGATTACTAAATCCCTGGCCTGGTCTGAACATTTTGACAGAAGCTGCAATAACCAATCCTTGCCCGATTCCAGTAGCAGTGAATCATCAGGAAGCGGCCAGATTGCTCGTAGCCCCTCCCATATCCCACGTGCATGCATGCAAGTAATGAGTGCATGGAAACTGCTTTCTCTCTCCGTTCCACAAATAGGACAAGTTCTGTGCGTTGGAATATGGCGATGAACTTTACCCAGATTAGTGGCCAGTGCGCCAGTCGCTGTCTTCCATGCCATAATACGCATTTTTAGTGGAACTTTTGATTTCCAAATCGAGCTCCAGATTGATCTATCGCCGTCCGGTCTAGCGCTACATGCACCTCCTGAAAAATTCTCGTCATGTGTTTCCGTAGCCAGCCAGTAGGCACTCTTGACAGTAAAGTTCCCATGCAGCTCGGGGAACCAGCCGATGAAGTCTTGCCGATTTCTAGGAGATGTACGTATCTTAAGAATTTCAGCAATATCCATTGGCCAGAAATGCTCCTCAAGACGGTCCATAATCCAAGCGCCATTAGTGTCTTTCTCAACAAGGCCATATTGCACGCAAAAGTGAGCGCTGACATTTCTCCGGTTGTTTTGAGTAGGCTGTTCAATATATGGTTTGCACGTTTATTTTGTATTATTGGCCCACCTCTTATTTGTTGTATAGTTGAGGTTGAGACCCACTTTGTACATCATATATACGTGTACTTGCGCCCGATGAATACATCGAGAGTTGCATTGCCAAATCCTAGTCTTCTACATGGTATCAGTTACCTCCCGATCCTAACATTAACCCCTGGCCGCCGCCGCCCCAGTCGCCGCCGCCACACTCTGCCGCCGCCGCCGCCGCCCTGTGTCGCCGCCGCCGCACTCTCCCATCGCTTCCGCCCGCTCCCCACTTCCTACCGCCGCCGCTGCCCTCATCCACAGCAGCCGCCGCGCCTCTCCCTCTCCTTCCTTGTCAGGGATTCCCGTGGTTCCTCCGTCTCCACCCGCACCAACCCGTTCGCCGGTCCCGATCCCGTGCTTATCCGCGACCTCGACATCCTTGCTCGCTTTCCCTTCGTCCTCGACCACCACACCTCCACTTACTATGCATGGAAAACCTATTTCTCCCTCGTCTTCCGTGAGTATAATCTCCGGGGTCATGTCGATGGCTCCGTGGACTCTAGTCTCATGGTGAACGATGATGAGTGGACGACCATGGACGCCACCCTCATCCGTTGGTTCTACACCACCATCTCGAAGGATCTCTTTCACACGGTGGTCTGTGATGAGGATGATGCTCACGCCGTCTGGACCAAGCTCAATGGTCTCTTCACCGACAACAAACTTCAGCGCAAGGTCTTCCTTCACGGCGAGGTTTTTGGGTGCCAGCAGCATGCTTAGTCCATTGACGATTATTGCATGCACCTCAAGAAGCTCCCTGACGAGCTCCGTGACCTTGGCGAGAAGGTCTTCGATGAGCTTCTCCTCAGCACCCTCACCGCCGGCCTGAACGAGGAGTTCGGGAACGCTACCTCCAACCTCACCCTCATCACCGATCTGACCTTTCCCAAGGTTGTGGCGTATCACCGATCCGACCTTTCCCGGGTCACCCACACTGCCCTCGACGCCGGGACATCCCGCGGTGGTGCCCCACCCGCCCCGGCCCCTCCTCAGCAGCGGCCCACCCAGAGCCCCTACCCGCAACCGCCGGCTGGGTATTTCCCTCCACAGCCGCTGCCGCAATAGCAGGCGGCCCCCGCTGATCGCCGCCGTGGTGGCCGTCGCGGCCGCAAGCAGCAGCCGGCTGACGCCCAGGGAGGGGCGCCGCGCCAACAACAGCAGCAGTACCAGCCGGCCCCCCTGGCATGCCGGGCACAACCCGTGGACGGGAGTCGTCCACGTGTACTCCATGCCTGTCCCGCGCGCCCCTGTCCCCGGCTTCTTCGGCGCCCGGCCCGTGGCTCACCAGGTGCTCCACGCTACTCCTCAGCCGTACGCGTCGCTGCTGACGTACGGGCTGACGGGACCCTACGGGTCGCTGCCACAGGCCGGTCTACTTCCCCGCTGCTCCCGATGCCACCCCAGCAGCCGCAGCCGTCGGCACCCGTGCTCCCTCCGGCGCCATGGGATCCAGCCTTCTAGCGGCTCTTCACTCCGCTCCTACGCCACACAACTACACCGGCGGCAGTGACTGGTATATGGACACTAGAGCTACGTCTCATATGTCTTCCCACCCCGGTAACCTCCTCACCTCCCATCCTGTCCATACTTCCACTCGTATCACCGTCGGTGACGGTTCATCTCTTCCGATAACACATATTGGTCATGCTGCTTTTCCTTCAACATCTACGCCATTGTCGTTATCTAACATACTTGTCTCTCCTAACCTCATTAAAAATCTTGTTTCAGTTCGTTCTTTTACACGTGAAAATCATGTCATCGTTGAATTTGACATGTTTGGCTTTTCTGTTAAGGATGCCCGTACCCGGATGGTGCTCCACCGATGTGACAGCTCCGACGAGCTCTACCCGGTCCACTCGTCCACCTCCACCACCGCCGCACCCGTGGCTCTCTCCACCGGAGTGGACCTTTGGCATGCTCGCTTAGGACATCCCAACCTTGTCACCCTTCGTCATATACTTCGGAGTTTTTCTTTCACGTGTAATAAGATCGACGATCACACCTGCCATGCTTGTCGCCTTGGCAAACATGTTCGTCTTCCTTTTAGTACTTCATCGCATGTCGCATCATACTCGTTTGAGTTAATTCATAGTGATGTGTGGACCTCTCCTGTTGCAAGTAATACGGGCTATCTTTATTATCTCGTTATCCTTGATGATTTTTCGCACTATGTGTGGACCTTCCCGTTGCGCCGCAAGTCCGATGTTATATCCATTCTGACTGCATTTTACTCCTATGTCTTCACGCAGTTTTGACGTCCCATTCATGCGTTGCAAACCGACAACGGGAAGGAGTTCGATAACCTCGCTATCCACACTCTTTTTGCCACACATGGTACGATCTTTCGTCTTACTTGCCCGTACACTTTGCAACAAAATGGGCGCGCCGAGCGTGTTCTTCGCACTCTCAATGACTGCATTCGCACGCTCCTTTTTCATGCCAACGTGCCACCATGCTTTTGGCCGAACGCCCTTGCTACCGCATCACTCCTTCTTAACATTCGACCTTGTCGCACTCGCGGGAATTTTGCGCCTCATCACCTCTGGTTCGGCACTCCACCGACTTATGATGAGCTACGCATCTTCGGCTGCCTTTGCTACCCTAGCATAGCTTCCACCACTCCTCACAAGCTAGCTCCTCGCTCCCTGGCTTGCATCTTCATCGGCTATCCACCAAACACCAAAGGCTATCGCTGTTATGATCCTATCTCACATCGCGTGATCACTTCACGACACGTTTACTTTGATGAGAAGGTTTTTCCCTTTCAGCAGGTACCTACGGTCATTGCGTCGTCGCCGGTCCCAAGGGGCCCTTCGACGCCTTTCTCTGGTGTTGGCCGCTCGCTAGCTGCTCTTGGGCCGCCTCCTGGGTTTGAGGTTCCACCTCGCGCCGTGGGTCGAGAACATCCCCATGCGGCTTCCTCGGTGGACCCATCCCCTGCTGAGTCGGTTGCGTCGACCGCGATGCCCTCGGCCTCCCCAACACCGTCGGCGTCCCCGGTGCCCGCGTCGTCCCTGGTGCCCTCTGCGTCCCCGTCATCCCCGACGCCCTCGGCGCATTCGCCATCCTCGGCTCCCTTGGCGCCCAACTCCGCCGGCGCATCTTTGCCCGGCGCCTCGGCCGCGATGGGTTCTTCCTCAGCATCGTCACCCGTCGCTGCGCCGGACCCGCTGCCCCGCCCCTGACTCGGTCTCGGGTCGGCACCCATCTCCCGAGCATGCGGTACACCAGCGATGAGTACGCTGCTTCCACCTCCGCGTCGTCAGCTCTCCTATCGTCAGGTCGAGCCGCCCTCCGGGATCCTCATTGGCATGTTGCGATGCAGGAAGAGTTTGACGCTCTCTAGCAGAACCGCACCTGGCAGCTTGTCCCTCGGCCTACACACACCAATGTCATCACTGGCAAATGGGTCTTCCGCCACAAGACTCGCCCAGATGGCACTCTCAAGCGCTACCAGGCTCGTTGGGTGGTTCGTGGTTTCCGCCAGCGTGCCGGTGTTGACTTCACCGAGACATTTGCGTCCGTGGTTAAGTCGGGCACGATCCGCACAGTCCTTCACCTTGCGGTCTCTCGTGCCTGGCCTGTGCATCAGATGGATGTCTCCAACGCTTTCCTCCACGGTCATCTCGCCGAACAGGTGTATTGCCAGCAGCCCACATGTTTCGTCGATGCTACTCATCCAGACTATGTGTGCTTGCTCTCACGGTCTCTCTATGGCCTCAAGCAAGCGCCTCGTGCCTGGTACCAGTGTATCGCCGGGTTTCTTCAGCAGCTTGGGTTCTCTGTCACTCGATCGGATGCCTCACTGTTTGTCTATCATCATGGCCCTGCGACTGCCTACCTACTCCTCTATGTCGATAACATCATCCTGACAGCCTCACCCACTGAGCTTCTCTAGCAGATTACCACTCGGTTGCGTGATGAGTTTGCTATCAAGGATATGGGTGCCCTGCACTATTTTCTTGGCATTGAGGTGATTTGGAGACCAGATGGGTTTTTCCTTCATCAACAAAAGTATGCACATGAGTTGCTTGAGCGTGCCGACATGCTCAATTGCAAACCAGTTGGTACTCCTGTCGACACGAAGGCCAAGCTCTCTACACTTGATGGCTCTCCTGCGTCGGATGCTCCATTTTACCGCTCCATTGTTGGTGCTCTTCAGTACCTGACACTCACCAGACCAGACTTGCAGTATGCAGTTCAGCAGGCATGCCTTCATATGCACTCCCCGCGAGACTCTCATTGGAACCTGGTGAAGCGGATTTTACGGTATATTCGAGGCACTATGGCTCTCGGATTGACGTTGATGGCATCTTCATCTCTGGATATGGTGGCTTATTCTGATGCTGGCTGGGCTGGCTGTCCCGACACGCGCCGCTCCACCTCTGGCTACTGCGTCTACCTTGGTTTCTCCCTCATCTCGTGGTCGTTTAAACGACAACCTACGGTATCACGCTCAAGCGCGGAGGCTGAGTACCGAGCAGTCACCAACGCAGTCGCCGAGTGTTCTTGGCTTCGACATCTTTTACAGGAGTTGCGCCATGACGTCTCCTAGGCTACGGTGGTATACTGTGATAACGTATCCGCCATCTACCTCTCCGCCAACCCCGTTCATCATCGCCGGATGAAGCACATCGAGCTTGATATTCATTTTGTGCGCGAACAGGTGGCCCTTGGACGTATTCGGGTTCTTCATGTTCCGACAACACAACAGTTCGCATATGTGATGACTAAGGGATTGCCTACTCCCGTCTTTGAGGAGTTCAGGTCCAGTCTCTGCGTCTCTGGCGACGCTTCGACTGTGGGGGGTGTTGAATATATGGTTTGCACGTGTATTTTGTATTATTGGCCCACCTCTTATTCTTTGTATAGTTGAGGTTGAGGCCCACCTTGTACATCATATATACGTGCACTTGCACCCGATCAATACATCGAGAGTTGCATTGCCAAACCCTAGTCTTCTACAAGGAGAAATGAAAAACTAGCGGAGGCGGTTTCTACCGGGCATCGTAAAGGCGTTGGATCCATTCTGTGATGCGTGCGTAGAAATGAATCCTGTACCGTAGTCAATGTATCTACAGTGGCAAAATGATTTTTTGCTTTGTGTATTTGCACACAATAGATATAGTGGAGCCCACAACTGCACTTCACACATTTGGCCTATCTTTCAGACCCCTGCCTCTCGGCATTTGTTCGTGGAACCGCTGGTTTGGGTAGGTCCGCCCGTGCCGCACCACGCGCCCTGCCACCACTGTCCTGCAACCGCGCCGCTGGGTGGAAGTGGAGCGGATCTCCAAGCTTTAGCTTTGTAGGTTCGTAGTTTGGATCTGACGGCTCGAGAGTAGTAACAAAGTTGAAGCCCTTTAGTATTTGTTGATGCCCTTGATTTGTGGATCGAGACAGTCGAATCACAGACACTCCATTTCTGTCTTCAACCTTTGCAGTTCATACTGGCCCCGGTATCCTTAAGTTCCCGGTTGTCGACATGCAAGAGGAGCATGTAACAGATCTTGATTAGTGCCTAGGATGTTGTTGGTTATAGGTCGTATAGTTGTAATTACCATTATTTCTGCCTGGCATGGAGGCATATACCATTCGGTGTTTGCACAATTGTCATGTCCCTGACGAATTTTTCTGTATTTATCAATTAATAGTAATGAAGTGATGTATACATGTTCTTAACTGATCATTTGTGTGGCAGATTTACTGGTTATCCTGTAAAACATGGAAGGAAATATGTTCGAAAATGAGCTATGCGCGCGTAGGTCGCCAAGATTTACCAAAAGATGTAAGATGGATCATGCGGAGAGTGAATCATAGAAAACATAGTCTGAAGAACCAGTGCATGATAAGAGGAAGCAGAGCGAGAGGGCTGGTAGAAAGGAAACCCTGAAAATAAGAAGGAAACACGTAAATTTGATGAGGATCTGTCTGAAAGTGAGGAAGCTCATTACAAGATTGATAAAAGAAGCAAAAGTCATCGTAGGAAACATGACAATATGTCAAAAAGCGAAGACGGCAAAGACAGGAGGAGAACAAAAACAAATTCAAAGTCAAAGAAGGACCCAAAAAGCAGTGAATCTGAATCCAGTTCAGAGAGCGATGATGTTGATAGAAAGAGGAAGATGAAGTCTAGGAGATATGCCTCAAGTACGAGGGATGAAAGGCTTGACAGGGATAGGAATTATAAAGGAAGAAGAGATTATATGTCAGAAACCGAGCAGTCTGAAAGAAAGAGGAAGTCCAAGGACAGAAGAGACGACCCAAGCTCTGACAGTGAGCCTGCTAAGCAAATGAAGAAGATAAAAAAGAAGAAACGTGTGAAGATCGTGGAGTCTAGCTCCGGGATGGAAGAATCAGATTATAGCATAGAGGAGGAAGTAGATGCACCAACGAGGAGCGGGAAATGCCGGAACAAGAGGAAATCATTGCCTCGAAGGGACAGAAACAGAGCACACAACCCAACACTGAGCATAGACCGGTATGTATAGCCTACACCAATATAATCGATATCCACATTATTTACAGTTAGTTTTGTTGAACATAACTGGTGATAGCAATTAATATTTGTAAAAAATAATGCAGGTCGTCGGGTTCAAGTGTGCGCCTCATAAAGTTCATGTTAAACCGCTGAATGAAACATAGAGAGGATGGGTGACTGGGCTTGGGTTTGCTCATTTTTTAGATATGTCAAATTGCCGTCTCCCAAGAGCCATAACTCTCTGGCTGATTGGCCAGGTGGACTGGAAGAAGAAAACACCGATAATCAGAGGCAAACACATTAAAATCAGGAAGCTTGTCAAGAGGATGTTGGGAGTCCTCGATGGTAGGATAGAAGTTCCAATACCTCGGCATGGCCCTGTTAAGCATAAGGTTAGGGATCCAACGGAAGACGAAAAGGAATTCAGACAAGAGTCAAGAGGCAGTGGAAAGCTAGTTAAGCACTTTGTTGATAAGCTGGTCGGAATAATGGAGAGGGATAAGTTCAAGAAGTACTTCCTACTAATTGTGTTGTGTGTGTACCTTGACCCAGCAAGTGGCCACGTGATGAACATGATTTTTTTGTCAATTGTTCAGAATCTCAATCGTATCCCTGAGATGGACTGGTGTACATTTGTGGCAGATTGCATAGCTGACGGCGTACGCATGTACAAGGAGTCTAGAGCTGCAAACATCAATGTGCATGGTTGTTTGCACGTTTTGCTGGTAAGTCAAGGAATACTCAATTATCAGTGACAACGGATGCGTGATTCATTTTACACTACTATATAAGAACAGAACATGTTTAATTGATCCACCATTTTGGTGAACAATTCATATATATTGATGTTGTACGATCGCCAATTCTTGTCGTCCCTGAAGGTGTCCCACGCTTCAAGCATGTAACAACTAAGATGTTGGAGACACTAGATATGCTCGACATGAAAGTTTCTGGTCTACATGGGAAACTACAGATATGATTGTAGCAGAATAGTAAGAATTCAACACATTGCCAACAACAAATAATGGTAGACCATCTATGTAATATCGTGCATTTAGTGCCAGGTTGTTTTGCAGGTATCGAGGGGAGCATTGTTAATGTAGACAATTTAAATGATGAGGAGGATGATCCGACTATTAAAGACGGGACTACAACAATGTTTGGGGAACACACTGCTCCCGAACTGGCAGAGGCAATCCTACTCAATATGAATGTCTTATTTACTGCTTTGCAGAGGGCCTTTATATGGTATTCCAATCTGATCAATGTATGTCGTGATCACATTTACAGGACTTGAAGGCGCCAATTGAGAGGATTGAGATGGAGTACATGTTAGCGAAGGCACATGTGGAAAAGGAGAGAATGTCAGAGATTGCTCAACTAGATAAGAAGAGGAGAGCTGACATGCTTGTTCTACTTGGTGGATGCACACAATCTGGCTTCAACACGGGGAAACCTCCACAAAGATCATCATTGGATGCTGCGGCACCACCCATCAACATCAAGACAGGGCGACACACTCACTGTTAGCAACAATGATATAGAGCTAGCTACTGTTCTTGATGTTGTTGGTGCTGCCCATACGAACCCACAAGATGACGGACAAGCTCAAGTATAGGGAAGCCAAATAAAAGAGAAATCAGGCTCTCACCCAAATGTCATGGAATTACCAAGAAATGATGTTGGTCAAGTCAATAGTGAGCGGCGAGAACCCAACGAGGTAGCCACTGATATGCCCCAAAGTGTTGAAGCCGTGTGTGTCAAGGACACAAACAAAAACCTACTGATGAAACAGCAAGAAACGTTGGATAACAATGTTTCTAATGTTGCCATTTACACAAAAGAGGTTGTTGCCCAGCTGCACAACCAGATTGATAAGTGCTCGAATGGAGAGGGCTTGTTGCACGATAAGACCACCGCAGTAGATGTCTTGAATAGGGACATTCCTTTTGTTGATGTAGTCGAAAGAGTGTATGGTTCTCAATAGCTAGATCAGCTTATATCTCATAACGTCGCGGATTCAACTTTGTGATCAATCCAGACTAATGATTATCTAGCTGCAAACATTTCACATAAAGTTCCAGGCAACACCAGTATTAGAAATGAAAAGATACATGCTGAGACACCCAACGCTATCGCTAACACAGAAGCAGGGCACACACATTCGGAGCACATTAATGGAATGGAGAGAGATAAACAATGTACTAAAAGCATCAGCAAGGGCACTCCAGAACATAGGAAAACACCTCGAGCCCATGCCGAAGAAGCTGACAAAGTGGTAGCCCCAAAGGCCAAGAATGTGTCACATGATAGTATCTTGGATGTCGATAATGAAAATGAAGTTAACAGCGACGAGGTGCCACTATCCAAAATACGTGCGTTGAACCCTAAAAGCAGTAACACATCTCTTACCACTAGGAAATACCAATTATATCAACAAATATGCATGTAACCAGATTTGAGTTTCACTAACTTACTGAATGTAGGATCGCGGGCTATCAAATCGGGAGCCAAACAATCGAGTTTGAATCGGTTGTCAATTGGTGCCATGTCCGGAACCAGCGTATCAGTGCTAGAGCAGCCCATCCCTGATGGTAAAAGCTTCACGAATCCAGACAACGTCCACCGTATCGCATCAAGTGAAGCTTACAAAGATCACATGACAAACTCGAATCTTAGAAAGTCAAAAAGAGGAAGGCGAGCCAGTTCTGTTGATACCGTTGAATCATCAACCAAGGTCAGAATTCGAGGAAATCATGTCATTGAACAGGAGTTCGTTGATGTGCTTGTGCCAAACGGTGAAGTTGAAAGGAACTTCATGTGGTTATGCAATGTTGCAATGATTGCGGATGATGGTTCAAAGAGGAAACATATACTCGACCAACCAACAATCGTGAGTTCAGACTCCATTGCAAATAAGCATTTCATTAATAGTTGATGTTGAACTGAGTTCCTTTTTTTCCAGAGCAAACTACTGAAGCCATATGACATGTGTGATCACAAGAAGGTTCTAAAGAAATTCAAGAAGATAGCGCTTGCCGACCTTGAGCACGTAAGTCGCATTTATGTTTTACAAGCAATAGCCTGCAAAATAGGTACGCGATGCATACAGTAATATAATAATGAATTTCATATATGCAGCTTTTTCTGCCAACATTGTTGCCTGAACATTGGATACCGCTTCTAATCAATTTTCGGGGAGGGAAAGTCCAGATTTATGATTCCTTGGCTGGAAGGAAAGAAGGAGAGGACCCACATGTAGACATATGGGATACAATTGTAAGTGAGACTACATGTGTAAATTACAATGGATTAATTGTAAATTGCATAGATACTATACTCTAATTTTACCTGATAAGTAGTAACCAAATACATGTGTGAACCACAGGGGAAGAACTTGCAGCATGCGTACCACACCGCAACTGGGAAGTCAACAAGAATACACGACAATTTCCATAAACAGTACCCGGCAACGAACATACAAAAAAACAAGTAAGCCTTTTTTGCTTGATCGAGGTAGTAAAACAGAACTTCACCCATGTATCTAACTGTATGCTGTTATGAATATCCAGCCATGACTGTGGATTTGTTGTTCTATGGACCATCCAATGTCATCTCACAAACAACTTTGCTGGCTACCACAAGGTCAGTTTGTCTTCAAATAGTATATTTTGATAAGCCAGCATTATATGCAAACTTTTCACTGAAATTTGCTATTTTAACAGAAGTCCATAATTGCATACTGCAAGGAATTATGCTACGTACTACTGTACCACCGGCTAAACGACTACTACCCCGACAGGTTGCTAAGGATGATGAACAATGCATCTACTGAGTGAGCATGGTAAACAGAAATAGCGAATACTTTAGCCTAATCCGACATCAATTTGGGCATGTAGCCGTAAACATGTTACCCTAAGACATAAACTTGGAACTTTCTTTGGTGCGTGTGGCTTAAACTATGATTTGTAGTGACTGGGATTTGCGTTGAACTATTATCTGAGTATCCTATACCAGCTGTAACATTTGCTTGGATAAGACTTGTTGTCTTTTTTCGTATTATGCCGATATCAGATGTCTTTAGACTAGCAATCATTCCCACTTATTATGTTAGTCTCTCATGCGGAGTTTTGATATTATGCTTGTACAACATGTTAGGTATACTAGCTCTCACCCTTGCATGTACCAGATTGAGAGTGGCACACAGCAAGCACGTGATTTTAGTTTAGCCTTTTCGTACTAGCATATGTCAATTTCAGTCTTGCATCAATCACGTATGAAATGCACATGACCTGTTATATAATAGCCAACGGTGCATACAATGGCATGGCATGGAATACAACATTTAGCAGTCTCTCCAGTCATCATAACAAATATATGATACACATGTAACAATGATATCACAATTAATTATGCAAACTGACTTTGGGGTAAAAGTTCAGCCTTTTAAAGTAAAGAACCCACACGTGGTATATAGCGCACAAATCACGTATATATTGGCGATTTATCTATTTTTACCCATCGTCAGAGTTTGTTAACACTAATGATTCATAAACACATTCAGAAACCATATTATTCAACTTAAGTAAATCACAATACATAAATAAAATTGGCCAGAAACACTACAGTACACATCTAGAGTCACGATACACTAGTGATATGTGGCATAAATGCACACATTGTTATTTAAATGACTAGATGTTGTGCGGCACGTATTGCTAGGGCAGTTCATGAAACCAAATAGTGTCACACATCTCGTCGTGATCATGCTTGATCACTAAGGCGCATATCATTCCTGTATCAATATCATTTACTTCTGCAAACTCATGCCATCCGCGCCCATATATGTACATCTTCCCATCGTCCTTAGTATAGTACGTTGCATTAACACAGTAATATCCTTTTTGCAAGAATATGCTACCACATGCAGGTAAGCCTATCTCTGTGACTATGGCAGCTTGGATAGCCTGTACCAAATAGTAATGATAAACAAACAGAACCATAATTGCATGCAGAACATTTTAAAAGCGTATCATTTACTCACGATAATGTTGTCATCAATATTTGCAGCTATAATTCTATGTATTTGGACAAAATCATTTCCAGTTTCTGCCAATATTGAATTGAGTTTTGCCTTTCTTGATCTGCCCATTGTTAGATCATTGCTTGAAACCACCACCCTACGGCCATGGAAGAAGTTACTCGCTGTACAAACAACGGTCCATAAAAAACCAAAACTAGTAGTGACACGTAAAGCAATTTATAATTAGTATGTTCACCTGGCATGAAGCATTGTGATCCATCACTTGCGGTTGCTGCAAGTAGAACATGACTACGATTTGGCTGCAGTGTAAAAACTAATCTATCTCCTTGCCGTATGGCATAGTGTTAGGGCATATTTCTCCCTTAGTGGTTTTGGTGATTGATGACAATGCTTTGGCAGACTAATCGTGTGCATTGAGCATTTCACATACTCCATCATATGGCACAAGACGATTGATGCCCCTCGAAGTTGTAGAGTGAAGACGGTTTATTTTCCTTCATTTCATTATCGGTGGACTTGAGTCATAGGAAAACCCGTACTATCAAGAGGGGGTCCACTTTGGAAAGGTTTGGGTGGAATCAACACATACACACATCCATTTGCACCCTTTGCATCCTTCTGATTCTTTGGAGTTTTGCCTTCTGTTATTTGGAAGTGCTTTGGAGAGCTACCAGCGGTAGTACCACGGTTGGCAGCGACAGTACCGCTTGTAAGCGGTAGTACCGCTCCCAGTACCGCTTGTACTACTGCCTTGACTCGGGTCTCAATTTTTTGTGTCGGATTTAGCGATAGTCCATCAGCGGTCCCACTGTCTTACTACCGCTGATCCTTGTTTTGACCCAGCTAGGCAAGCGGCAGTAGCAGCGGCAGTAGGAGCGGTAGCACCGCGCCTACCATCGCTGTCACTTCCGCTCACGGCTCTACTCTCCAAGCCCTCCCCTGTCCCATTAGCGGTAGTAGAGTGGCAGTGGGTGAGTTGTAGTACTGCTTGTAGGCGGTAGTACCGCTGTCCGCAGCGGTAGTACCGCTGGTATGGTACTACTTCTCCCCACCTGTCCTTCCCTGCTCCCTTAGCACCCTATTGAAAGGATCGAGATGGACCTAGAGGGGGGTGAATAGGTACAATTACAAATTTTAATTCTTACTTAGCAATTTTAGGCACTAATGCGGAATATGAAAGTGAACCTAACAATTGCAAGTATGATACTAAGAGCTAAGCAAGGTAAACAAGTACCACAAGTATATAAGTAAGCAAGCACAATATAATACAAGTAAAGACTAAGAGACAAGTAACCACAAGTAGGGAGTTAGGGTTAGGAATAACCGCAACTCCGAGAGACGAGGATGTATGCCGATGTTCACTTCCTTGGAGGGAAGCTACGTCACCGTTTAGAGAGGTGGGTGTTACCACGAAGGCACACCAACGCCACGAAGGCTCACCCTATTCTCTCTTTGAGATATCACCACGAAGGCGATTCCCAACCACTAGTGGTAGACCTTGGGGTGGTCTCCAAACCCTCACAAATTTTCCGGGGGTAATCACAATGGTCGATTCCTCTCCGAAGAACTCCTACCGCCTAGGAGTCTCCAACCTCCAAGAGTAACAAGAGCAATGGGGAAAAACTCAAGACTTGCTCAAATCACGAATTCCTTTGGTGCAAAGAGGGGGAAGGAGTGGATCTATCACTTGAGTGGACAACTTCTCACTAATGCTCTCAAATCCCTTTGGGATCTAAGATTTGGTGTATGAGTGTGTGAGAGAGAGTGAAATGTGTTCTTAGGGATGCTCAAAGTCAATGGTCAAAGCTCCCACGGGATAGGTGAGAGGTATTTATAGTATCCCTCAATAAGTGGCCATTGGAGCCACTTGAGTGCAGCAGCTGTCGGACGTCCGAGGCATACCGATCGTCCGAGGTCATGGGAGACACTGGACAACCGACACAATACCGGACGTCCGACAGATATTCTCTGTTTGAATGGTACCGAATTTCTGGTGATCATCGATCGTCCGAGGCACCAGACGTCCGACAAGGACCGGATGACTGATGTTTTGGCTCTGATAGGGATACATCAGATTTCCGGAGAAGACTGAAAATCTGATGTTTTGGCTCTGTGTAGGAAGTATCGGACATCCGGTGGGTACCGGTCGTCCGAGAGGTATCGGACATCCAAGATAGACAGAGATCAGATGGTGAAATGGGAAGATGATTATTGAGCAAGTCCTTCGCGAGACCCCATGTTCCCCTCTTAATAGTGCGGGATCCCTATACTCAAGAGCAAACATAAAGAGCCTAAGCTAGTAGTCTTTTTTCTTCGTTCTTGAGCAATATATGTATGTCCTATAGTCATGATCCACACACACGATCCTGAGGGGACTAAACCTGAGATATACTTGACAAACATTGTTATTCCCCTATGTGTATACTGTCATCAACATCAAAATATGATTAAGGGCATGATTGCACTTTCAATCTCCCCCTTTTTGGTAGTTGATGACAATATACACATAATAAAAATAATAAGATTGTTCTATACTTAGGACAGATTTGTCGAAGAGTATTTCAAAGCCTAGATGCACAAATATGGAGAGCTCCCCCTCACAGTGATAATCTTTACGAACATTATTTGGAGAGCTCCCCCTCATAGTAATAACCATTATAATCATATGAGCAAAAATATTTCGGATACACATTGCTCACACAAAAAGGCATCTAATCATGAAGAAACCCATGAAGGCATAATATCATAATATCTCCTCATGCATAAAGTCATAGATCAAGTCATACACCCACTTAAAACATAATGGTTCAACAGACATGAATACCATAATATGGTTGGTTCAACAAAACAAAACAAGTCCTAAGATAGATAGAACAATAACTAGTTCTCCCCCTTGGCATAAAGTACCCAAAAGGGACAAAGAGGACCAGACAGCAAATCACAGATCATCATCATCATCGTTATGAGCTCCACTACCACCAGCCTCATCGAAGAAATCAACCCACTCAGGCCCCGAAGGAAAGCCAAAATCTAAAGGAGGAGCCGTCGGAAGACGCTCATCATCACTAACATCGGTAGCCCCAGAGTCACGTAGACGAGACTTCAAGGCATTCTTGGAGGTGATCATGCGAGTGACAACATCATGGTTTTGTGTGCAGTGGAAGGTAAAAGCCTTCATCATGGCAGAGTGGGCCTTCCCGGGAAAGTGGGCAAGACGCCCAACAGAAGCAGAGTTAGAAGTGGTAGGATGAGACCTAGCAGCAGACCTTCGAGCAGGGGCAGACTTGGAGGAACCCTTGGGAGCCCAATCGTTCGCCATGTGAGGAGGAATAATCCACTTCTCATGCACATGAGTCCGTTCAAGAGGAAATGGAGCCACACTCTCAATGAGAGCCTGAATGAAGGGAGCATGAGGGAAGGCCCGCTTGTACTGAAAGCTAGCAAGACGGATTTAATGCACAGAAAATGAGGAATATTGATCTTCCCTTTGGGAGACTCATAGAGGCGAGACATAAGATCAATGCAATAACTGCTGCAGGATCCCTTGTCACCCATCTTGGGATAGATGGTGCGAATGACACATTGATAAATGATGTAGAAAGGAGATCTCCAAATAGAGACTTGATTCAGATCCTTCAACTTATCCTCCTCAGAAAGATCATCTAGGTCCTTAAGAAGATAGCCACAAGCCTCAACAGATTTGGGTTTATGGTTGGGGTCATCCTTATGGATCTTGAATCCAATGTCAGGAAAGCCTAGGGCGGCAACAAACTGAGCATAAGTGGCAGTGAGCTTGGTGTCAGAGGTCATCTAGGTGATGGTCTTGTCAGGACCAAAGAAGCATGTGGCATAAAACTGATGTATAGCGGCATGGTTAAAATCGTGCTGAAATGCAAATGGAGCGGCAAGACCGGTTGACTCAATGAGTTCAATAGCACCCGGGTACTTCACAGGATGAGCCTGAATGTGCTCCAAGTCAATGAAGTGGTGCAGAGAGAGTCCCTTTGGGAGGATAACAGTGGTGTAGATGTCTGCCTGAAAATTGGTGCGGAAACGTTGATCCAGAGAGTCTTGAACCACCTCGAATTGATCAATGTCGCGACAGAACTTAAGATATGCAGGCTTGGGCACTTTGGTGAAGTCCTTGAGGGCACGATGATGAAGCTGAGGAGCCTCAAGAGGTATGCGTCGACCATCTGCATTCGGCTATACCGGAGGAGGAGTAGGCATGTAGGTGGCCCTTCGAGAACCAGAAGGGCGGATTGGAACAGCCACATACTCAGCATGCTCCTCATATTCCAACTCCTCTTCGTAGTCAGAGCCCTCAGAAGAAGTGGTCTCCTCGATCACAGGACGTTTCCCAGCTCACTTGCGCGGACGTTGATGCTCTTGCGAGTCATCAGAACCACCGCGATGAGAAGCTGCAAACAAAAATACATGGACAGGGGAGATTTTCACAATGAGCCCCTACTAGGAATGGTGACCTGAATGATGAAAATCAGAACAGGTAAAACAAAAATTACCGCAAGCAGAGACACCCCCGGCATTCTTGTGAGCGGTGTGTTTGATTTTTGGCATCGTGGGGAGAACCACACCTGAGAGATTATCCAAGATAGAAAGGGGATCACTACCGAGCACGGATACGAACGACAGGAGGAACAGAGAAATGGACAGAGGGAATACCCGAGCCAGATCGATGAAGGAGGAGGGGCTGGATCATCGGAGAGGAGGCTGGATCATTGGCGGTGCAGCTCCCCGGCAGCAGCGTGGGAGATCCACCCCCAGGTGGCGCGGCGACGGACACATGCGCGGGCTGGTGAGGGGAGAAAATAAGGCAACTGCCCGGTCAATCCTGTCCCCAGATTTTATATGGGCCACGGGTTTCACCGGACGACCGAAGGTCGGATGTCCGGGGACTGATGTAAGTGCCAGGCGACGGACGACCGGACAACCTCGGACATCCGAGGCCTGGTGAAAAAAGTGGGCTGTGGACGATTTCTACACAGCGACCGGACATCCGAGCAGTGTCGGACGACCGGAAGCTGTGAGTCATTGGATGTCCGACAATTGTCGGACGACCGGTGGCAAAAAGTTTGTACAGACAACGCTTAGAAAGTTCTAGATGAAACAAAAGACAAGAACAGGTGAATGATATAAATATATGGGCAACGAGACAGAGATGATACCACATGATTAGTAACTAGACACACATATTATGGACCCCATGCATGATTGGGCAACCGTCCTACGAGGAGAGGCGGTGGCCAAAGGCCACCATGTGTGAGTATGTGTGTCGTGATGCCGCGAAGATATTATCCTTGGGCTTAAGATCACTACTCCATCATTTAAAGCACCATAGTTCGAGGAACATGGTAACTTTGAGAGTGTTTGTTATTTTTATGCATTATATAGGGTGAGAGTACTCATGAGTTGAGTGTCTCCCCCTAAATATATGCCTACATCAAGACAAGACATGAAGTAAATGCATGCATGGGTACTAGATTTCACATAATGTTGTCAGGCTCCAAGATACCAAGTTCATGCCTAAGTTGACAAAACCTTGCTTCATCCAATGGTTTGGTGAAGATGTCTGCAAGTTGCATATCTGTACCAACATGAGCAATATCAATGTCACCCTTTTGCATATGGTCTCTTAAGAAGTGATACCTAATATCAATGTGTTTTGTGCGAGGGTGATCAATAGGGTTCTCAGCAATCTTGATGGCACTTTCATTATCACGGAGAAGAGGCACATATCTATAAGTGATACCATAATCCTTCAAAGTTTGGCTCATCCATAGTAATTGAGTTGCACAACTTGCGGTTGCAATGTATTCAGCTTCGGCGGTGGAGAGGGAGACACAATTCTGCTTCTTCGAGGACCAACTTACCAAGGAGCATCCAAGAAATTGACATGCACCGGAGGTAGACTTCCTTCACACTTTGTCTCCGGCCCAATCCGCATCCGTGTACCCAATGAGATCAAACTTGGCATCCTTGGGGTACCATAGACCCAACTTTGGGGGTGTGAACAAGGTATCTAAGAATATGCTTAACCTCCTTATCATGACTTTCC
Source organism: Thinopyrum elongatum (assembly GCA_011799875.1). Lineage (NCBI taxonomy): Eukaryota > Viridiplantae > Streptophyta > Magnoliopsida > Poales > Poaceae > Thinopyrum > Thinopyrum elongatum. The sequence continues at coordinate 333,222,434 of CM022299.1, read as the reverse complement.
CTAGGGGAGGCTTGAAATCTTGCACATATGCCTACACTTAACATGATGTCTGGTCTAGATGCACAAAGATAAAGCAATGAACCAATCATAGAGAGATAAATAGATGGGTCAAAAGGAATACCGTTGGTGTCTTCAGTGAGAACAAGTTTTGTAGGCATGGGTGTCTTACATGGTCTAGCATTTGTCATGTCAAACTTCTCTAGAATATCCTTGAGGTATTTTGTTTGAGACAAGAAAATTCCTTCTTGAAATTGTTGAATTTGAAATCCAAGAAAGAACTTCAAGTCCGCATTGAGTGACATCTCAAAGGTCTTGGTCATGGAGGCCGCAAACTTCTTGCACAAATAAATGTTAGGAGAACCAAAAATGATGTCATCTACATAGATTTGGCATAAGATCAAATCACCCTTTTCCCTCTTAGTAAAAAGAGTGGGATCGATCACCCCTCTCACAAAACCATCATCGAGTAGAAACTTCTTAAGATGATCATACCAAGCACGAGGTGCTTGTTTGAGGCCATACAAAGCCTTGTGAAGTTTATACACATAGTCTTTGTGATCGGGATCAACGAACCCAGGTGGTTGTGATACATATACTTCTTGTAGAGGACCGTTAATGAAAGCACTCTTCACATCCATTTGATGTAATGTAAAACCATTGAAAGCAGCATAGGCAAGTAAGATGTGAATAGATTCAAGATGGCAACGGGAGCAAAGGTCTCATCAAAGTCCAAACCTTCAACTTGTGACTACCCTTGTGCCACTAACCTTTCCTTGTTACGGATGATTACGCCATTCTCATCTTGCTTGTTCTTGAAAATCCATTTTGTTCCAATGACATTGTGTTCCTTAGTTGGTCTCTTGACTAATGACCACACTTTGTTGCGTTCAAAATTGTTCAGCTCTTCTTGCATAGCAGCGAGCCAATCATTGTCCATCAATGCATCTTGTACCTTGAGTGGCTCAACACTAGAGACAAACAAAAAGTGAGCACAAAAGTTTGTCAATTGTTTACGAGTGACTCTACCTTCCGATATGCCGTTAAGAATTTGATCAGCATCAACACGACCGGCCACTCATGGCATGATGGAGGTTAGGGTTTCACGAGGTTAAACTTCATTTCCATCATCCACATCCTCAACATATGGATCATAAATGTGTGGTGGAAGATCTTCTTCTTCATGTTGCATTTGTTGAGGTTCATCATCAATGATTGCACTTTCTTGTTCTTGCTCTTGGTGATGATCTTGTTCTTGAATGTGATCATGGTGAGGACTTGTTCTCCTTCTTGATCTTGAACAACAGGCATAGTTTAAGCAATAGGATCTTGTGGAGGTATGGGTGTTCAAGTGGCTTGAGGATGAGAGAAACATCCATCTTCTTCATCATCATCATGAGGTTCTTGTTCCATTGGAAGAAGAGCACCAACACCCATGGTCAAAATATCTTGAGAGGGATCTTCTTCACCTACATCACTTAGATCAACTTGCTCCCCATGGGAGCCATTAAGTTCATCAAACACCACGTCACAAGTTTCTACAACACATCCATTGGATTTGTTGTAGACTCTATAGGCGTGAGAGTTTGATCCATAACCAACAAATATCCCCTCAATTGTTTTGGATTGAAATTTTCCTAACCGTTCTCTCTTGTTGAGGATGAAACACTTGCACCCGAATACACGAAAGTACTTGGCATTTGGCTTGTTCCCGGTTAGGAGCTCATATGGAGTCTTCTCCAATATCGTGCGGAGGAAGAGCCGGTTTGATGCATGGCATGCGGTGTTGACAGCCTCGGCCCAAAAACTATGTGGTGACTTGTATTCATCCAACATGGACCTTGCCATTTCCACAAGTGTACGGTTCTTCCTCTCGGCTACACCATTTTGTTGAGGAGTGTAGGGTGCGGAATATTGATGCTCAATCCCTTCATCACTAAGAAATTCTTCCAAGGTGTAGTTCTTGAACTTGGAGCCATTATCACTTCTTATTGCCAAGATTTCTTTGTCAAACTTGCATTGGGCTTGCTTGGCAAAATCAATGAAGGTGATCTTCGTCTCATCCTTGGACTTGAGGAAAAACACCCATGTATATCTTGAGTAGTCATCAACAATGACAAGTCCATACTTTTTCCCACCAAGACTATCCCATGAAGGAGGCTGAAAAAGATCCACATGAAGGAGCTCCAAAGGCCTTGAAGTAGATACAATATTCTTGGGTGGGTGCTTTGATTGATGTTGCTTCCCGGCTATGCATGCACTACACACACGATCTTTCTCAAAAGAGACATTGGGCTAGCCGGCGATGCCGTAGCCACCCCTTGTCGGCCTCGGCCATTAGACAAGTTGCATGGAATGTGCTCTCTTTCGAGAAATCAATCGTGTAAAGGTTGTCATCCAACTCTCCAACAAAGGCCACTTCGAGAGTATCTCTCTTAAAGACTTTCACATCCGTTAGTCCAAATAGTGTATCATAACCAACGGAAGCCAATTGGCGAACGAAAAGCTAATGGTATTTAAGGGATTGGACAAGCATGACATTTGCAAGAGACATGTCATTTGTGATAGCCACCTTGCCCAACCCGAGTACCTGACCTTTTGATCCTCCACCAAACACAATGCTCATAAATGGTTGAATAGCTTCCATGAAATCGAAAAGCAATTTGCTCTCTCCGGTCATATGGTTGGCGCATCCACTATCGATCACCCATTTGACTCCACCAGAGAAAGCAACCTACACACAATTTATGACTTGGTTAGAGGCACCCATTTTGCAATGGGACCTCTCAATTTAGTCACAAGGGTCTTAGGGACCCAAATAGCATAAAACCGGAATGCATTACAAGGACCAACAAATTTCGCATAAACTTCTCCATCCTTTGTTTTTACGAAGTACATAGGATGGAGGCATGAACTCTTTTGGTTTGTTGAGAGTGGGCATGCCCCTAGTGGCCTTCCCACTCACAACCTTACCTTTCTCCTTGTGCCCTTCATGTACAAATGTCTCTTTGAGAGGGGTGGTGCACTTTTGAGAAGACGTCTTCTTCTTGCTTGTGCTTGGGTCAAACCCGAGCCCTTCCTTGGCAAACACCTCATTGTGTTGGGTCAATACCTCATTAAGGTTCTTTTGTCCTTGAGCACATGTCATGAGTCCTCTCTCGAGTTGTGCCTTTAGAAAGCGGTTTTCCTCAAGAATAGATGCTAGGTCACCACTAGAGTTAGTAGTACAAGCATCAACATTGATAATAAGTGAAGAGTAAACCTTGGCTAGAGTTTCGAGATAAGTAAGTTTGAGCGTCTCAAAGCTCTTTGTAAGAAGGGTGAGCTCCTCTTCCTTAGTCTTGAGGGACACAGATAGAAGCTCACAATCCTTAGAGAGAGAAGCATGAGATTCCACAAGCTTACTTTTATCATTCATCAACTCCTTGCAAGAGTTCTTGGCCTTTTTCAAGGAGGCAAGTTTTTTAGCATGAACATCAATGTTTGCACAAATTTTTAAGCACAGTTCATCATTTTGTGCTTCCTCATATTGGACTTTACGCTCAAGGATTTCATACTTTTCCTTTTCCTCGGTGACGAGGGTTTCGAGTTCCTTAATGGTAATGGTGTGCTTACTCACCATCTCCATAAGCATACGAAACATAGTGAGCTTATTTCCTTTAGGGGAGCACATGAACTTATTTAGTTTAGCAAGCATAGGATTATCTATATGATCATCATCATAATTATCCTCCGCATCAAGATACTCATCACAAGGAGTAGACGGAGTGAAAAGAGGACGATTTGAACGTGGGGTTACCTTGACCTTGTCAGGAGAGTTTTGGTCCTCTCCATCTTCTACCACGGCCTTTGCCATTAAGAACTTGTGAGCGTTGCCCTTGTAGTCTTTCATATAGTTGTAGGTGACAACATCACCACTCTTGTTGACTAGCCTCAAGGTGTTTTGAGAATCTTGAGCTACTCCGGCAACACCACCAACATCATCCGGATCGGATTCTTCATGAGCAACCACTGCTTTCCCATCTCTCTTCTTGAGCTTGGAGTTCAAAGGATTTGGCAACTTCTTCTTGGGAAAGGTCTTCGGAAACCTTGGTTTATCTTCTCTCTTCTCATAAGGGCAATCGTTGGAGAAGTGATTGGTTTCTTCACAGTTGTAGCATTTTCTCACTTTCTTCTTCTGGAATCTTCCCTTGAATTTTCCCGCGCTAAACTTCTTGACAAAGAGGGCAATGTCTTCATATGAAGGGCTCTTATCAGAGTCAATCTCATCACCATCTTCATCATCATCATCTTCTTCTTCTTCACTTTGCTCTTCCTCACATACATGCTTGGCCTTCAAAGCAAGACTGATCTTTGATGTTGAGGTTCCATGCATGGCAAGATGTTTTGTAGCATTTGCCTTTGACTCTTTGAATAGTTGGAAAGTGGATATGATGTCATCCGAAGTCATTTCCTTGAATCCATGATGTTGTCTTATGTCCCACACCATTTGGTGATGATATGGAGCAAGAGCATGAAGTAACTTGTCCACGAGAAACCGCTTGGTCATGTTGAATCCATCTTGTGTCTTGTCACAATCACATGACTCAATGTCGGCGGTGAGAGTCATGAGACGCTCAAGGAGCTGCTTGGGGGATTCACCATTCTCCATACAAAAGTTTTGCAATTGACCCTTGGCAATTTCATACTGAGCAAGCCGGAGAGTGGAGGTACTGGTCTTGGTCCTTACAATGTTGTCCCATAATTCCTTGGCACTTGTGATGTGTATGTAAGGTCTCCTTTGCTTATCATTCATTCCTTTTATTATGCACATGATTGCGGTGTCGTTGAGATGCTTGTCATAAGTTTCTCTTGGAGTGAGATTCTTTGGGTCGACAGGATTGTAGCCATGCTCTAGGATGTCCAACATTTCATCATTGACGTACCTAAGATGGTCCTGCATACCAACACTCCACAAAGCAAAATCGGATCTGTCATCAAGCAAAGGAGGTTTTCCTCCAGGATTATACTTAGGTTTCTCAACTTGAGGTCTAGCATAAAGCCATGGAACACTAGATTGATCATTTCTAGGAGGTTGTTGGCCAAGTGAAGGAGTAGGCACAGTTTGCCTCGAGGCCGCACCACCCGAAAGTGGTGCGAGCATCGTGGTTAATGTGGCTAACCTCATTTGGACCAAGGCCTCAAGAGAAGCATCATGCTCCTCCTTTTGCTTAGCAAGGGCCCGTTCTAGATCCTCAGAAGTGAAGGACTTGACTTCTGAAAAAGCAGTGTCCTTCTCCTTCGGATCTGCAACAAGGGAAGTCCCATCAGGGTTCATCTCGCTCTAGGGCGGTTATGCCACAAGAATAGAGCACGAGGCTCTGATACCAATTGAAAGGATTGAGATGGACCTAGAGGGGGGGGGCTGAATAGGTACAATTACAAATTTTAATTCTTACTTAGCAATTTTAGGCACTAATGCGGAATATGAAAGTGAACCTAACAATTGCAAGTATCATACTAAGAGCTAAGCAAGGTAAACAAGTACCACAAGTATATGAGTAAGCAAGCACAATATAATACAAGTAAAGACTAAGAGACAAGTAACCACAAGTAGGGAGTTAGGGTTAGGAATAACCGCAACTCCGAGAGACGAGGATGTATGCCGATGTTCACTTCCTTGGAGGGAAGCTACGTCACCGTTTAGAGAGGTGGGTGTTACCACAAAGGCACACCAACACCACGAAGGCTCACCCTATTCTCTCTTTGAGATATCACCACGAAGGCGATTCCCAACCACTAGTGGTAGACCTTGGGGTGGTCTCCAAACCCTCACAAATTTTTCGGGGGTAGTCACAATGGTCGATTCCTCTCCGAAGAACTCCTACCGCCTAGGAGTCTCCAACCTCCAAGAGTAACAAGAACAATGGGGAAAAGCTCAAAACTTACTCAAACCACGAATTCCTTTGGTGCAAAGAGGGGAAAGGAGTGGATCTATCACTTGAGTGGACAACTTCTCACTAATGCTCTCAAATCCCTTTGGGATCTAAGATTTGGTGTATAAGTGTGTGAGAGAGAGTGAAATGTGTTCTTGGGGATGCTCAAAGTGAATGGTCAAAGCTCCCACGGGATAGGTGAGAGGTATTTATAGTATCCCTCAATAAGTGGCTGTTGGAGCCACTTGAGTGCAGCAGCTGTCGGACGTTTGAGGCATACCGGTCGTCCGAGGTCATGGGAGACACCGGACAGCCGACACAATACCGGACGTCCGACAGGTATTCTCTGTTTGAATGGTACCGGATTTCTGGTGATCATCTGTCGTCCGAGGCACCGGACGTCCGATAGGGACCGAATGACTGATGTTTTGGCTCTGATAGGGATACATCAGATTTCCGGAGAAGATCGGAAATCCGACGTTTTGGCTCTGTGTAGGAAGTATCGGACGTCCGGTGGGTACCGGTCGTCCGACAGGTATCGGACGTCTAAGAGAGACATAGATCAGATGGTGAAATGGGAAGATGATTATTGAGCAAGTCCTTCGTGAGACCCCATGTTCCCCTCTTAATAGTGCGGGATCCCTATACTCAAGAGCAAACATAAAGAGCCTAAGCTAGTAGTCTTGTTCCTTCATTCTTGAGCAATATATGTATGTCCTGTAGTCATGATCCACACACACGACCCTGAGGGGACTAAACCTGAGATATACTTGACAAACATTGTTAGTCCCCTATGTGTATACTGTCATCAACATCAAAATACAATTAAGGGCATGATTGCACTTTCACCTATGCTGCAACCCCAATGGTAGTACCACTGGGGCAAGCGGTAGTACCACTCAGGCGGCACTACCGGCTCATGTTCTAGCATCATTGCACTACACTACGTGCACTACCGCTTGGGCGGTAGTACCACTCCCCTGAGCGGTAGTACCGCTTGGTGCGGGCTGAAAACTGGGTAACGGTTGGATTTGTTCCCCCACTATATAAAGGGGGTCTTCTTCCCCAAGAAGACCACCTCTTCCTCCCCAAACTCCATTATTGCTCCAAAAGCTTATTTTCGCCTGATCTCTCTCCCTAGCCAATCAAACTTGTTGATTTTCTAGGGATTGGTTGAGAAGGCCCCGATCTATACTTCTACCAAGAGAAATTTGATTCTCGCCGCTAATCCCTTGTAGATCTTGTTACTCTTGGGTGTTTGAGCACCCTAGATGGTTGAGGTCACCTCAGAGTCACATTCCATTGTGGTGAAGCTTCATGGTGGTGTTGGGAGCCTCCAATTCGGTTGTGGAGATAGCCCCAACCTTGTTTGTAAAGGTTCGGTTGCCGCCTTCAAGGATACCACTAGTGGAATCATGGCATCTTGCATTGTATGAGGGCATGAGGAGAATACGGTGGCCCTAGTGGCTTCTTGGGAGCATTGTGCCTCCACATCGCTCCAACGGAGACGTACTTCCCCTCAAAGGGAAGGAACTTCGGTAACACATCCTCGTCTTCACCAGCTCCACTTGTGGTTATCTCTTACCTTTACTTTGTGCAAGCTATATTTGTGTTGTATCCTTTGTTTGCTTGCTTATGTTGTTGTTGTTCTTACTACCATCATATAGGTTTCTCACCTAGTTGCACATCTAGACAACCTATTTGTTGCTAAACCTAATTTGTTAAGAAAAGCTAAAAATTGCTAGTTGCCTATTCACCCCCCTCTAGTCAACCATATCTATCCTTTCAATTGGTAATAGAGCCTCATCTCTTAATTAAGGGTTTCACCACCCGAAGAGTATGGTTGACAATGGGGATAGGGATGAAGAAGTACTCGAGGTCGTGGAGTTGAACTCGGTCACCCGAGAAGACTTAAATGAATCCATGGCTTCACTTAAGATGTCTATGATGGCCGAGGTCAAGTCCATTCTTAAAGAACTACTTGAGGGGTTGAAACCCAATACCGATCCGTTGCAAGTGGTTAATCCCACCACATCGGAGTCCGAGACCAATTACCAATAGGAAGTGGCTAAAGGTACTCATACCTCCTCCCCTCATGGTAAGAATGGGACGAGAACTCATGCTTTGGTTGCCCCTTCCCTGGTCTATGGAGGACCGGTCCCCACACCTCATATTAACAACCTTGGTCCTCCTCCTAAGCTGGTGAAGAGTGATTTTGCTAATTGGGTTTTTCGAAATAAGTCTCATTTGAATCACAGCTCAACAAATCTTTGGAGAATCATCGAGCAAGCACTACAAAAAAAAGACACAACCGTGACATTTTGGGCCGAACGGAATTTTTTTCTGTCATGCTTATGACACTTCTATGACGATAATTATGACAAAACCTGGTATCATCATAGATGTGGTGGGCTAATACTTCTATGACAAAAAATCATGACAGAAAATGGGCTTTTCGTCCTGGGCGGGCCGGAGACGGACCTGCATGACATTCTTTGGGCCGTCCATGATGGAAAAAATCATGGTAGAAGTGAGGGCGAGGAAAATTTCGGGGAGTTCCCGGTTACGGTGGGTGGTCGGGTCCGAGCGATGCACGGAGGGATTGCGCGTTTCTCTCGTACACGTACGCGCGTGTGTGCGAGGCGTTGGGCTCTAACTGAACCCGAGCGAGGCGTTCGCTTACTGAACCCGAGCGATCGATCCCTTGGCTGATAACTGAACCCGAGCGATTCCTTCGCTACTACTGCTAACTGTACCCGAGCGATCGATCGCTGCTACTACTGCTTACTGAAGCCGATCGAACCTACTGCCTCTTGATGAACAGTGAATGTGGGGGTCGGTTGAACAAGTCGAGACGTACGTGGTTGGGGTTGGATGAACAGTTCCCGGTGGGGGTTGCATGAACAGGACCCCATGGTAGTAGTAGTAGGCCGTTGCCGCTGGATGAACAGGACCCCGAGAGGAGGCCGCCACAGCCGAGCTGGTTGGGGGTGGATGAACAGGACCCCGTGGAGGGCTGGTTGAACAGTAGCCGGTGGAGGGCTGGATGAACAGTAGCTCGTGGATGAACAATAGCTGGTGGAGGCAGGAGGAAGACGCGGTGGATGAACAGTGCAGGTGGAGGCTGAAGGAAATCGACGGTGGGTGAACAGTAGCCCGTGGAGCCCCATTTTGCGGTACGCCACACCCCTCCGATGAACAGGACCCCCGTTTCGACCGTAGCGCTCCAACACAAGTCCGTTTCCTCCGTTTTGCGGTACGCCACACCCCTCCCGATGAACAGGACCCCCATTTCGACAGTAGCCGGTCGAACAGAAGGCCGTTTCCTCCGTACTATGGTATGCCAGACCCCGTTTTGCCTGTTCCGTCCAAGCCGGTTGGCTCCCGTTGAACAGGACGCATTCCGACCCAGTCTGTTGCCTCCCGATGAACAGGACGCTATTTCTCCGTTCCGACCCAGCCGGTTGGCTGCCCGATGAACAGGACACTGTTGCTGCCGTCCATTGCCTCTCCATGTACACGAGCCGTGGCCATACGTATGCGCGAGTACGCGTTCGAGACCCCGCCCGTATGTATGTACATGGCCATATTTTTTGGCATGTGGTTGTACGTATGTGTACACGGTTTAGAAGGGACTGCCTGAACTGCTACGTCGGGGGCTCTACTACTACATGTGCCGCTGCTTGCTCGGCCATCGCTCATCGTTGTAGAGAGACCGATCGACCAGTATGTACGTACACGTTCGTGACAACGCTACGTACGCTTCGACTAGGTGGGTCCCGGCTGTCGGGGAGGATACGGACACACTTCCTTGTGTGCGAAGTTATTGATGGTGGGTCCGAGCTGTTAGGGGGAGGATTCATCTTTTTTCGCACCTAATATGGAGGCACTTTCCTTGCGTTCGAAGATATAGCTGGTGGGCACCAGCTGTCAGGGGGGGAAATGTTTTTTCGCAAAATACAACTAAGCCAAAATACAGAGGCCCTTCCGGTAGGTCCCTGCTGTCAGGTGGAGGAATCATTATTTTGCACGTAATAAGGAGGCACTTCCTTGCTGCGGTCGTGGACCCAGCTGTCAGCCTCTCCACGTACAGTCCTCTTCCGATGTAAGTCGTTCCTTGACCATGTTGACCATGCCGCGCCGAGAGCACCAAGGCAGGGAATGACCCGGAGCCGGGGAAGACTCGGTAGTTTTTCCCACGCGGAGGGGCGTACGAGGGTTTACTGGTTGGGCTGCAGTGTGAGGCTGCTGTTGCCGGAGAATAACAGCAGGTCTGGGTGAGTATAGGGATGGCCAGGCCAGCGATGGGAGTAGGGTGGGGCGGTGAGGCCTGTGCGGCAGCAGAGCCGGTCACGAGAGGCAGGAGTAGGCGGCATGACCGACGTTGGTTTGGGCGGCTGGAGCAAGAAGACTAGAGGTTGAAGAAGCACTACAGCCGTTGGATGGACATCGTACGGTCACTGGAGCTAGAATCATTCATATTGACTAAGTTAACAAAGCCCTCCATCCGCGTCAACTTAGTAGGCCCACAAGTCAGCCTCCAACTATGGTGGGTCCCAGATAGCAGGGGGAGTATTCATTTTTTGTGCCTAATAAGGAGGCACTTCCTTGCGTGTGAAGATATAGCTGGTGGGTCTGAGCTATCAGCGGGAGGAACGTTTTTTTCGCGAAATACAGAGGCCCTTTCGGTGGGTCAATGCTGTTAGGTGGAGGAATCATTATTTTGCGCATAATAAGGAGGCACTTCCTTGCGTGCGGCAGTGGACCCAGCTGTCAGCCTCTCCACATACAGTCCTCTTCCGATGGATGTCATTCGTTGACCACGCCGCGCCGAGAGCACCAAGGCAGTGGACGATGGCGAGGCCTAGGAACGAAATGACCCGGAGCTGGGGAAGACTCGGCAGTGGTTGCCCACGTGGTGGGGAGTACAAGGGTTTACTGGTTCAGCTGCCGTCGCCAGAAAATAACAGGAGGTGTGGGTGAGTAGAGGAATGGCCTGGCCAGCGATGGAGTAGGGTGGGGCGGTGTGGCCTGTGTGGCAGCACAGCCGGCCACGGGAGGCGGGAGCAGGCAGTCCCACCGGCGCTGGTTTGGGCGGCTGGAGCAAGAAGATCAGATATTGAAGAAGCAGCACGGCCGTTGGATTAACATCCAACGATCACTGCTGCTAGAATCGTTTGTGGACTAAGTTGACAAAGTCTTTCATACACGTCAACCTAGTAGACCCACAAGTCAGCCTCCAAATCTGTCCCAAACAGCATACAGCCCGAAATTTCTAGCCAGATTCAAATTAATTTAAAAACTAAACATACCTTAATTTAAATCCAATGAAATTTTACCCGCACAAAAACAATGAAATTTAAATATCAAAATCCGAAAGAAAAAAGTATTTTGGAACTAATTGCCTGTTTGCTGTATTTTTTCATTTTACAGCCCATTTCTTATTACTTATAGCCCATTTCTTATTACTTATAGCCCATTTTCTGGGCAAGCCCGAATGCATCCCTCCTCGTCTTGAAAGATTTCCGGCCCAGCATGGTGTAGAAAAGCAAGTAGGCCTACGTTGGTTATTCTGCAAAAAACAAAATAGCTGGGCTAGCCATTTTCAGAAAGGAAAAAAAACTGGGCTGGTCATGTGGTAAACATATGAAATAAAAGCTGGGGCTAGACGGGCCACAACTCCCGCACAACCCAGTTGATACCCTTCTCCGTCCTGAAAAAAAATTTATTGTGCGCGCTGCTGGGTCCCGGGTGTCTGCCGCTCCGTGTGCAGTTATCTCGCTTATTGACTACGTTAACAGTGGCGTGCGACCCAGATGTCAGGAAACCATCAGGAGGAACCCTTTTTTTCTTGTAATAAAGGAGGCACTTGCTTGCCTTCTGCCATGATCCTGGTGGGTCCCTACTGTCATCCTCACCATGTACAGTCATCTCCTTATTCTTCTCGGTTGTTGACCATGTTGACAACACCGGAGGGCGGTGCCGCGGCGAGCGAACCAAGGCGGAGGACGATGGTGAGGCCTCGGACGGGAATGAACAGGAGCCGGGGAAGATGCACAGAGTTTTAGGGTGCGATGTGGCCATGATGCGTGCGCGGCAGCACAGCCAGCCATGGGAGGCGAGAGCAGGCGGTCCCGCCGGCGCTGGTTTGGCTTTGGCGGCTGGAGGAAGAAGAGACTGAAGAAACATGATAGATGTTGAATGTCAATCCAACGGTCAAGGTTGGCACAATCGTTTGTTCACTAAGCCGACACCAAGTAGCATACTTTTTTACATATAGGAAGAAAAGAAAAACTGGCTCGTTCGCCAGATAACATTCCTGAAACTGCGACCGTTTGATCTTGCATCGCAACTAAAACTGCGAGGAAAATGCGTTCGTTTGCCGTCCTCCTCCCAGGGAATGTTTGCCACATAAGTGACTAGCACCCTTGGTTTTCAACAGAGAGGTCTTGGGTTCGAGTCCCAGGAACCCTCAATTTTCTCCTCCTTCCTTCCTTGCAAAAATAATAATCAAAGACTTGAGAAGGCATACAGAACAAGCTAGTGTACTAGTAAAGAGACGTTGCTGAGTTTTAGAAAAAAGAGAGACGTAGCTAGTTTGAATCCAAACCTAGACTATGACTATGTATGGTGCTATGCTACTCTACAAGTAATGAAACTGACATATCCAACGTTCGCTTCTCCTCTTCTCTACTTACTCTACCTAGCATCAGAAGCTCTGGCCGCAGCAACCATGTCCACTGGCGGCTCGTCCACCTGCTCTTCAGCAGGCAAAAACTAGATATGCGCCAAGTTGCCACCCGCACCATCGCCTGTGGGTCTTATCACACACCCGCCGGCACACGCACCGCAGCCGGTTGCTCATCGCAACCCGCTGCCGTTGGTGTGGTGCCACTGCTGCAAATCACGCAGAGTCATCCGTCGCATCTCAACCACAATTCTCAACCCTGGCCGAGTCTTCTACAAATGCCCGAATCATGGGGTAATAATATGTTTAAGTGTTGTTCCGCTGCTTTCAGTTGCTGATTTTTTTAATAGTTTGGTTGATGATCTTCCAATTTGATTCGTGCAGAAAAGGGAAGATTCGTGTGATTTGTATTTCTGGGAAGTTGCTGATGTGGGGGAATGCAACTACGCTGATTATTTGGTTAGCAGAGGAATCCCAATACCAGCAGGTTGGGGTGTTGGACAAGTAACGGAAGGAACGGCAGAAGAGGAAGATGCATAGCAGAAGGTTAAAGATGCAGTTCCTCTGATCATGGCCAAGCAACAGCTGCTGAACGGCCTTGACAGCAATGAGGAGATGAAAGAGCTTGTGAAGATAATGGGCAAAATCGATGTGCTCTGTAGGATGATTGTCTCTTTATTTGCAGTGTATGTAGCACTCGTGATGTATTCAGTGGCTATGACATGAGCACTTTGCTGAAACTAGTAATGAATGAAACCTGTTTAGCAGGCTGGGCGTAGTGTTGTGAACATCTAATGATTTCTATTAACGGAAATCGGGGGGTATCCCCTTTTGCTCATAAATAAATAAATAGTAGAGGCCCTTTTGCTAATAAATAAATAAATTAGCAGAGGCCCTGTCGGGTCAGCTTTGTTCCCATTCGAAGACATCGAGCAAATTGCAGTCCAACAACAAACTATGTCATCAAATACAAGTTTCACAGCCAAATATGAGTACAGCTAAACAACAATGTCATCATGTTTTAGTCGTCATACAATCACCAAACACAAATCAACATACATAATAAGTAATGTTCTCATAGCAAAATACTAAACAACAACTTCATCAGGTTTCAGTTGTCATAGCAAACACAATTTCACATAGTTGATAAAAAATGTCTTATGATAGGCAAATACGACAAAAGCAATCTAATCATCATTCGCAGCAGCAGCGTTAACATCTTCGCCATGTGTATCAGTCTGAATCGTAATTCCCCCCAGTGTCATCTTCTTCTTTATCCTCATTGTCCTCGAACATTGGCGTCTTATTGATCAACTCCCGTATGTCCACAGCCCGACAGGCAATCTTTTCGCCAGCGTCACTGACGTGATGGTTCTCCAAGATATTAGGAACATCTGTGGAATCTTCTACATCAGGAGCAGTGTAAGCATCATCTTGTTGTGCAACTTCATTAAACGAATTCCTCTGCTCAAACCTTTGCAATACTCTCCAGTCATCGCTACGTGCAAATGTGTCTTCTAAGAAAAATATCTGTGTTGCTTGATTTGCCAAAATAAAAGGCTCGTAGGTCTGGTATGCCACCTTGACATTGATGGATTTGAAGTAATCATCAGCTCTAGGTTTTGCGATCCTGGAAAATAGGTTATACCAACGACAACACAACAGAACCACACACCGATGAACCTCTAAACTGGAGATATACTGCAACTGAACAATGTCTGTTATGTTAGCATACATTTCAGTTGTCTCTTCACCGTACTTATCCGTGCTCATGATGGCACTGTTTTGTGTCTTGCTGCCTTCGTCGCGTGCAAGGGTGTTGTAGCGCACATCTCCAACAACGCAAGATTCATAATGTCTTACCCGAGTATTAGGACCCATTGCTAGTGCGTAAAGGGCATCATTAACTGCCTGCCCATCCTCCCTCATCTTCTTAACCTATGGTTAGAAAATAGACAAGCTGATCATCTTATGTACTCAATATATTAAAAAAACTGACAGTGCAATTCAAAAGCTTACATGGCTCTTGAACCATTTCGCAAATCCTGCCATAACCAGTTTGTCAATGTTTCTTGGATTTTGCTGCAGTAACTCCTTTTTGTAGATGCTGCACAACATAGTGATCGCGTCAAACATTGAAATATGTAAGAATGTGCTGCAAGTTTAGTAGATTACGATGTATAAGATGCAGTACTTAGCACTTACTCGATATAAGGTAGAATCTAAGGACAGTTATTCAACACATACCAAACCATTTTGTCCCAATCTTTAGGTTTGTCGTATTGTCGACTCTTCCCTGTAACTCAAACAGAACAATCGAAAACATTGAGCTCGGGATTGTCTTCACCGACCTCTTTGCTAAGCTGATCAGCTGTTTCAATGTATTTTGAGCAGAATGTCAACGCTTCTGTAGCAATGTAGGCCTCTGCAATGGAACCCTCAGGTCTAGCTCTATTCCTAACATAGCCCTTGAAAGTGCCTAGCCGCCTTTCAATAGGGTACATCCAGCCATACTGTACTGGACCTCTAAGTAGTGCCTCATCAGGTAGATGAACAGCCAAATGCACCATCACATCAAAGAAGGCTGGAGGATATATCTTCTCAAGGTCGCATAGGATAGTTGGTATCTTGTCTCTAAGATGCTGCAAAGCATCTATCCTGATATTTCTACCGCAAAGTTCCCTGAAGAATTGTCCCAACTCTGCAACTGCTCTGTATAAGTTAGGGTGGCCCAATCCTCTAAGGATAACAGGTAAAACCCTTTGAAGTAGGACGTGGCAGTCATGAGTTTTCAACCCTTGTATCTTGTTTCCATCTGCACTGACTCTCCATTCAGGGTTGGAAGCAAATCCATGTGGGAATCTCACATGTGACAGGACCTTGCATAATTCTTTTCTTTTTACCTTGTCCAAGACGTACACAGCTGGTGCCATATCCCGTGGTTTACCTTCATCTTCCACCTGCAAATCCTTTCTGATACCCAGGTTTGTCAAATCAATCCTAAATTTTAAGGTACCTTTTGTCTTGCCTTCAATATTAAGAAGTGTGCCGATAATGCTGTCACATATATTTTTCTCGATGTGCATCACATCAAGATTATGCCGCAGATCCAAATCTTCCCAATACTCCAAGTCCCACAAAGTGGACCTGCGGGTAAACAATAATCTCTCTTCTGCCCTGCCACGCTTCCTTTTCCCGCTACCATTATCAGGATGGTTTCCTGGTGTAATATGTCTGACCTTCTCTAATTCCACTTGCAACTCATCGCCGGTGAGCCTCTTTGGCGCATCACGGTTTTCATGCTTTGCATTGAACACATGTCTTTGGTATTTTGTAGGACATGGCTTGTCCTTGGCAAGGAAACGACGGTGTCCAATGTAACAGATCTTGCTAAGTATTGCGTATGACAGCGGATTCTTGTCACAGTGAACACGTGCATTGTAACCATGTGTCGTTCGCCCTGACATAGTGTCCAAAGCCGGATAATCATGGATGCACCAAATTATAACAACACACAGAAAGAAATCAGCTGGTGGGCTGCTATATAGGTCTCAAGTGAGAACACCCCTCCATAGCTGTTGAAGTTCCTCCACAAGAGGCTCCATGAATAAATCAAAATCCTTTCCAGGACTTTTTGGACCTGGGATGAGCAAGGCCATCATGTAGTTTGATTCTTTGGTGCAGACATTTGGAGGCATGTTGTAAGGGATGACAAGCATTGGCCACATGCTATATGTGGCGCTCTAGTGGCCAAATGGGTTAAATCCATCTATAGCTAAGCCAAGTCTAATGTTTCTCGGGTCAACAGCAAACTTTTTTGTGTTTCTGAGTGAAGCTTTTCCAGTCACTACCATGAGATGGATGGCTCATTACATTCTGATCTCTGTACTCCTGGTTCCTAGAATGCCACAGTACATCCTCTCTTGTTTCAGCACCATGAAACAACCTCTGCAATCTTGGTATAATTGGAAAATGTCTCAGAACATTATGAGGAATCCTCTTCACAGCATCGCCATCTTTCCATCTTGATGATTTGCATTTTGGGCATTCACTTAAGTTGGCATAATCCTTCCGGAACGGAACACAATTATTCTTACAAACATGGATCATATCATATCCAATTCCAACTGCACGAAGGAAATTCTTCATTTTACTGTAGGTGTGTGGCAGGTCAGACGCATCTGGGAAAGATTTGTGGAGAGCAGCGAACATCGCATCGAATGATTTGTTGGTCATCCACTCAGATGTCTTCACCTGAAGAAAGGTGACCATAGCTGAGAATACTGACAGCTTATTTCCTGGGGTGACAGCCACTTTGCATTGTTCCAACATGCAGGCCCACCGTTTTTCTTCTGCAGGTGAAAGTTCACGAAATGCGCGAGCATTTCATAGCATTGTTTCAATGTTGGTCAAACTCACTGGCTCCGCCACCACCACCTCCTCCTCCTCTTCCACCTGAGCATCAGGCAGATCAAGATGGTGATCTGCTGCTTCCACATAGTCAGTAGCATCGACGTTCACAGCTTCACCATGATGAACCCACCTAGTATATGTGACCGACATCCCATACAAGTGTAGATGATTTTGCACAGTTGACTGGGGTCTTGTAACTGAATTCATACAACTGCTACACGGGCAGAGCACATCTGATTTCGGACCACCATACTCAGCTCTGATAAAGTTCATGAAGTTTTCAACCCCCTTGACATATGCAGCGAAGAATCTTCGAGCAGAAGTTATCCAAGTCCTGTCCATCTGTTAGATATACAAATTAGTTCTTCTACTAGATATTACAGGAATAACATATATGCTTTTTTATGAAGTCCAGAAAAAAACACCTAGGTCGATGTCTAAAGCTATGGCAAGATATTTGGACAAGCAGATCTAAGTAACGAAATATATGTAAAGCTAATTCAGCAAACAGATTTGAGTGCTAAATTATGGCAGGCTGTTTCAGCAATCAATGAGGCCGAGCACACAGCCATCGAAGGCCAGCTCAGCAATAAAGATAGAGTATAAAACGGTGTAGAGCTATTTCAACTAACAGATTGGCTACTAGACCATGGCAATCTATGTCACAATAAATATATGGCAGGATATTTTAGCAACTAATCGGGCGTGGCATGCCATGTCAGCTAAGCAGATTGAGTGCAGAACAGGGCAAGGAAGCTTCTTAAGCAGAGCATATTGACCGTAAATTATTTCGGCAAACAGTGAGATTAACATCGTCTATCAGCTAACATTCAGCGCTACTCCGACATGCACGGGGCCTCAGTCTAGAATGTGCGTACCATGGGAGAAGCTGACCGCTGTGCGTCTCCACAAGAACATCGCCAGCGGTGGCGGCGCGGCTAGAGGACGGCAGTCTACGAGAGCGTACTGTGGGAGCGAGAGGATCGCCGTGTGTCCCCTCGATGAACCGCGGCACCGACGTATCGGCGCGGCGGGGAGGGCGGCTTTGGCGGAGCGAATGGAGTGGAGGGGGCCGGGGGGGAGGGCGGTTTGGGGAATATTATAGGCTAGTTGGCCGAAGGGCGGTTGAATTTGGGATTTGGGGGGAATTTTTTGGGGGGTTTTCGCGCTGTGGGCGGGGGAGTTTGGTGCATGGTCGGTTTCTCCAAGTGCGGTCCCACGTGTCAGTGAAGAGGCAAGCCGAAGTGCATTCCGTTTGCATGAGCCGTGTGTAGGACCGACCGTGTGAGGGGTGCAATGCGACCATGACAAGCGTGCTGTGAGTGTACCGCCTTTTTTCCTTTTAAACTTGGTGCTTCGCGCGATCCATCGATACTACTACTAGTAAGCCGGTAATCCCGACTAAAATGGCGCGGCCGGGTCTTTTCCTGTGCGATATGCTAGGAGGTTGGCTTAGTTGGTTTTTTTAGGACGAGTAATGCTACACCTACGTAATCCCAGTTACGTAATTAATGTAATGTGAAACGTGTGGGCTATTGATTAGAGATTGGGGGGAGGGAGGGGCCCACCACCATGAAAATCAGGGAGAGAGAGGCAATTTACGTTAACCCTTTCGTAGGTTCCCGTAGATGTAGAAAGATGTGAAATGCGTGAATGTGTAGTGGACGTACTATTGAAGTGCCTAAGATAAATTGTGTATGTAGACCCTATGTGTTTATTTATTTCGCATGTTAGCTTTGTCTTGGGTCAAACATTCTAAGTTTATACACACAAAAATGAATCATCATTCCATATATTTTCATACTCCTACAATATATCTTACTATTATTGTGAAAGTTCATATACACCGGACGAGATTCATGCAAACACGGCAGATTTTCATTACATTTCAAACTTTTATAGGACAAAAAATAAATAAAAGAAACCCGACCCTAAACCTATTCTACGGTGGCGACCGACGTCCTCCATCTGCCATCTCCATGTACGGGGGCGGGGTTCAAGACCCGTGAAGTGAATGTGCGGTCTCCGGCGAGGAAGAGTAGTGTGACGCCCGGATAATTAAGCTACAGTAATCTCATGCTAATGATGCCAGGTCATCACTCTTACTGTTGCTAATCCTCATCTGATCCAAGGCATAAGTCGAATTCAAATTCAAATTAAAGTCCAAATTTCAAATTTGTCAAACATGCAAACAAAACTGTTCAAGGTGTGGCAAATAATCCCTGGGTATTTGTCATAGTGAACCAACATGTTTATAAAGTGTTTAATTGCTCCTAAGTATTTAAAACAGTGGCTAAAAACATTATTAAATGCTTTTAAAATTATAAAAATTATTAAACTATTTTATTTAGGAGTAAAGGTTAATGTGGTAGTGGTATAATCAGTAATTCTAATTTAGGTGCTAACCATATGTTTTACGAAACTAAAACATTTTGGAAACTTAAATAAAACAGAAAAGTTTTAAAAAGAAAAAGAAATGAAAAAAATGGAAAAAGGGGATTCCCCCTGCCCCTTGGGCCTTGCCACCGAACCGGCCCAGTGGCCCACTCCCTCCCCGGTCATCTTCTCCTGTTCCCCGAGCCGCATCGCTACAGGGGCAGGGCTACCGTCCAACCACCTCGCCGGCCACGCCGGCGAGGGGATAAGGACGCCGACGCAGCACCCCCTCGGGCTCCCCTCCCCACTTGCCCCTCGCTCTCTCTTCCCCCCTCCAGATCTGCAACGCCCGGCACGCCCGTCGCCGCGTCACCGCGCTCGCCGTCCGTCTCCGCCGTTGTCCTCACCTCCTCCTCCTCGACTCGGCTTCGTTGAGCCTCGCCGGCGAATGACTACATCGAGGGTGAGCTGCGCCTCCCCACCTTTCCTTTGCTCCCGGCCGAACCACGTCACACACCACTCCGGCCGCCCGCTCTGTCCTACGCCCGGCCACGGCTACGCACGCGCGTCGCTGCACCTGGCCGCTCGTCTCTGACCTTTGGCCGCTCGCCGCATCGCCCAGCCGCGCCTGCCTCTACGTGCCCCGCCATCCCAAACCCCCCGCTGTCGGCCACGGCCAACCGCAGCTGCCGTCGATGTGTTGCGGCTGCTAGCTACCGCTCTTGCTACCTGATGCTACAGCTGCTGCTACCGCCGCCCTGCCTGCCGCCCTGTGCCGCGGTCGTGCCTCGCCCGCAGCTCGCATCCACCGGCCAATCGCCATGCCCGCCTCCCCGCTGTCCATTGCCGCGCGCACCCAGCTGCGCTGCCCTCCCCCACTGGCCGCTGTCGCTGGCTGCCTCGCCCAGCTTGCCTTGCCGCGGCCCCGGCTGGCCGCGCCCGGGGCCGGCGCCCGGCGCCCGTGCTGGCCCCGCCCGCACAGGCCGGGCCGGCGCACGCCCACGCCTCGCCTTGCGTCCGTCTTGCCCTGCGCCCAGCAGCCGTGCATGCCGCTCGCTTCGCTGCTGCTTTGCTGCTCCCGCCGCCGCCTGTTGGTGTTGCCTGCTGCTACTAATTACTGTAGATGTGGCTAGCTTTGCGAATATTACATCGAGTAACCCCCTCGATTGCCCCTAAACTGCGGTTAAACAGCTGTTAACATGAGTAAAAATAATATGGGCAGGTTGTACACTTGACAAAGTTCAAATGTTTCCATTGGAACAAATCCATTTGTTGCACGGATTAAATCCTATAAAAATCACAAAATCCTATGTTCGTATATTTTAACAGTTTCTGGAATTAACATCAAGTGGCACTTTTCAAGCGAAGTTTTGATTAACCAAATGAACTCTAACAATGATGCAATTGATACCATCTTGTAGATCACAGGAAAGTGATCAATATTGATATAAGGCACTAATCCATAGGATGGGCAGAACAATAGTTATAGCCTTTGGAAAACAGCTAAGTAATGTTCAAAAACTGAGCAATCCTCAGACTTGGCCAATTTTTAGGAATTCCAAATAATTGTTTAAATCTTCGAAAATTCGTAGAAATTCATCCGTAACTCGGATGAAAAACTTTATACATCAAAGTTGATTAGAAAAACGAGACGAACCCGGATACGCTAACCACATGCCTGTCAAGTGCGCCTAACTACCTGAACATGGAACCGTCCCCTCCGGAACATCTGTCTGACAGACGTCCGGAACTGGGAAAACTTTCCCGGTAATTTCCCGCTCCGTCTGTAGCACTTAACTTTGCGATAGATCACTCCGGCTTAGCTCGTAGTCATGTCTTGTTTTGTGATTGCTTTTGTTGCCGTGTATTGATTTGTTTCTTCTCCCCCTTTCTTCCCGGTAGACCCCCGAGACTGCTGACGATGCCATGGAGTTCGACTACACAGCTGACAACCCTTCCTTTGCCGCTGAGCAACCAGGCAAGCACCCCCCTTTGAACATGCCTATATCGCCTATTCTTTCTCCCTCCTACTTTCATTAGAATTTGCTACTGCTTTGAGTTACTATTGATACCTTACCTGCTTATCCTAAACTGCTTAGTATAGGCTGGGTAGAGACCCTCTAGAGACCCCACTTTGTCCCAGTTGCCCCGCTGGATTTTCAGATGACTCGATCAACGTGATCGACAACCAGGCCCCGGCACCGCACATCACCCCCCTTAGTTGTATGACACTGCAGCGTTACCATCGAGTGCCGAGGGTGATACCTCATTTAGCACTTCTGATGTTAACTCTGTAGAGTAGCTATTCGGTCGTGGTCATCGAGGGTGATTCCTCCTTCACCGCTTCCGATAACGATGCCGTCGTGCAACACCTCAAATGTGAACCTCGAGGGTGATTCCTCCTAAGTTCACCTTGACGGATACATCGAGTAGGAATCCAACGAGGGTGATACCTCGGATTGCCTGATGTTATGGACACACGGATACTTGGACTTTACCACTGTTACTTGGAAAGGCGGGTCGGCCCTGAGGGGTACCCGCGAGTGTTGTGGAGTCGGGTTGACCTGGAGGGTACCCGAGAGACAATTACGAGGCGTGGCCGGGCATTCTTAGCCCTTGCCGCAAGTCCTCGAGACAGGGCAACGGGGTCACATCGATCGTGAGTCTCTGCTTGTTACCGCACTACCAATACACTAACGATTTGGATATTTGATCTGAGTGGGCCTCTGGCCCGATAGCACTAACCATCACGTGGGAATAAGTATGGGCACTTTACGTCGTACGTTTCTTCCGAAAGCTTTGTCAGACGTCCAGTTCAGCATAGCAGCACGGACGGACCGGCGCCATCCTGGCAGAGGTGGTGCCTGGCTTCACCGTGTGTGCAACGACCCGGAGTGCACAGGGCGATGGCCGAAGACCCCTATGCGGTTAGGATGTAGACCGACGGGGACCTCTCTGCTGAGCCTAGGTAGGACTACGGCGTGTCGTTTGGCCGAGGCCGGGCATGACCCAGAAAAGTGTGTCCGGCCGGAGTTAAGCGAGCGTGGTGGGTAAGTTGGTGCACCCCTGCAGGGAAGAACTAATCTATGCATAGCCGGATCCTCGGTAACGGACGCTCGGAGTTGTATCCCGATTGATACAACTAGAACTTAATGATGAGATGAGAAATGGATACCAGGGCTCTAGGATTGCTTTCTCGCAGGGAGTCGAGGAAGTATCTCTGGGCGAGGTTGATACTTATTACTACTACTACTTTATACTGTACTAATCTACACTCTTCTAATGCTGCAAGACCGCTGAAGATGCTAGTCTTTGATAGGACTAGGCCTTCTCTCTATTCTTGCATTTCTGCAGCCCAGTCCACATATACAGCCTTCCTTTGATAATGTTGCATATGTAGTGTAGATCCTTGCTTGCTGAGTACTTCGGATGAGTACTCACGGTTGCTTTGCTTCCTCTTTTTCCCCATATCCGTTTGATGCAACCTGATGACGGAGTCCCTGAGACGGTTGCCCCGCCGATGACTACTACTACTACCCCAAGGATGGCTACTTCTAGGAGTTGGCTGACGACCAGGAGTAGGTTCGGAGGGTCCCAGGCAGGAGGCCTGCGCCTTTTCGATCATAGTGTTTTTCTTTTGCCCCGCCTTTTAAAGGCCTATATGTCTTTCTTTTATATCTGTACTCAGATATCTGATGCTTCCGCTGACACTTGTAAGTGAGCTTAGGTATTCGAGCCCTCGAGGCCCCTGGCTTGTAATATAAAGCTTGTATTATTTTAATTTGTGCCTAGAGTTGTGTTGTGGTATCTTCAAGTGAGTCCTTAGGCTTGATCATGTGCATTTGCGTGTATGATTAGTGCACGATTAAGCCGGGGGCGTCACAGGTTGGTATCAGAGCCGACTGCCTGTAGGAATCCCCCTTTCCAACTCCTTGGCCGAAGTTGAGTCTAGTATCCAAAAAACTATTTTACTAACTTGGCTGTGTGGCTTACGGGCCCACGTCGCCGAATGGGTGGTACTAGGATCTTTTATTTCTCTTCCTTACTCTGGGACTCTGATCTCTCTTCTATTCAGGATAAATGATTTTGCTAAATCTAACATTAGGATCTTGTGATCACATCCACCTGGAGATTTGTATTACCCCTTTCTCGAATCGAGGGCCAAGATCTGCTTGACATGGTCCACTGACCGCAGGATCCTTTTATCTAGGGCACCCTACGTCGTCACTTGCAAATCCCTCGCTCCAATAGTTTTCCCCCTATGTTGATGTAGCCTTTGCTATGTCCCATTGTTGTAGCCCTCCATCGCATGCATGCGTGCCACCTAGTATGTCTAGGGTGTTTTCTCTTGTCCGAGCTCATACGAACAGCGTGTAATTGGCCCCGTATATGCATCGGTATGTCTTCAATGACTACTGTTGTGTACATACTGTGCCTTTGCTCATTGTTCTGATTACATCAAGAATGACTCCATACACTTGCTCCACCCCTTTGCTAAACTACCCCCCGTTGCATTTAAGCAGGATGGTTAGACCCGCCGGTCGTGGCCGCCTAAATACATGGCCGGAATGATACAACAGTTGAGCTGAATCGCCAGTTCATGGAAGGTGTCATGGCTCAGTTTCCGCGTCCCAATATGAATCAGCAACCAGCCCCAGTGACTCTCCAAGACTTTGCGTGTCTCAACCCTGTCATCTACCGCAACTCAACTCAGCCCCTTGATGCTGATGAGTGGCTCCATGACATCACTTTTGAGTTGGAGTCTACTGATGTAGCCCCTGCCAACTATGTCACCTTCACGGCTTATTACCTGAAAGGTCCCGCTGCTCAATGGTGGGACAGCCACAGGCGATCCTTACCTGTTGGAACCGCCATCACTTGGCCTGAATCCCAAGCTGCATTCCGCGTGCCAATGTCAAACCACCATGGTTAGTCTCAACATCCCCGTCGAAATTGAAGGATTGGAATTCCATGTTTCCCCCATTGTTTTGAAGTCTTCCAATATTGACCTCATTCTGGGAATGGAATGGTTGAAGACCCATACCGCTTCTATCATTTGCGCCACTAAAACCGTCCATCTACTACATCCGTCAAGCGAGATGATAAGCTACCATGTTCTTCTTTTTCGTAATGCCGAAGCACAGATTTATCCCTTGAATGCGTTAAACGCTTCTCCTTTTGTGAGAATTGAATACGCTCCAGTCTTTTCCAGTCCATGAACTTGAACTTGCTGCAGTTAAATTTGCACTAAAGTTGTGGCGACATTTCCTTCTTGGTAATCGTTGCGAGATCTTCATCGGTCATTAAAGTCTGAAGTATCTGTTACTCAGCTAGATCTAGATCTCCGTCAGCAGTGATGTATGAACACAATTATAGACTATGACTACGGTATTCTTATACCCCTGGCAAGTCTAATATCATGACCGATGCCCTGAGTCCCAAGTCTTATTGCAACAACCCCATTGCTTATAAAGCTCAACCCCTGCACGATGATCTCACTTACGGAGAGCATCCGGTCAGCGTTCTTGTTCAAGCTGAACGTCCCACCCGTCAGAAGGCGATCGAATTTCTCAAGGTTCAGTGGTCAAATCATTTTGAATATGAAGTCACTTGGGAACTCGAGGATCGTCTTCGTGATGAATACCCCGCTTTTGTTTCTGTCTACCTCCTAAAATCTCGGGACGAGATTTCTTGTAGTGGAGGAGAATTGTGACGCCCGGATAATTAAGCTACAATAATCTCATGCTAATGATGCCAGGTCATCACTCTTACTGTTGCTAATCCTCATCTGATCCAAGGTATAAGTCGAATTCAAATTCAAATTAAAGTCCAAATTTCAAATTTGTCAAACATGCAAACAAAAATGTTCAAGGTGTGGCAAATAATCCCTGGGTATTTGTCATAGTGAACCAACATGTTTATAAAGTGTTTAATTGCTCCTAAGTATTTAAAACAGTGGCTAAAAACATTATTAAATGCTTTTAAAATTATAAAAACTATTAAACTATTTTATTTAGGAGTAAAGGTTAATGTGGTAGTGGTATAATCAGTAATTCTAATTTAGGTGCTAACCATATGTTTTATGAAACTAAAACAATTTGGAAACTTAAATAAAACAGAAAAGTTTTAAAAAGAAAAACAAATGACAAAAAAAAGGAAAAAGGGGATTCCCCCTGCCCCCTGGGCCTTGCCACCGAACCGGCCCAGTAGCCCACTGCCTCCCCGGTCGTCTTCTCCTGTTCCCCAAGCCGCGTCGCTACAGGGGCAGGGCTCCCGTCCAACCACCTCACCGGCCACGCCGACGAGGGGATAAGGACGCCGATGCAGCGCCCCCTCGGGCTCCCCTCCCCACTTTCCCCTCGCTCTTTCTTCCCCCCTCCAGATCTACAACGCCCAAGCGCGCCCGTCGCCGCGTCACCGCTCTCGCCGTCGTCCTCACCTCCTCCTCCTCGACTCGGCTTCGTCGAGCCTCACCGGCGAACGACTACATCGAGGGTGAGCTGCGCCTCTCCTCCTTTCCTCTACTCCCGGTCGAACCACATCGCACACTGCTCCGGCCGCCCGCTCTGTCCTGCGCTCGGCCACGGCTAAGCACGCGCGTCGCTGCGCCTGGCCGCGCGCCTCTGACCTTTGGCCGCTCGCCGCATGGCCCAGCCACGCCTGCCTCCGCGTGCCCCGCCATCTCGCGCTCCCCGCTGTCGGCCACGGCCACCCGCAGCTGCCGTCGATGCATTGCCGCTGCTAGCTGCCGCTCCTGCTGCCTGATGCTACTGCTGCTGCTACCGCCGCCCTGCCAGCCGCCCTGTGCCGCGGCCGCGCCTCGCCCGCAGCTCACCTCCGCCGGCCAATCGCTGCGCCCGCCTCCCCGCTGTCCATTGCCGCGCGTGCCCAGCTGTGCTGCCCTCCCCCACTGGCCGCCACCGCTGGCTGCCTCGCCCGGCTTGCCTTGCCGCGGCCCCGGCTGGCCGCGCCCGGGGCCGGCGCCCGGCGCCCGTGCTCGCCCCGCCCGCACAGGCCGGGCCGGCGCACGCCCACGCCTCGCGTCCGTCCCGCCCTGCGCCCAGTAGCCGCGCATGCCGCTCGCTTCGCTGCTGCTTTGCTGCTCCCGCCGCCGCCTGTTGGTGTTGCCTGCTGCTACTAATTACTGTAGATGTGGCTAGCTTTGCGAATATTACATCGAGTAACCCCCTCGATTGCGCCTAAACTGTGGTTAAACAACTGTTAACATGAGTAAAAATAATATGGGCAGGTTGTACACTTGACAAAGTTCAAATGTTTCCATTGGACCAAATCCATTTGTTGCACGGATTAAATCCTATAAAAATCACAAAATCCTATGTTCGTATATTTTAACAGTTTCTGGAATTAACATCAAGTGGCACTTTTCAAGCGAATTTTTGATTAACCGAATGAACTCTAACAATGATGCAATTGATACCATCTTGTAGATCACAGGAAAGTGATCAATATTGATATAAGACACTAATCCATAGGATGGGCAGAACAATAGTTATAGCCTTTGGAAAACAGCTAAGTAATGTTCAAAAACTGAGCAATCCTCAGACTTAGCCAATTTTCAAGAATTCCAAATAACTGTTTAAATCTTCGGAAATTCGTAGAAATTCATCCGTAACTCGGATGGAAAAACTTTATACATCAAAGTTGATCAGAAAAACGAGACGAACCCGGATACGCTAACCACATGCCTGTCAGGTGCGCCTAACTGCCTGAACATGGAACCGTCCCCTCTGGATCATCTGTCTGACAGACGTCCGAAACCGGGAAAACTTTCTCGTTAATTTCCCGCTCCGTCTGTAGCACTTAACTTTGCGATAGATCACTCCGGCTTAGCTCGTAGTCATGTCTTGTTTTGTGATTGCTTTTGTTGCCGTGTATTCATTTGTTTCTTCTCCCCCTTTCTTCTCGGTAGACCCCCGAGACCGCTGACGATGTCCTGGAGTTCGACTACACAGGTGACGACCCTGCCTTTGCCGCCGAGCAACCAGGCAAGCACCTCCCCCTTTGAACATGCCTGTATCGCCTATTCTTTCTCCCTTCTGCTTGCATTAGAATTTGCTACTGCTTTGAGTTATCCTATTCTGATGCATAGCCTATTTATTGTAACATGCTATTGATACCTTACCTGCTTGTCCTAAACTGCTTAGTATAGGCTGGGTAGAGACCCACTAGAGACCCCACTTTGTCC
The DNA here is from genome assembly GCA_011799875.1 of Thinopyrum elongatum. Taxonomy (NCBI): domain Eukaryota; kingdom Viridiplantae; phylum Streptophyta; class Magnoliopsida; order Poales; family Poaceae; genus Thinopyrum; species Thinopyrum elongatum. The sequence goes on along the minus strand of CM022299.1, from coordinate 333,194,839 downwards.
CAGTTGCCCCGCTGGATTTTCAGATGACTCGATCAACGTGATTGACAACCAGGCCCCGACACCACACATCACCCCCCTTAGTTGTACGACACTGCAGCGTTACCATCGAGTGCCGAGGGTGATACCTCGTTTAGCACTTCTGATGTTAACTTTGTAGAGTAGCTATTCAGTCGTGGTCATCGAGGGTGATTCCTCCTTCACCGCTTCTGATAACGACGCCGTCATGCAACACCTCAAGTGTGAACCTCGAGGGTGATTCCTCCTAAGTTCACCTTGACGGATACATTGAGTAGAAATCCAACAAGGGTGATACCTCGGATTCCCTGATGTTATGGACACACAGATACTTGGACTTTACCACTGTTACTTGGAAAGGCGGGTCGGCCCTGAGGGGTAACCGCGAGTGTTGTGGAGTCGGGTTGACCTGGAGGGTACCCGAGAGACAATTACGAGGCGTGGCCGGGCATTCTTAGCCCTTGCCGCAAGTCCTCGAGACGGGGCGGCGGGGTCACATCGATCATGAGTCTCTACTCGTTACCACACTACCGATACACTAACGATTTGGATATTTGATCTGAGTGGGCCTCTGGCCCGATAGCACTAACCATCACGCGGGAATAAGTATGGGCACTCTACGTCGTACGTTTCTTCCGAAAGCTTTGTCAGACGTCCAGTTCAGCATAGCGGCACGGACGGACCGGCGCCATCCAGGCAGAGGTGGTGCCTGGCTTCACCGTGTGCGCAACGACCCAGAGTGCACAGGGCGATGGCCCAAGACCCCTATGCGCTTAGGATGTAGACCGACGGGGACCTCTCTGCTGAGCCTAGGTAGGACTACGCGTGTCGTTTGGCCGAGGCCGGGCATGACCCAGAAAAGTGTGTCCGGCCGGAGTTAAGCGAGCGTGGTGGGTAAGTTGGTGCACCCCTGCAGGGAAGAACTAATCTATGCATAGCCGGATCCTCGGTAACGGACGCTCGGAGTTGTATCCCGATCGATACAACTAGAACTTAATGATGAGATTAGAAATGGATACTAGGGCTCTGGGATTGCTTTCTCGCAGGGAGTCGAGGAAGTATCTCTGGGCGAGGTTGATACTTATTACTACTACTACTACTACTACTACTACTACTACTACTACTACTACTACTACTACTACTACTACTACTACTACTACTACTACTACTACTACTACTACTACTACTACTACTACTACTACTACTACTACTACTACTACTACTACTACTACTTTATATTGTACTAATCTACACTCTTCTAATGCTGCAAGACCGCTGAAGATGCTAGTCTTCGATAGGACTAGGCCTTCTCTCTATTCTAGCATTTCTGCAACCCAGTCCACATATACAGCCTTCCTTTGATAATGTTGCATATGTAGTGTAGACCCTTGCTTGCTGAGTACTTCAGATGAGTACTCACTGGAAGTGTGTTATATCGACTAGAGGGGGGGTGAATAGGCGATTTTTACAAATTCGTCACTGAGGAATTTCAAGGTGAGGAAATTCCTAAGCAATGAACTACTTAGCAGCGGAATAAGTACTCAGATGCATACATAACATGGCATAAGCAAAGTCATCATGATGAAATGAAATAGGCAAGAGTACCGGTAGCGTGATACACAGGATAAGCAGGCTGAAGACTAAGTGACTGAAGAAATAGGATTGAGGAAATTGAGAAGTCTTCAGTCAAAGTCTTCAAACAGTAACGATCAAATACACAGCAAGTATGCGAGGAAATGAAAGGGTTGAGGAAATAGAACCAGTAGCTCGGTGAAGACAATGATTTGGTAGACCAGTTCCAACTACTGTGACAGTTGTACGTCTGGTTGGAGCGGCTAGGTATTTAAACCTGAGGACACACAGTCCTCACCGTATTCTCCTTGAGCTAAGGTCACACAGACCTCACCCAATCACTCGTGGTAAGTCTTCACAGGTGACTTCCAAACCTTCACAGACTTGGTCACTCGGCGATCCACAATTCCTCTTGGATGCTCTAGACCATGACGCCTAACCGTCTGGAGGATGCACAGTCCTCAAAGGTAACAAGCGTCGGTTCCACACAGGAACAATCTCTTCAGTGATGCTCAATCACTTTGGGTTTGTAGGAGTTTGGGTTTTTGGGTTTTTCCTCACTTGATGATTTTCGCTCAAAGTCCTCGGAGGATGGGATGCTCTCAATGACAAGTGTCAGTTTCTCTCGGAGCAGCCAGCCAACTAGTGGTTGTAGGGGGTGGCTATTTATAGCCTAGGGAGCAGCCCGACATGATAAGACATAAATGCCCTTCAATGATATGACCGTTAGGTGGGTAGATATTTTGGGACAGCTGGCGCGTAGCACAGCAACGGTCAGAAATTTGAGTATCAAATTCCTCAGGGCTATCATGTTCCTCACTTGTAGGCAATCTGCACTGGCGAATTCCTAACTCCTCAGTCAGAACAAATTCCTCAGAGAACAGAAGATCTTCGTCTCTGTCACTGAAGAACTTGACTGAACTGTATGAGATTTCCAATGGCTTCACTAGAAAGGATTGGGTAGGTGTAGGATTTGAGATGAGCATCACTTGGAAACTTTTCCTTAGTTTTACCTCGACCCCTTTTAACAGTACGGTGTTTCCTATGACTCAAGAAGAAGAAAATGAAACTACAAAAACAAAAGTCTTCATGCTTCATGATCCTCGCATCAGTATCAAAGTCTTCAAGGTCACACCAATTTCCTCACTTTCAAAGTCTTCAAGAAAACCAAAGTCTTCAACTGAAGACATTCATTTTTAGGGGTCGACTTTCATCGTAAATATCAAACTCCTCATAGACTTATAGAACCTGTGTACACTCACAAACGCATTAGTCCCTTAACCTATAAGTCTTCAATACACCAAAATCACTAAGGGGCACTAGATGCACTTACACTCACGGTTGCTTTGCTTCCTCTTTTTACCCATATCCGTTTGATGCAACCAGATGACGGAGTCCCTGAGATGGCTGCCCCGCCGATGACTACTACTACTACCCCGAGGATGGCTACTTCTACGAGTTGGCTGATGACCAGGAGTAGGTTTGGAGGGTCCCAGGCAGGAGGCCTGCGCCTTTTCGATCGTAGTGTTTTTCTTTTGCCCTGCCTTTTAAAGGCCTATCTGTCTTTCTTTTTTATCTGTACTCAGATATCTGATGCTTCCGCTGATGCTTGTAAGCGAGCTTAGGTATTCGAGCCCTCGAGGCCCCTGGCTTGTAATATAAGGCTTGTATTATTTTAATTTGTGTCTAGAGTTGTGTTGTGGTATCTTCAAGTGAGTCCTTAGGCTTGATCGTGTGCATTTGCGTGTATGATTAGTGCACGATTAAGCCGGGGGCGTCACAAGTAGAACACGGGAGATGGACCGGCCAGGTTGCACACCATGCCCTGCCGCCTCCCATGCCCTACTCATCCTCAGAGGAGTCCCCGACCTCGGCGGTGCCGGTGGACGTGAGGTCGATGATGATGGATGTGGACGGTCCGTCGCTTCACCTACCACATGCGCCACCGAACGTTGGACGGCGGCAAGTAGGACGCGTGGCTAACAGTGCTCCCGTCGTCGGCCGCCAGCGTGGCAACCGCTTGTGCGGTCACGTCCGCGTCCGGCTACGCTGCTATTGCGTTGTGAGCGGTGACTTGAGCGAGGGCGGTGACCTCGAGCTTCATCCCCGAAGACAAGCTCTCCCGCAGAGCGTTCGCGCTTGCGGTCATGGTGGATGTGGTGCCAGGTAGCAGGAGGATGCGCTATGGTGTGGAGTTTAGCTGGGTGTTGCCGCTTTAAGTAGCGCATTCTGGTGAGGCCAAGCGTTCGGGTGCGTCATTAAGTCGTCGGAGTTGGTTCCTCGGGCACCGAGCCTCTTAATGACGGCATACGGATGGATAGCATGAATGCGGGTAGCTGCCGCCGGCTAGGAATGCACCGTGCGACGGCGCGAGGGACGAGGGTTTTTGGTGTGCCAGGGTAGTCAGCTACGGTCGTGGCAACATTGGAGATGCCTTTTGCTCACATGCGATCCCCACATGTCATTGAAAAAGCAAGATGACCCGGCATGGTCTCAGGTCCTGGGGATGTAGTTGGCTGCGCTAGAACACTCTGCGGACGTGTCGTGGCACACGCGCGCACTTCGGCGCCCCGTGCATCCTCGACGAGCCAGGTGTTGATCTGCTGGTTGTGCCACAGCGCTAACGCTACCCTCGACACCCTGAAGCCGAGCGTGTCCAGTGACAATGAGCGTGTCACTCACCGCGGTCGCCATGTCCAGAGGCGGTGTGGGAGCTGCGCCATGTTGCTGGCCCCCAGGACCCACATGAACGGTTGCCGGTGGCGAGGAGGTTGTGAGCCAGCTCCTCCATTGGACTAGTCTGCGCCACGTCATCCCGACAGGTGCGCCCCACATGTCGGTTTCCCTGTTTTACCGGCCAAATTCGAGCGTCAGTGCTCCGCGTTACGCATTAGGCGCAGAACAGGTGGTTTTTGTGCCCTGGTTCAAATGTGGTACGGTACCAAGTTGCTACCCTAGCCCCAAGTGTGGTGGTTTTGGGTACGGTACCACCCTTTTCCTTTTCAACTAGTGAAGCGTAACAATTGATTAAGTAGCCGGATGGTGTGCTAATGTAGGTGTCTGACTGCTTGAAGGAATAATTGAGGTGTGCCCGGTCCGTGCCCGCATTTAGGGGTCCAACTTACCATGTTCCGGCAGTAGTAACTACACTAGTCCCTGCGTACTACCTCTATTTTTATTTACTCCACATTTTAGCTTTGCTCAATGTCAAACTTTGTAAACTTTGACAAAGTTTATAGACAGAAATAATAACATATACAATAACAATACCATTAGATTCATTATTGAATATACTTTCACATCATATAGATTTGCTATTGTAAATGTTCATATTTTTCTATAAATTTGGTCAAATTTTATGAAGTTTGACTTCAGTCAAACCTAATATGCAGAGTAAATAAAAAGGGAGGGAGTATCTTACTCCGTGACCAAGACGGAAGGGAAAACGAGACAACATAATGTTTATTTGAGCCGTTCAAGTATAATCATGTGGTGTTGCTTATTTCTCATTCCTCTCCAACCCTCTTCTCCATCGATCATGCCGCCCTCCGGTCGACTCCATCCTCCCGCATGCCTCATTTGAACATTCCGCCGAGTATCATTCGCATGTGGGCCTAGACCATGCTTGTATTTCCAATGTTGTAATTTGTCCGACATGCATACAGACAAACGGTTCGTTTAAAGTTTCACTTTGCCTCCACTACGTGTCGCTTCCTATCTTAGTTTTGACATCCCATTCGGTTCATGCCCCGACACATCTTGACGAGATCGATTGATGTTGAGAGATCAAGTGCGTGTCGTGCAAGGAGATAAACGTTAGGTGTGTTTCTATGATAGCAATGACCCGGGGGGGGGGGGGGTCTGTGTGGTTCGGAGGGAGTATATTGTACGTTCAAAAGCGAAACAAACGTACTGTACCCACCCTAGTCCTCTTTCAATCGATCTCCGGACCCCGAGATGAAACCGAGAGAGAACGAATGGGTGCATGTGTGATACCTAAGGCGGATTCAAAATTTTGAACCGGTGATCATAGCATCAGCAAATCATATATAAAGGGTATTCAATGTTCGTTTCGCTTTTGAATGTACAATATACTCCAACCGATCCTTTCTAGTTTACATATAAGTTTTATGTGTAGTCAAAGTATCTCTACTTTGATCAAACTTACAGAAAAAAGTATCAACATTCAACAACGCCCAATCAATATTGTTAGATTCGTACGTACTCCTAGATTTGTATTCAAACAGAGATGGTTTCCAATTTGTTTTCAAACACGTGAATGTGCTTGTTCTCGCGCATGCTCTTCCTACTAGGACTTCTCCATGTATAGCCAGTCCAATAGTAACTTTTTTAAGCTCCCTGTCCAATAGTAGTAGAAGTAGTAGTACTAGTGGAGTACTGACAACATCTGTAGTAGAGTATGCAGTGCTCATAGTACCAGTAGTATACTCCCTCCGTTTTTATTTACTCTGCATAAAACAGAGGGAGTACTAGTAACACTCGGCAGACCTCTCTCTCTTCTAGTAGTATAAATGACACGGGCGGGGGAGGGGGAGGGACGTTGGTTTGCTCTCAACTGCGGTCCCACAAGCGAGAGAAAACGCAAGATGAAGCACGTTCCATTCGGTGAGCGACATGGAGGGTCCAGCGTGACGGGGTGCAACGCGAACACGACAAGAGTGATGTACACCGTCCGTTCCTCCACTAAGTCCGACCACCAGTCACCACCGCGCCCCAATCCTCCTCACCTTATCTCTCATCTTTCTCGAGATATCATTTTTCGATGAAATTCTCTAGATACCATTTTTCGATGAAATTCTCAAGATATCATAAAAAAATGCATCCTGATGTTCCGTGCAATGCACGGGCATCTTGCTAGTCATCTTGAGATTTACGAAGTCACCGCCTCGTCGTCGACAGGAACGGTGGGGAGGTTCGGACGTTTGCCACGTGAAACTCCGAAACTTTGGTCCAATCCCACCCCACAACTCTCCAGGCTCCAGCCGTCCGGCTTTGCAAACTCCGCACAGTCAAAACCGATTGACCGGTCGTCACTGGAACCACTATTCACACCAGAACCTTCGCTGCTCGGCCTACGCCAGCTACTTGCTGGCCGGTCACCACTGCCCCAAAACCACACCTCCTCTCCAGCCCATCCCCCCACCTTTCGATCCCTAGCCCGCATCAACCGTCCCCTAATTCGCCGGAAATGCAAGGTGCGCCACAAGATCACGTACTACAAGATGATGACACTGGAGCGCCGCGCAGAAATCGCGGCGGCGGTCGGCACCATAGACCTTTGTTCCCAAGCTCGCTTTGTGGCGGGCCAATCCCTGAGTTCTCTGGAGCCAAGCTCCAAGGAGGAGGATGCCGATCCAATGTTCATGGCGGAGGTCACGGCGCAGAAGGCGCCCGATGCGTATGAGACAATGGACGTCGACTTTGTGCCGGCGTCCGGGTCCCCCTTGATGTAGGCGGACCAGCGGTTCAACCTGGCGATCCTAAAGGAGGACCGGGAGGCAGATGCTCAACTCGACGCGGAGCGCGCGCATGCCGCTGCCATCGAGGCCCTCATGCAGGCGGAACCGGATGTTGTGGATGTGAACCGGGCAGCGGAAGCTCAACTTGACGCGGAGCGCACGGATGCCGCTACCATCGAGGCCCTCCTACAGGCGGAACCGGACGTCCTGGACTTGAACCGGGCGGCGGAGGCTCAACTCAACGCGGAGCTCGCGGATGCCGCTGCCATCGAGGCCCTCCTGCAGGCGGAACCGGACGTCCTGGACTTGAACCGGGCGGTGCTTGCGTCAGTGCAGAGCGCCCGCACGCTCCGCGTGAACGAGTAGTTGGAGGCCAAGGACAACCACGGTGCGGAGACACACGTCGGCAGCTATGGCTGGTTCGCGCTGGCAGCCAAAGATGACGAGGTCGTCTCGTTCCGCGAGCAGTGATAGTTTTTATTTATGTTGTTTTTTTAGGGATCTTTTGCTGTGTAAAAACATACATTTATGCAAGTCGCCTGACTTTCATCATTTGGGTCAGTCGGCCATTTCAGGCGGTTGGATGAATATCCTATGTCTCCTGACCCTTCTTCCTCACCTCTTCTTCTTCCCCAACAGACCACCGCACGGGCCGTACGGATCTTCCCCAACATGCGGTTGGATAAACATACTGTATGAACGAAAATTATGTGTCAGTGGTAGGATGGCTGAGTTTGGTTTGATCACATGCGGTAGCACGTGTCAGTGAGGGTGCGTTCCCTTGTTTGGGTTTGTGGCATGCAGGAGCGACTGTGTGAGGGTGCGGTGCGACCGCGACAGCCATGTGCAAGTGTACCTCCTTTTCATTTTGAAAACTTTAGGCAAGCTTGGCAAAAATGTGTGGCAAAGTATGGCAATGCAAGGCCTAGACCCAAACAGGATACAAGTACGTACGTACTACTTGTGTTAAAAAAGAAAGGTGGGGTTTTCCTTCGTGGGATTGATCGATACAAATCCTCGTTTGACGTGTCAATTAATGCGTATTTTTTCTCCAACGCCCAAAGAGCTAACCATCTCACTCCTCATTGCTTGATTAATGCAGCGCCATGCAAACCAACCTTCTTACTTCCGCATGCATGCAAGGGTATATTAATGTCCTTGGTTGCTAGTACGAGGCAAACCCCATCAATTTTGCCTCGATTAGTGTTAGTGGCCTTCTGCAAATTGTAATTTTGATACTGGCCTTGTATACAAAAAGATGGAGGTAGTAACTATTTGACTTCCTTCCCCATTGCGGTGACGTCAACGATATCTCGAACGTTGTGGTTTGGCGAAGTGCGTTCGACGGAGCACACCATTGAGGGAGACCATGGTAAGTCATTCGCAAGTGCCGCCTGCAAGCCGAGACAACCGCCTTCTTTCCATCCAGGAAGTCCGTTGAACCAAAGGGCGCGTAAATGTACTAGTACTACACAATAGCATCGTCCGTCCAGCTTAGTGCGGTAAGGTGGTTTCTCGAAGAAGACGATGGAGAAGGGGAGTCAGCGAAGAGTGAAATGATGGTTACTTCGTCCGTGCTTTGTGATTTGATGCCTCACTGCTTTGTGATTTGTGATTGAAGGGACTGGGGAGTAGACTCTGTGCTCTATACTGTACATGCGTCCAAGCACAAAAGAAAGAGGAGAGAGGTTGCATTTTTCTATTCCTTTAATCAATCAATTAGGGATCTTCGGTTCCATCTTTTTGGCTTTGGCAGCACTGTCCACAATGGTTCCCATCAATGCCAAAAGCTATTTTCACATTTGGCTACACATTGTGGATGCCCTTAAACGTACCACTTGGTTTTGCTCCTGTGTGCTATCTATACAAATCTCGATTATATTGATCTAAAAAATTATAGTATCAAGATTAGTAAAAAGGAGGTGATTTTGTCGCGCGGAAGGCGGGGGAGGTTTCTTATTTTTAGAGGACGTTGGCCTGGCGGTTTGCTAACATGCGGTCCCATGTGTCAGTGCATTACCAAGCCGATCCGCGTCCCACATGAGGCAGAACAACGGCAGAAGCAACACGTGGTTAACTTGAAGAAGATGAGGGAGAAGCGGATTCAGCAACGAGTGAAATGATAGTTGCTTCATCCCTCCAACTTGTTTTTTTAGCATTACTTTGCCCCTCCAACTTAACTATGGGAAAGGTGCAACTTTGTGATTTGACGCCTCAGGCTAGTCATAGTGGGTAGTAAATTAGACTAGTAACATATGCACATTACTAGTCTATGTTACTACCATCATAGTGGGTAGTAACATAAGTGTAGTGTCATGCAAGCCTTCATTTATTATATTGTAGACTCATTTTGCATTGGGGTGCATTATGTTACGGTAACATATTATGTTACCACAAGCACCTCTCTCCTCATTAACTCCATGCCACATAAGCATATATGTCTTGGGATGCATTATGTTACTACCTAAGTTACTCCCACTATGGCTAGCCTCATTGCTCATTACTACGCCGATGCCATGACTGGGGTGCTTCACCCCTGCTACTCTGCACTGTTATTTCAGTATGGCACGTGGACCTGGTTGCTTGATGTCCCACATGCCGGCGAAAGGGACTAGAACATTTATGAAAGCGAGCGCTCCACTCTTACGACGGAGGAGTACACGACACGGCAGCCCAGTGAACTGTTACTTGTACTGTAGTACTACTATAGTTTTGCTGTTTCGCACGATCCATCGATACAAACTCGATTAAATAGGCAAGGGCAGGATTTTTTTCCCGCGCGGTAGATGATACTAGCCATACATTTCAAAGGAAATTTTAAAGTATGCAAACTGAATAATTAAGTAACAATATGAGATCTAGTAAAACTAAAAACACATATGATTTATTGAGTTAGAGTGTAGTAGTAGTGCTGTATTGCATAGTTGTTAGATGTAACATGCGAGAACGTGTAGAGATGTACTTTTGGAGGGCCTACAGAGAGAAATTGGGCATAAAGTGGATTCAAATATTTGTATTTGTCTTCATTGCATTTGTAACTCATATCTACGATTTGTATATTAGACGTGAATGCTTGTTCGCTCTTACGAAACCAGTACAACAATAATGGGGTGGCGTGTGCCAATTTATGCACTGGCACGTTGGCCTACTCGGCTCCACAGAGAGAGCGAGAGAAGAGATAAATACACGGGCGGTCAGTGTATTTCAAGCGAAAAGCGTAATACGGTCACCGGACTTTAGAATACGCGTGTGTGTATAATCACCACACCAGCTCCTGTGTGTTAAAACAGACGGCTCAGCATACCAATACAAGGCCACCTTGTCCGCTGTGCCCGCGGTCATGACTTCGAACCACCGTCCAATATTTTTTTATCGTTTGTTTTCATTCTTATACACGTCGACAGGTTGGCCCAATGGTAGTGAGATAATGTGATGCAACAATAGAGGTGCCACGTGGAGCGTTTAACTGGTCAACTAGTCGTGTCTTGAGCAAATACAGAGCTGTACGGTGAGCCCGTGACTGTATAATAACCACAAAACGTAAATGGTGACCGTAATGAGTGGATTCTGAAGTCCAATGTATGTATCATGCTTTCGCTTCAAATACAATGATCGTCATTGTATATATCGCGAGCGAAAGATGAAACATGCGTGAATGTGCTGGGGGCGTACTTTCAGAGGACCTGGAGATAGTTTGTGTGCGTACGTGAAAGGGGCATAGAGGGGGTGTATGCGATGGAGAGAGAGAGATGCTCTTCTTTTCTCTTTATTATGACTAACTTTATATATAGTATAAAAATATAAAAATTCACTGTGCGGAATAAATATCATTGGGTGCACCATGCAATGCAAATTAAAGTTCATACTCCTCCATATAACTTTGTAATGTTGTATATATGTAGAAATTCTAAAATAATTTTTTGGCCACACTTTGTGTGGTTTTATTCAAAAGGAATGTTGTATGCGAAATAAACGTGAAGAGAGGGCTTTTTAGATCAATGGGGTACGTGATGTAACATGTGTGAATGTGTAGTTGACATATTTGGCAGGGCCTAGAGAGGTATGTGTATGTATTACGTATTTGAGAGGCGTGGATAGAGGGGGCCTCCACGCTGGGGGGGGGGGGGGGACATGGGAGAGATAGCACGAGAAATGAGAGAGGTCTAGAGAGAGACGACTAGGATGTCACGGCAAGAGATGCCCTTGAGTGTGTATATGCAAGGGGGGAGGGGATAGAGGCACGAGGAGAAAATATTTTGTGTGGTGTCTGTGTTGGTATGTGTGGGTGTGAGAAGATAACGAGACCTGGGGCCAGAGGGTGTGTCACTGTGTGAGGTCCAGTGGGCCGAGGTGAGGCCCTTGGTTCGGTTCCGTCCTGCACCACATTGGTCGGCCCGTGACGCATTCAGGGAGACCCATGGAGGACTAGTCGTACAAGACAAAGATACCAGAGTCGTGAAGGACTCTGTGTCCACTGACAAAGCCGGCTAGGATTTGTAACCCTAGGTCCTCGGACTAAGGTAACCCCTTATCTCTGATATTACCATTCATCCAACCTAACTTTAAGGGGCATCCTACAGAATGCTCTGCTAGAATCATACTCGTCAATTAGGAAGAGAGGTGGAGACAATGCGTGCGAGACAGGCCTAAAGATAATGTGCGTGCGGGAGACACGTAGGCAGGTCTATGTATATAGAAAGGGTCGATGGGGATTGTGCGTGTGTATGCTTGTAAGAGGAAGAGTGCTTGTGATAAAGGTTAGTGAAAACAGTCATAAATGGTTGCGAGAGGGAGGGAGGGTTATATCGAGAGCATGTCTGCGAGAAAGACACCTCGGGAGAGAGTGTGTGAGCATGTGTGAGAGACCACCGATGGATATACACCGTGTGCGCGTATGTGTGAGAGAGAAAGTCAGCGCGTGTATGAGGAGGGGCCTATGGAGAGTGAAACTACACGTAAAAGACTGATGTACATATTGATTAAAAATATAAATTGTATCCAAATATTAGGATGGGATCATGATATTTGCAATTCACGTAAGGAACGGTCATTGATCCATCAGACATCTATATTCTATCGAATTTGAGCATGTCTATGTTATTATTCGACATAAATGATCCATAGAGTTAGTATTTTGAACTCCAGACAATGCATCGCTTTAGCAATCAAATATAAACATGAGTATAGTTCATGTTGTGTGTGTAAAGCACATTATACATACAAAAGTTACATAATGAACATTATAAATAGCTAGCTATGAACTAGCATACATTTGAATTCAACTTAAGGTGGTTTAAAAAATTCGAATTCAACATGAAGTCTATTCAATTATTTGAATTCGAGATCATGGCATTTGTAAATGATACCTAAATTATGGGGGCACCAATATCTGCTCTGCTTTTGTACATAATAGCATATATATAGTTGTGTACAAAATAGATTCAAATTTACCTCCTCCATTTCAAAATAATCATAGTTATAGGATTTTTAAGTGTCAAAATTTCAAAAAGAAGCGCATAATTTGATGAGGTTTTCAAACATACAAGGTCAAATTTAACGTTGTCTATTTAGGTCAATCCTCAAAGTTCAAGAGTACTCTAAACGTGAATGCTTCTGTTTCAAAATTTCGAATGAAGCGCCAAAAGAGCTTCTACTCACCCGAAACCGCGTGAGACCAATGTTTGGTAGAAAAATTACTTTTCTAACTCTGCCTCGTGAAGCCTACCGGCCCGACGTCTATAGGTCTAAACCGGGGTAGGTTTGTAACTTCATCTAGACGCCACACAACCGCCTCCGAAAAACATTCATACACCATGGCCGCCTAAACACACATTCGCTCAGCCAAAATCACTCCCGACAACTATTTGGGACACATGGAGTTACCGTCCTACCCCCGACCCGCAGTAGGTCCAAAATTTAAGAGGGGGGAAAGTTTGTACTTTCCCCAAATTTTAAACAAGCGCGTCCCATCTGTTAAAAAAAAACAAAAACAAGCGTGTCCTAGACTGAAACATGGTTCCCCCTTAGCTCCCCCTGCCAACCCCGCCCCCTGTCTGATTCCCCATTCTTACTCCGTGGGCGCTAAAACTACCTCTCCACCAGCCGTGAAACACCGGCGTCCTCCGTCCGCCACCCCATCCCACCCATCAACCGCCGCCCTCCTCCATCACGCCGGAGCCGATACCCCGACGTCGTCGTCCACCGCAACCGCAACCACAACGCCCTCCATGGCTAGTAGTTGAAGCCGAGGCCGAGCTGCCTCCAGGACGCCGACGTGCGCCGTACCCGAGCCAGTTCAACCACGCCGTCCTGCGCCTCACCGCTCCAACGTCGCCACCGCCCACCGCACCGGAGCTGTTCCCGCTACGCCATCCTTCGCCGCCTCGGATCTGCTTCCCCTTCACCGACAGACGGCCACTGCAACACGGTCAAGAATTTGGCCATGGGTTCGTCCAAGGCTCCACCCACCTCCAAAACATCGGTTCCACCGGTAAAAAGAAGAACATCGCCGCGATATCAGGAGGACACGACACTGGCAATTGGAACTAGTACTCCTCTTCCCTTATTCGTGCAAATCTTACGTGTCTACTTGCATGGTATTCATCCCACAGAAGACACTAGTTGACCGCTTCTTCCTACACCTTCTTCCTGATACTAGATGTTCCTAGTAACTCGCGATGCACAAGGTTTCTCCTCATATACTATTTCACCTTATCTAGAGGTCCGTCGCCCCCTTGGATTTCAATTCCTAGTCAGTTGATTCCCAATTAAAGGAAGCATTCCCCGGCGTAACAGGCGCTAGTCTGCCTATTACGCCGGGGAAGGAGCGCCTCGGTGTTTATCTTAGGGGTGTGTGGGGCCTAGGAGCTGCTGGCGCCCGATCTGGAGGTAGGCCGAGCTTAAAGGGATGGCCGGGGGGCGCTGCCAAGCACGACGGTGGTGTGAGGTCGAGGGGAGGGCGGGGCAGCGGAGGCAGGGGTCTGGGCCGGTGGTCGCTGGCAGTTCGAGAAAGATCGTCAACAGTGACTGGCGGGAGGTAGACGAAGGCCATCTGCCCGTTCCTTGTAGATCGGACGGTTCATAAAAAAATTGACTGACCTATTTATTTTTAGTCGACTGTTATTTTGATAGGACCACATGTGGTGGTGTGCTAGAGGAGTACCTGCATTTCCCAGCCATCCCTGTGCTCATATATTACAAAATCATACGGAGTAGAATTTAAATTTTGTTTGCCATGCAATGTTGTAGAGCTATCATATGTATCCTGTCATTTATTTTTTAGCCACCTGCTATCTGCTACTTTTATAGTGCACTAGTTCTGCACACACTTCACCCATACTCTCACTATTGTTTTTTTATGCATGGGTATTTCAGCCTCATCCAACTGGTTGATAGAAGCACGAAATAAAAGAGAGAAGCAGCTCCATCTTTCTTTGAGCTTAGGCAAGACATGTTTCGGTGCTATAAAGGGTGCAGTGTCAGCAGATGGAGACGGTAAACGTAGCTCTAGAGTTGATGATCTCGCTCGCCATGAACCACCATCCCAGGTGCTTGCTTTAACTTCATGGTGTCATATGTGGTTTCATGTTGCATATGGTGTCTAGCTTGTATTCGAAAGGCCGAAGTCGGTCTTTATTAAGATAAGGAAAGATATTTTTTACATGAACCACCATCCCGGGAGCACCAGAAGACAAATAGCTAGTCAGGGCACTGGCCGAGCCAGTGGCAAGCCCAGCACAGACAGGCATCACCTGGAAGCCAACTAAAAAGCCATGATGGTGGCGAAGCAGCCCGCCTCCCACCAGGCTCTCAGGTCCTTGATGATCATGCTCACCACTCTAGCCGGATGTCTAGCTTGTATTGCTTCCAATTTGGTTAAATTGCATCTGCTTAGCTTACACATTATACCTTTGAATATGACATGCCTTCCTGTTTTTGGTACATACTAGTACATCTGTCTATTAACCATGTTCTTACATCAAACTAATGTTCTTGTGTATCCCTCATCAATCACTTATGATGAGACAGTCACCCCAGTGGGTTACTGTGTGAAAAGATGCTCTTTTAAAGAATGGAGTGTCAGCCTCCCCACATGATTCTCAAGAAATAGCAAGGCTAGATGAAGATAGTGAACGTAGCTCTGTAGTTGATGGCCGCATTTCCCCTACACCACCATCGCAGGTGCTTGCTCTAACTTGGCAGCGTGATATGTGGTTTCATGTTGCATATGGTGTCTAGATTGTAATTCTTCCAATCTGGTTAAATTGCATGTGCTATTCTGCTTAGTTTATACATTATACCTGTTAATGTGACATGCCTTCCTGTTTTTAGTACACAGTACATCTGTCTATTAAGCATGTCCTTACATAAAACTACTGTTTTTTTGTATCCCGCATCAATCAATATGACGAGACACCTTTAGTATATGCAGTGTGATATTGGTTGCTTCTTTCATATGATTTATAGCATGCGCTGCTTCTAATTTGTTGAAACACCATTTATGATGGGACGCTTTTAACTTGGCAGAGTCATATTGGTTGCATCTTTCATGTGGTGTCTAGCTTGCATTGCTTCTTATTTGTTGAAATGGCTTCTGCTTAGTTTACACAAATAGTTGTGAATATGCCATGCCGTCCTTTTTTTCGTACATATTCCATCCTGGTATCATGTGTTTGCCTTACATCAAAGTAGTGATTGTCAGTATCATGCATGAATGAGTTCTAAAGAGTGAATTTTATTGCTTTTTCTGGTCGGTTTTACTTGACAATTCAAAATCAATAAAGCGGAAGGAAATTAGCAAGGCAGTGGATAAAGGTGCTCCTTCCAAACGGAGGGCCTCTACAGATTCTACTCCGCCACCCCCAAGAAGATTTGCAAGACAACACATGCATAAACACTCAACATAGTTGTGTTGATGATGAGAACATCTCCCCTAGTCCACCATCACAGGTGCTCCCTCTAACTTGGCACTTTTATATGTGGTTGCATGTTATGTATGATGTCTAGCTTGTATTGCTTCTAATTTTGTTGAATTCCATCTGCTTACTTTACACATTATACTTGTGAATAAGACACGTGTTCCTGTTTCTAGAACATACAATATCTGTCTATCACACCATGTTCTTACATCAAAGTACTACTGTTGTGTAACCTGCAACAATCACTTATCATAAGACACGTTTAACTTGGGAGTGTGATATAGGTTATATCTCGCATTCTTTTCTAGCTTGTACTACTTCTAATTTGTTGAAATGGCACTTATGACGAGACAGTTTTAACTTGGTAGAGTGATATTTGTTGCATCTTTCATATGGTGTCTAGCTTTCATTGCTTCTAATTTGTTGAAATGCCTGCTGCTTAGTTTACACATCATAGCTGTGAATATGCAATGATGTCCTTTTTTCTTACACATTCAATCGTCCTATCATGCGGTCGCCTTACATTAAAGTAGTGCTCGTCAGCATCCTGCATCATTGAGTTCTGAAAAGCGAATTTTTATTCATTTTTCTTGTGGGTTTGACTTGACAAGGTAATAAAATTAAGAAAGAGGAACGAATAAATTAAGGCAGGGACTGATGGCGGTCTTCCGGTGAAACCGGCATCCCAGGAACTTTCTCTAGCTTGGCAGTGTGATATTGTCTTGCATGTTGCATACGGTGTCTAGCTTGTATTGCTTGTAATTTGATTAAATTACTTCTGCTTAGTTTACACAAATAGTTGTGAATATGCCATGCCGTCCTGTTTTTCGTACATATTCCATCCTCGTATCATGTGTTTGCCTTACATCAAGGTAGTGATTCTCAGTATCATCATGAATGAGTTCTGAAGAGTGAATTTTATTGCTTTTTCTTGTCGGTTTTACTTGACAATGCAAAATCAATAAAGTAGAAGGGAATTAGCAAGGCAGTGGATAAAGGTGCTCCTTCCAAACGGAGGGCCTCTACACATTCTACTCCGCCATCCCCCCAAAAAGATTTGGAAGACGACACATGCATAGACACTCAACGTGGTTGTGTTGATGATGAGCACGTCCCCTTTGTCCACCATCACAGGTGCTCCCTCTAACATGGCACTATTATATGTGGTTGCATGTTATGTATGATGTCTAGCTTGTATTGCTTCTAATTTTGTTGAATTCCATCTGCTTACTTTACACATATTATACTTGTGAATAAGACACGTGTTCCTGTTTCTAGAACATACAATATCTGTATATCACACCATGTTCTTACATCAAAGTACTACTGTTGTGTAACCTGCAACAATCACTTTTCACAAGACACGTTTAACTTGGGAGTCTGATATAGTTTACATCTCGCATTATTTTCTAGCTTGTACTACTAATTTGTTGAAATGGCACTAATGACGAGACAGTTTTAACTTGGTAGAGTGATATTCGTTGCGTCTTACATATGGTGTCTAGCTTTCATTGCTTCTAATTTGTTGAAATGCCTTCTGCTTAGTTTACACATCATAGCTGTGAATATGCAATGATGTGAATATGCAATGGCACTAATGACGAGAGACCTTTAACTTGGTAGTGTGATGTTGTTTGCATCTTGCATATGATTTATTTCTTGTACTGCTTCACATTTGTTTAAATGCCAGTTATCACGAGACACTGTTAACTTGGCAGAGCGATATTTGTAGCAACTTTCATATGGTGTATACCTTTCATTGCATTGCTTCTAATTTATTGAAATGCCTTCTGCTTAGTTTACACGTCATAGTTCTGATTATCTCATGCCGTCCTGTTTTCCGTACATATTACATCCTCCTATCATGCGGTTGTCTAACATCAAAGTTCAGTTCGTCTGTATCACGCATCAATTTGATCTGAAGAACTAAATTTTTATTCCTTTTTCTTGTCGGCTTGACTTGACATGGCACAGAGAAAGAGGAAGGAGCACAGAATGGCAGGGGATGGTGTTAGTACTCAGGACACACGGAAACAGAAGCGGAAGAATTATGCAGATTCTGCTGGTACTGATGGTGCAATAGAAGGTCAAAGTCCACCGGAAAATTGTACAAACGCGGTATCCCGTGCTACACGAGCAGCAAAACAATCCTAACAGAAACTAATAGCTGCCACCAAACAAGCAGTGACAGCCCTAGTTGTTGCAACACCTTCCACAGTACCACCAGCTGCACGAGTTACTCGTTTGTCAACTCAGCTAGCAGCACGTTCCCAAGCTCCCTTGCCACCTGACACTACTTCCGAAGCACTCTTGACACAAGACGAGTTGGCAAGATCAGATGAACCTTGTGAGCTTCAACAGCAAGAAGGTAGTTGCTGGAGTCAAGTTACAGTTGCATGCTTCTTTATATGTAGTCTCACAGTTTGATGTACACTAACACTTCCTATGTTCGTTGTTGGACTTCCACACCTTGTCTTCAAGTGATGTGTTGGGTGAGTTCATGCCATGAACATCATGAACAAGACCGCCGACAATGCTCTAGCTCATGTCCAACGGTCAAAGAAAGCCTCACCCGATCTTGCTTTGAATGCCAAGGCAATTCCGGAACAAGAAGAAGAGGAAGAAGAAGAGAGTTGCCCCGAAGACACCAAATATGCTTACCACGAGCACATGGCTCTTGCATCAAGGCAATTTTGGGGCAACAAGAGAAACTCAAGGCCCAACTTATCCAAGAACAACTCAAGTGGCTCAAAGGGAAAGCAATGTGTGAGAACTTGCTATAATTGTGGCAATGTAAGTCACTTTGTGGTGGATTGCCCTTATGAGAAGAGGGAAGACAATGGTGGCAAGCTCATCCACAAAGACAAGGCCAAGTCCTTCCCGAACAAGAACAACTTCACCAAGAAGGTACCTCAAAAGGGGTTGGTGTCACAAGAAGAGTACATCTCGATGATGATGATGAAGATACAAGTGGTGAAGGAATGGTTACGGCCATCGTGGCCATTGCCACCTCTTCCCCAACCAAGGTGTCACTCTTCAGCGCCCCCAACGAGAACCTCATTGCCAAGTGCCTCATGGACAAAGGTACCAACAAGGTAACCTCCAACATCAAAACTTCCATCACTACTACTCCTTCATTGTTGGATTGTGTGGATGATCATGTAGAGGCAAAGGTGGATGAGAAAGAGTTCGATAAGTTCTTGGGTAAGCTCAAAGGTGAGACCAAGAAGAACTTTGTTGCTCTCTTGGAGCAAATTGGTGAGGCCAATGATATCATTGAGTCTCATGAGGATACCATCTCTAAGTTAGAAGGGCATAGCCATGACTATGTCGATGAAATTGCGGATCTTTCCATTGCTCTTGAGGAAGAGTGAGGTCTTCGTTTGGCTCTTGAGGAGTCACACAATGATGATCTTGCTAAATTAAGGAAAGATCATGATCGTGCCCTTGTTCTTACTCATGTGCTTAAATCTGAGAAGGTTGCACTTGGGGTTGGCCATGATAGACTCAAGGAAGAGTTTGACATACTTGACAAGGCTCACAAGGTCTTGAAGGGTGTTCATGCCTCCCTCAAGGAGTCTCATGGTCAACTCCAAGTGAAACTATCCAAGGAGATTACCACTTGTCCTTCTTTTGTTTTAATTGATAACGCCCATGCTACTAACCCTTGATGTGAGCATGTGCACCTTGCGGAGGAGAATGCCAAGTTGAAAGAGCAACTTCAGAAGGGCCTTGTGACTTGCATACAAGGTGAGAATAACCTCAATGACCTTTTGAGCAATCAAAAGGAAGTTGTGGCAAAGGAAGGACTTGGGTTTGGACCCAAGTCAAAGAAGAAAAGCAAGAACAAGACTACGCAACCTCTCCCGCTTAAGGAGACCTTTGATACGTCTCCGTTGTATCTACTTTTCCTAACGCTTTTGCTCTTGTTTTGGACTCTAATTTGCATGATTTGAATGAAACTAACCCGGACTGATGTTGTTTTCAGCAAAACTACCATGGTGTTGTTTTTGTGCAGAAATAAAAGTTCTTGGATTGGAACGAAACTTTTTGGAGATTTATTTCAGAATAAATAAAAAATATTGGGACCAAGAACCACCGGAGGGGGTGCCCTGGCTGGGCACGATACACCAGGGCGCGCCCCTCCCTCTGGCGCGCCCTGGTGGGTTGTGCCCACCTCGCGGCCCCTCAGACCCTAATTCCAGCACTATAAATCCTATTTTCGGAGAAAAAAATAGGAGAGGAAGTTTCATCGTGTTTTACGATACGGAGCTGCTGCCACCTCCTGTTCTTCATCGGGAGGCCAGATCTGGAGCCCGTTCGGGGCTCCGGAGAGGGGAATCTTCAGTCTTCGTCATCACCAACCCTCCTTCATCGCCAATTCCATGATGCTCCCCACCGGGAGTGAGTAATTCCTTCATAGGCTCGCTGGTCGGTGAGGAGTTGGATGAGATTCATCATGTAATCAAGTTAGTTTTGTTAGGGCTTGATCCCTAGTATCCACTATGTTCTGAGATTGATGTTGTTATGACTTTGCTATGCTTAATGCTTGTCACTAGGGCCCGAGTGCCATGATTTCAGATCTGAACCATTTATGTTTTCACCATTATATCTATGTTCTAGATCCGATCTTGCAAGTCATATTCACCTATTACGTGTTATGATCCGTAAACCCCAGGGTGACAGTAATTGGGATACTTTCCGGTGATGACCGTAGTTTGAGGAGTTCATGTATTCACTATGTGTTAATGCTTTGTTCCAGTTCTCTATTAAAAGGAGGCCTTAATATCCCTTAGTTTCCTTATGGACCCCGCTGCCATGGGAGGGTAGGATAAAAGATGTCATGCAAGTTCTTTTCCATAAGCACGCATGACTATTTACGGAATACATGCCTACATTATATTTATGAAATGGAGCTAGTTTTGTATCACCCTAGATTATGACTGTTATATGATGAATATCATCCAACAAATTCACCAATCCAATACCTACGAATTTTCCTCATATTGTTCCTGCTAAGTTACTATGGCTGCTGTTACTGTTACACCTGCTACAAAATCATTGCTATCACTGTTACTGCTACTGTTACTGTTACCACTACTATTAAAACTATCATATTAACGTGCTACTGATCACTCCGCTGCAGATATTTAATCTCCAGGTGTGGTTGAATTGACAACTCAACTGCTAATATTTGCAAATATTCTTTGGCTCCCCTTGTGTCGAATCTATAAATTTGGGTTGAATACTCTACCCTCGAAAACTGTTGCGATCCCCTATACTTGTGGGTTATCAAGACCTTTTTCTGGCACCGTTGCCGGGGAGCATAGCTATATTTGTTGAGTCACTTGGGATTATTATCTATTTATCACTATGAAGAATTTGAAGGATACAAAAACCAAGATCATTCCCTCTAGGATGAGGGGAGGTAAGGAATTGCCATCACACTCTGCACTTGATTCACCTTCTGTTTTGAGTAGACTTGCTACACCACCACATGCTATTAATCCTGATATGTCGCAAGTTATTGATGATGCTACTTATGCTATGAATGATACTCATGATGATGCTAGTACCTTGCTTGATGATAATGTGCCACTAGGTGAATTTCTTGATGAACAAATTGCTAGTGCTAAAGATATTGAAAATGCTGAAACTGATGAAGTACTTGAAACTGAAAATCTTGAAACACCTATTAGACCTAGCTCTCATAGATATGAAATGCCTAAGATACCTGAAGGTTATGTTATGGATGAGGAGATAGCTAGAGATTTTCTTGCTTGCAATGATAGAGATGACCTTAAGAAATTACTATGCAAACTGAAAGAAAAATCTTTGAATGCTAGAATGAAATGTGATCCTAAGTTTGCTACTTCACCTATCTTTGTTACCGATAAGGATTATGAATACTCTGTCGACCTAGAGTTAATTACTTTGGTTGAATCTGATCCTTTTCATGGCTATGAAACTAAAACTGTAGTGGCACATCTTACTAAATTAAATGATATAGCCACCCTATTTTCTCATGATGAGAGAATTCTCTACTACTATATCCTCAAATTATTTCCGTTCTCATTAAAGGGTGATGCTAAGATATGGTACAATACTCTTGCTCCTGGTTGTGTGCGTAGTCCCCAGGATATGATTTACTACTTCTCTGAAAAATATTTTCCTGCTCATAAGAAAGAAGTTGCTTTACAGGAAATATTTAACTTTGTGAAAATTGAAGAAGAGAGTCTCCCACAAGCTTGGGGGAGGCTTCTCCAATTGCTTAATGCTTTGCCTGATCATCCTCTTAAGAAAAATGAAATACTTGATATCTTCTATAATGGACCAACCGATGCTTCTAGGGACTTCCTAGATAGTTGTGCTGGTTGTGTTTTCAGGGAACGAACTATTGAACAAACTGAGGAATTATTGAATAACATATTGAAAAATTATGATGATTGGACTCTTCCCGAACCACCGCCTAAACCCACTCCGAAGAAGAGGGGTATCTTATTTCTCAGTCCCGAAGATATGCAAGAGGCAAAGAAATGTATGAAGGAATAAGGTATTAAAGCTAAAGATGTTAAGAATTTACCACCTATTGAAGAAATACATGGACTTGACAAACCACCACCTCCATAGGTGGTAGAGGTAAATTCTTCATTAAAGTTTGATGAAGGTGACATCCCTTATAATAAACATCCTAGTTAATGCCTTTATGAGTTTGACAATTACATTAGAAAACAAGATCACTTCAATGCAAATGTTATGAAACAATTGAAATACAACTCTGATATGATTGCTCGCTTGAGTGACTTGTTATTTAGAATCACTAATGATGTTAGATGTTTAGGAAAACATGCCTCTATGGTTCAAACTTAGTTAGAACAAGTTGCTAAATCTCAAAGAGAGTTGCTTAATGAAATGAATAATAATATAAATGATTTTGCTGTTAGAGTAGCAACTAGAGGAGGCAAAATGACTCAGGAACCACTCTATCCTGAGGGACACCCTAAAAGAATTGAACAAGACTCACAAAGAATTAACACTGATGCACCTACTCCTTCTAAAAAGAACAAGAAAAATAAAAATGATAGGACTTTGCATGCCTCTAGTGAACCTGAAATAGAAAAAATCCTGAAGATAATAATAATGTCTCTATCTCAGATGCTGAAACTCAATCTCGTAATGAACATTCATCTAGTGATAATGAAAAAGATAATGATGATGTTCATGAAGACACCCAACCAGACAATGTAAACAACCAGATAATGATGTTGAGATAGAACCTGCTGTTGATCTTGATAACCCACAACCTAAAAATAAAAGATATGGTAAGAGAGACTTTGTTGCTAGAAAACATGGTAGAGAAAGAGAACCATGGGTTCAAAAACCCATGCCCTTTCCACCTAAAACAACTAAGAAAAAAGATGATGAATAATTTGAACGCTTTGCTGAAATGCTTAGGCCAGTCTTTTTGCGCACCCGCTTGACTGATATTTTAAAGATGGCTCCTTAGGCAAAATACAAGAAAGACATCAACACTAATAAAAGAAAGATACCTGAAGCTGAAATCTCCACCATGCTTGCTAATTACTCTTTTAAGGATGGAGTACCTAAAAAACTTAGAGATTCGGGAATACCAACTATACCTTGCTCCATCAAAAGAAATTATGTCAAAACTGCTTTGTGTGATTTAGGAGCTGGTGTTAGTGTTATGCCTTTCTCTTTATATAAAAGACTTGACTTGAATAAACTCACACATACTGAAATATCTTTGGAAATGGATGACAAATCAACTGCCATACCTATCAGTATTTGTGAGGATGTGCCCATTGTTATTGCGAATGTTGCTATCTTAACAGACTTTGTTATACTTGAGATGCCCGAGGATGACAACACGTCGATTATCCTTGGTAGACCCTTTTTGAATACTGCAGGGGTTGTTATTGATTGCAATAAAAGCAAGGCCACTTTTCATATCAATGGTAATGAGCATACGGTGCACTTTCCGAAGAAACAATTCCAAGTGAATGGTATTAATGTTATTGAAAAATCTTCGACAC
This sequence comes from Thinopyrum elongatum, assembly GCA_011799875.1. NCBI lineage: Eukaryota > Viridiplantae > Streptophyta > Magnoliopsida > Poales > Poaceae > Thinopyrum > Thinopyrum elongatum. The sequence continues at coordinate 333,170,800 of CM022299.1, read as the reverse complement.
TCACTATTGGAAGTTTTCAACTACCTCTACCTACTGCCAAAAAGAAATATGACATACTTATTCTTGGGGATATTCACATCCCCATTGAGGTAACTTAGTGTTTTGCGAAAGTTCTTCGGTTTCATGCTAATCAAAAGCGGTTATTAATAAGACTTGGTCAACCTTGTTAATGGATCATTTTTGAGAGGTATGAAGTCGATGAATTTAGTAGGCACGACCTTCTGCTCCCACCTTATGTTTTTTGTTTTCTTAGTTAATAAAATAAAATGCCATGTTTTGTCTGTTTTTTGAATTTCCCGTGCAATAAAAAATGACCCAAAAATAAAATTTCTCAGAATGCCCTGAAATTTCAACATGATTTTTTTCTGAATATTTCTGAATTTCTGGTTCTAATAACATCAGAGGGGGTGCCCTGGTGACCACAATACACCAGGGCGCGCCAGCAACCCCAGGCGCACCCTGGTGGGTTGTGGTCCCCACGTGGGTCCCCTCACTTATCTCTTTAGCCCATGTCATCTCCTACCTCCAGAAAAAAAATCACCATAGCTCTCTCTCTCATGTCCTTGCTCTCAAACCCGTGGATTTGGATCTCTTTTCTCGAAGCTCCGTTTCCAAGACTGTTTTGGGGGATTGCTACTTGGTATGTGACTCCTCCGTTGCTCCAATTAGTTTTTGCTTTAGTTGTTTATATTTTGAATAATTAGCTACTCTTGGTGCTGCTGTAGATGGGCTTGCATGTTGAATTCTTAGAGTTCTAAGTAGTTTGAATGCTTGATATGGCCTCTATGCACCCTTATGAGTAGTTGCTATCAATCTTGTGAAGTTTGGTTGACAAAAAATTTGTGGACTAAAACTTTCAGAATTTTATTCATAGGAATAAGATGAGTATTTTTAGAAAGTTTTCCTCCAAGAAGAATGCTAAGGGAGTCATCAGGGAATCATCGGACAATGACCTCCACACTCCGAGAATGGCGGAGGTGCGACCGTGCGAATGGCCGCATAATGCCTTCATGCAGGAGGTCGGGTTCCATCAAGAGTTTGCCCAATTCGTGGCGAATGCTGGGCTGACCGACTTCATCGCAGATGAGTGTGATCAGCACCACTTGCTCACTAACTCCTTTGTGCAAAGCTTTCATTTTCTGAGCAGGAATAATCCTCCTGAAGTGCGATTTAACTTATATGCTAAACCTCATCAGATATCACTCACTAATTTTTGTGACATATGTTTGATTCCCTCTGACGGGGAATTAAGAGAGCCTAGACCTTCAGAGTTTGAGGACTTTTATCACACTTTGACAGTGGGGGATGAGAGAGGCGTGTCGAGTGTCACCGCCGTTAGATTCTAGTTTCCTTCTGTGCACTACTTTGTTTTATTCATCGCGAAGTGTTTAACTGCTAGAGAGAAGGTCGGTGCACTCAGTGCCCCCGACTTAGCCATTTACACCGTGCACTATACAACGATCAGACCTTTAGCCTAGGGGCTATTATTGCACGTCGTCCGCACCTTAACAAAACTAAGGGCAAAATTCATGGTGGTATTTATGCTACTTGCTTAGCGAGTCACTTTAATGTTCAAATATGCCAACATGATTATCCTTTGTCTCGAGTTTATCTAGATCACCAGGCGATGGAGTATCACCAGTTTATTGATGCCGCTGATTCATTTCATAACATTCCCTATAACTTAGTGTTCAGCGTGGAGACCCGTGATATTATTCCACTACCTGCACCTGCTTTGTTTGATTCTATTGCCAGCGGCGGATACAGGGTCATGCCAAAGGACATCATTGCCTACCGGAATGACCAGGCAGCGGTAGAGCAGGAGCCTCAGGAGTGGGACATTCAGGTGCCGCCGCCACAACACTTCGACGTGGGACCGGATGACTACTATGGATGGTGATTACCAAGCTAGGCCAAAAGCCTAAGCTTGGGGGAGTACGTATTTCCACCGACATTACATTCATGTTCACAAATTTCATTCCAGTTGTCGGGTGTCCACACTTTTTCATTGTATTATCCATGCTAGATTTATTTTCTGGCTTTCTTCTTGTGTGTTTGAAAAACTTTGAGAAAACCCAAAAATATTTCTCTCGTCTTTTCGGTCTTTCTTTCTAGTTTAAATTAATTGTAGTGTTAAAAAGAAAACCCAAAAAGATCTCCATGTTCTTTTGCCTGTTGGGAGCTTTCCCGTGTAAATAGTTTTTCTCATTTTTGTTTTCCCTTTAATTTGCTTTCTTCAAGAAAAACTAAAAACTCCAAGAATATTTCAATGTGTTTCTCTGAAATTCTTTTCTTTTTAGTGAGTCATACCAAGGAGAAGACCACGATGAAAATGTTGAGTGGCTCTCATATGTATTATTGTTGATCTAACAAAGAGCCCAAATTACTTTATCTTCTCCTTTTGAATAAAAATGTTTGCAGATTCGAGCTTAGTCCACGACACTCTTGCACTATTATTATTTTCATATGATTCGTTTGTGCAAGTGAAAGGCAATAATGACGATATTTGATGAATTGACTGTGGCAGAGAGAAACGGGTATGAACTCAACTTGCTCTGTTTTTGTAAATATGTTTAACCTAGTATCCATGATTCAGCATATTATGATCAAACATGTTTGCAATGACAATTAGAGATTATAGTTTCTCATGCCATGCTTAAGTAGCTAGGAGTGGATAATGATTTATCTTGGATGCCAACATCCATTAAAACGATTGTGATGTAGTATGATGATATGGTATCCTCCTCTGAATGTTTCAAGTGGCTTGACTTGGCATATGTTCATGCATGTAGTTGAATCAAAACCAACATAGCCTCTACGATATTTATGTTCATGGTGTTCATATCCTACTCATGCTAGTATTCAATGTTAATTATGCATAACGCATGTTCATGACCGTTTTCGCTCTCTAGCTGGCCGCTTCTCAACCTATTTGTTAGCCTTCACCTATACTAAGCGGGAATACTGCTTGTGCATCAAAATCCTAAAACCCAAAGTTATTCCAGATGAGTCCACCATATCTACCTATATGCGGTATTACCCTGCCGTTCCAAGTAAATTTGCATGTGCCACCTCTAAAATTTCAAATGAACGAAAGCTATAACCTTAGAAGAGGAGAACAAATCGCAGAAATGAAATTAAATCTTTATGTACTGACTCCTAAGCGGATTATTTGGGATTGTAGACTAAAATGTCGTCAAATAACACCAGGGCGCATTTGCGCAGAAGGGGTTTGTTTGAGAGTGGCATTCCTGGCTCCCAAGATGGTGGCTGGTGCAGTACGCTTCCTTTGCATCCCACTCAAAAAAAAGAGGGCACTCCGGAGGCAGAAATAGAACTCGCCAACAAAGCTCCAAAAATTGGACATCTGTTTTGGGTGCCCGGACCGCTCATGGAGTGACAGGGGGCAGTCAGTATCTTCCATGCTAAGCGGGTTATTCTCATGATGAGTGTTTATTCACTCGTCCTTGCATGAGAGGGGCGGTAATAGGGATGCCCAGTCCCGAATTAAAAAATGCAAATAATTAAACAAAACTCCCCCAGGACTGATGTTGGTATGGACGGTACCCATGGATTCGGCTAGCCGTGGAGTGTGTTTGTTGGTGGAGGGGGAGTAAACCTTTACTTTTATCGCTTGGGAACCGCCACTAATATGTTTAGCACGGAAGATATTGATAACTCTTGGTTGTAACATTGACAAGAAGTGTGTGCCTCCCAAAATTATATTTATCTCTGTTTTAAGCTTTGAACTATGGCACCTCTGCAAATCCCTGCTTCCCTCTGCGAAGGGACTATCTATTTAATTTCATGTTAAGTCATCACCTTCTCAAACAAGTGCCAGATCTAAGTGCACTATTGTCATCCTCATGCATTGTGTATAGTTAATGTTGAATGCATCATGAATGGATCTTTTCTACCATGAATTACAATATTTAGTCGCTGCTTGAACTTTGGAGGTGCTCTGCATTTATGTTTTGCGGTCTCAGAAAGGGCTAGCGAGATACCACTATTGTCATATTATGTCATGATTGTTTTGGCAAAGTGTTGGCATTTGATATATCTTATTATTGCTCTCTAGTTGATTATGCCATTGATATGAGTTAATATAATTTCTAAGAGTTATTGTCAACATGGTTAGTCATGATCTTTGCTAAAAACATGGGTGCTACTTAAGCTTATTTATGTAAACAAGAACAAGAAAGTTCGTAAAAGTTTTTCTTTTTCACTTTCAGTTTATCAACTGAATTGCTTGAGGACAAGCAAAGGTTTAAGCTTGGGGGAGTTGATACGTCTTCGTCGTATCTACTTTTCCTAATGCTTTTGCTCTTGTTTTGGACTCTAATTTGCATGATTTGAATAAAACTAACCCGGACTGACGTTGTTTTCAGCAGAACTGCCATGGTGTTGTTTTTGTGCAGAAAAAAAAGTTCTTGGATTGGAACGAAACTTTTTGGAGATTTATTTCAGAATAAATTAAAAAAAACTGGGACCAAGAACCACCGGAGGGGGTGCCCTGGCTGGGCACGATACACCAGGGCGCGCCCCTCTCTCTGGCGCGCCCTGGTGGGTTGTGCCCACCTCCTGGCCCCGCAGACCCTAATTCCAGCACTATAAAATCATATTTTCGGAGAGAAAAATAGGAGATGAAGTTTCATCGCGTTTTACGATACGGAGCCGCTGCCACCTCTTGTTCTTCATCGGGAGGCCAGATCAGGAGCCCGTTTGGGGCTACGAAGAGGGGAATCTTCGGTCTTCGTCATCACCAACCCTCCTTCATCGCCAATTCCATGATGCTCCCCACCGGGAGTGAGTAATTCCTTCGTAGGCTCGTTGGTCGGTGAGGAGTTGGATGAGATTCATCATGTAATCAAGTTAGTTTTGTTAGGGCTTGATCCCTAGTATCCACTATGTTTTGAGATTGATGTTGTTATGACTTTGCTATGCTTAATGCTTGTCACTAGGGCCCGAGTGCCATGATTTTAGATCTGAACCATTTATGTTTTGTAATTTTTTTGTTTTTGCCACTCTAGATTTTGCCAATTTTGCTTATGCCACTCTAGATTTTGACATTTCACTTTTGCCACTCTTAGTTTTTGACAATTATCACAATTGTCATTCCCGTGGCAAAAGCAAAATTTTCAGAGTGGCAATTGTGATACATTTCAAAAGCTAAGAGTGGCAAAACTGAAATAAAATTATTTTGTTTTTTTCCATGGAATGGCAATTGTGATAATTGTCAAAAGCTAAGAGTGGCAAAAGTGAAATGTCAAAATCTAGAGTGGCATAAGAAAAATTGGCAAAATCTAAAGTGGCAAAAACAAAAATTTCCCTTATGTTTTCACCATTATATCTATGTTCTAGATTCAATCTTGCAAGTCATATTCACCTATTACGTGTTATGATCCGTAAACCCTAGGGTGATAGTAATTGGGATACTTTTTGGTGATGACCATACTTTGAGGAGTTCATATATTCACTGTGTTAATGCTTTGTTCCGGTTCTATATTAAAAGGAGGCCTTAATATCCCTTAGTTTCCTTATGGACCCCGCTGCCACGGGAGGGTAGGACAAAAGATGTCATGCAAGTTCTTTTCCATAAGCACGTATGACTATTTACAGAATACATGCCTACATTATATTTATGATCTGGAGCTAGTTTTGTATCGCCCTAGGTTATGACTGTTATATGATGAATATTATCCAACGAATTCACCAATCCAATGCCTACGAATTTTCCTCATATTGTTCCTGCTAAGTTACTACTGCTGTTGTTGCCGTTACACTTGCTACAAAATCATTGCTATCACTGTTACTGCTACTGTTAGTGTTACCACTACTATTAAAGCTATCATATTACCGTGCTACTGATCACTTCGCTGTAGATATTTAATCTTCAGGTGTGGTTGAATTGACAACTCAACTGCTAATATTTGCAAATATTCTTTGGCTCCCCTTGTGTCGAATCTATAAATTTGGGTTGCATACTCTACCCTCGAAAATTGTTGCGATCCCCTATACTTGTGGGTTATCAACCTTCATCGAGGCGGGGGAGGGTGCTCATGAGAAGAATAAAGACAAGGATGTGGGTGGTAATGCCAAAAGGGGCAAGACCACTCCTCCTAACAAAGCTGCCGATTTTAACCCTTCATATGTCCTATGCCGTGCTAGTGATGGGCATGTTTATGCAAAATTTGTTGGTTCTTCTTATGAGTACATTGAATGGTCTATTTGGGTTCCTAAGACCCTTATTGCTAGCATCAAAGGACCCATTCAAAAAATGGGCACCTAAATCGAAGCATTAATCTCTTGTAGGAGTTTGCTCCTGGTGGCGTGTCATGGTTGCTTGATAGTGGAGCAACAAATCATATGACCGGGAGCAAGGTCTTGGTGGTTGACATGCAACCAAGCCCATCTATGCCCACCAATGTCCAATTCGGTGATTCTTCAACTTCAAAGGTATTGGGTCTTGGCAAGGTGGTCATCTCTCAAGATTTATCTATTGAGAAGGTCATGCTTGTTGAGACCCTTGCATACAATTTACTTTCCATTCGTCAACTTGCACTCATGGGCTTTGCAACATTCTTTGATCTTGAGGCCCTTTTGTGGAGCAAGACTCTTAAAGTAGCTTTTGTTGGGCATGCCGCGAACGGTCTCTATGTGGTTAACTTTTCGGAGTGACCCACTAAGACCGCGACTTGCCTAATGGCTAAAGTTGATGTGGGATGGCTTTGGCATCGCCGGCTAGCCCACGTCAATATGAGATCTTTGCAAAGTCTCCTTGAAGAGTATGATGTTCGTGGACTAGCCCACATCAATATGAGTTCGCCGACATGCTTGTATTGAAGGAAAGCTACATGAGATGGCTCACTGTCCCATGACTATCATCTACTCAAAGAGGCCATTAGAGCTCCTTCACATGGATCTCTTTGGTCCTCCATCCTTCGATAGTCTTGGGGGAGAAAATATTGCTTGCTAATTGTCGATGATTACTCAAGATACACATGGGTATTCTTCTTCAAGAGGAAGAGTGAGACCCAACAAACCATCATCGACTTTGCTAATGAAGCTCAACATGAAGCAAAGATATTGATGATTAGAAGTGACAACGGCACCGAGTTCAAGAACTACACCTTGGATGGGTTTCTTAGTGATGAGGGGATCAAGCACCAATATGCCGCACCATATACCCCGCAACGAAATGGTGTTGCAGAGAGGAAGAACTGGACGTTGATGGATGCGACAAGGACCATGATGGCGGAATTAAAATCTCCGTACAACTTTTGGGCCGAAGCCATCAACACCGCATGTGATGCATCCAATCAACTCTACCTCCACAAAGGCTTGAACAAGACTCCTTATGAAATACTTACCGGCAACAAGCCCAACCTCAAGTACTTCTGGGTGTTCGGTTGTAAGTGTTTCATTCTCAAGAAAGGTGTTCGTTTGTCTAAATTTGAACCTAGAGCTCAAGAGGGCATATTTGTTGGTTATGCTACAAACTCTCATGCTTACCGTGTCCTCAACAAGTCCAATGGACTCCTCAAGGAGACGTGTAACGTGGAGTTTGATGAAAATAATGGCTCCCAAGTGGAGCAAAGTGGTCTTTGTGATGTAGGTGATGAAATTCCTCCTCAAGCCATAAGAAGAATGGAGATTGGTCAAATACTCCCCATTGAGGAACCCCTTGTGGCCGAAGGAGAACGATAATGCTCTACACAAGTGGAGCCATCACCGACGCTAGGCCCACACGCTTCCGAAGAACAAAGTGAAGGCCCTCTACCAAGTGAACAAGATCAAGGCTAAGATCAACCTCATGATGATGGTGACTCACCAAGTGATGCTGAAGATCAAGTTCATGACTCCGAGCAAGCTCAAGATCAAGAGGATGCTCAAGGTCAAGAACAAGCTCAAGACAGTGCTCAAGATGGTGGTCCTCAAATGCCTATTGAGGAGCTATTGGAGCGCCATGCCACCACGGTGGCTTCCAAGCTAAAGCATCAACAACATGTCATGGAGAATGTGCTTGGAAGCTTGTGGAAAGGGGTAACTACTCGTAGACAATTAACAAACTTTTATGAGCATCACGCGTTTGTTTCTTGTGTTGAAACCCAAAAGGTATATGAGGCGCTCGAGGACGTTGATTGGCTTGAGGCCATGCATGATGAACTCAACAACTTCGAGCGCAACAAAGTGGAAATTGGTGCCAAGGACAAAGGAGAACCATAATGTCATTGGAACCGAATGGATCTTCAAGAACAAGCAAGATGCGAATGGTGTTTTCACTCACAACAAGGCAAGATTGGTAGCACAAGGCTACTCCCAAGTCGAGGGTATCGACTATGGTGAAACCTTTTTCTCCCATTGCTCGCCTGGAATCTATTTGCATGTTGCTTGCATATGCAACTCATCATGATTTCAAGATGCAACAAATGGATGTGAAGAGTGTATTTCTTAATGGTCCGCTTAATGAGTTGGTATATGTCAAGCAATCCTCGGGGTTCGAGGATCCCAGTTCCCCAATCATGTGTACAAACTCGATAAGGCACTCTATGGCCTTAAACAAGCCCCACGTGTGTGGTATGAGCACCTTACCAGGTTGTTGCAAGACCGTGGGTTTGAAATTGGGCAAATTGATCCCACTCTTTTCACGAAGAGGGTTAAAGGGGACTTGTTCATATGCCAACTATATGTTGATGATATTATTTTTGGTTCTCCTAACAAAGCTTTCAATGATGAGTTTGCTGCACTCATGACTGAGAAGTTTGAGATGTCCATGATGGGAGAGTTGAAGTTCTTTCTCGGATTTGAATTCAAGCAAAGGAGAGAAGGAACATTCATCAACCAAGACAAATACACCCAAGACATACTCAAGAAATTCAAGCTAGATGATGTCAAGCTGGTCAAGACTCCAATGCCAAACAAATGCAAGCTCGACATTGATCCCAATGGTACAGTGATGGATCAAAAGGTATATCGCTCCATGATTGGATCCTTGCTTTAGCTTTGTGCATCTAGACCGGATATCATGTTGAGTGTGGGAATTTGTGCATGGTTTCAAGCCGCACCTAAGGAAAGCCACTATGTGGCGGTCAAGCTAATCTTTCGATATTTAGCTTATACCGCAAACTTTGGCTTATGGTACCCCAAAGGAGCAAGCTTTGATCTCATGGGGTATTCGGACTCGGATTGGGCGGGATATTGTGTGGAGAGGAAGTCAACTTTTGGAGGGTGCCAATTCCTTGGTCGCTCTTTGGCAAGTTGGTCTTCGAAAAAGCAAAATCGTGTGTCTTTCTCCCCCACTGAGGCCGAGTATGTAGCCGCCGCAAGTTGTTGTGCACAATTGCTATGGATGAGGCAAACTTTAAAGGATTATGGTGTCACTTGTGACAAAGTGCCTCTTCTACGTGACAATGAAAGTGCCATCAAGATATCCTACAATCCAGTGCAACATAGAAAGACGAAGCACATTGAGATTCATCATCATTTCATCCGGGGTCACATCAAGCATGGAGAAATTGAGATTATCTACATCAACACTCGAGAGCAACTAGCAAATATTTTGACAAAGCCGTTGGATGAAGCAAGATTTCATGAGTTAAGCCATGAGCTAAATATCATTGATTCGAGTAATGTGGCTTGAATCTAGGCACACCCCACCACATTCATCATGATATCTTGTTCTAGGTATAGGCATGGATATAGGGGGAGTGTTGTTCTCTCAATGAACTCTCCCTCCCCCCATTATGCATAAATAGATCAAGTCTTTCACATTAGCCATTTTTAAGGTACTTGTGCTTCAAAGATGAGTTTTGTTCATGGGCCCAAGGTTAAAATCTTCGTGGTGCCATACCAATTAACTCAAACATAGGTAGCTTCAACCACTGCCCTCTCTGAGGGAGTCCTGGACTAGGGGGTCCTCGAACTGCCGGCCTACTTCTTATGGGATGGAAAGGTGGGCCGTTGTATGACTAGTACGAGACCGAGCTACAAGGCGACTCCGTGTCTGGACAGGAAACCCTCGAAGTCTTGGTCTGTCCTCCAAGTCAAGATAGAAGATTCGGCATGTTTATTTCCCTTATTGTAACCGACCATGTGTAACCCTAGTACCCCTGGTGCCTATATAAACCAGAGGGTTTAGTCCATAGAGGCTAGAACAACCATCATCCTACTAGCCTAGGGTTTAGTTCATCCGATCTTGTGGTAGACCAACTCTGTAACCATCCTATACACTTCAATATAATCGAGCAGGACATAGGGTTTTACCTCTTAGAGAGGGCCCGAACCTGAGTAAACATTGTGTCATTCGTCCCCTGTTCCCCATTGATCCAAGATCCATAGCTCGGGACCCCCTACCCGAGATCCGCCAGTTTTGACACCGACATTGGTGCTCTCATTGAGAGTTCCGTTGTTGGATCGTTGAAGGATCGATGGCTCGCCTGATCATCAGAGAAGGCATCAACACCGGGGACATCTTCGTCCCAGGCCAGCTTTTCTGGTTTGGCAGCATCGTTCTGCATGCCAATCCGACCGGTTATCTTGACTAGGTCGACAGTTTTGCCCCTGAGCACTAGATCAGGTTCGGTAACCTAGAGTATATTGCTGACACTCGGGGCGATCTGATCTTTACGGGTTTCTCAACCTCACCGGAGGCGCCCACTGACCCCAAAGCATTAACTTTGGGGCCTTTCCCCGATCCGATCTCCGGATCGGCTACTGCCTTGCAACTGGCTTCAAGCCTGGGCGCAACCACCGCGTCCGAAGACCGGGAGTCACCCTCGGCCGGACCCGCTCTTCTTACCACGGATCTGGATTCGAGGCCCGACACTAGATTGGCGTCCGAAGACCGGGAGTCACCCTCGGCCGGACTCCCCCTCCTTACCGCGGATCTGGCTTCGAGCCCCGACACGGGATTGGTGTCCGAAGGCCCGGAGTCACCCTCGGCCGGACTCCGCCTCCTCACCACAGATCTGGCTTCGAGCCCCGACACTGGATTGGTGTCCAAAGACCGGGAGTCACCCTCGGCCGGACTCACCTTCCTTGCCGCAGATCCGGCTTTGAGCCTTTGCATGAATTCGGTATCCGAGGACTAGGAGTCAGCCCTGGCCGGGCCCACCCCTTGCCTCACTATCACGCCGGAGGTCAGCTCCGAAGAAACCTCATACGCCAATCCGGCCAGCCTCACCCTGTTAAACGAGGGGCTTGATCGGATCCAGATGATGACTATCTTGGATGGCCCATCCTCGGCCTAGGCTCAGCAGGGCCACGAGGCAAACTATGGGGAATTTTATGACCCACCCTGCACCCACTTAGTAGCCACTGTCGAGGACTTAACCGACATCTTGGACTACGCCTGTGAGGAGGCCGACAACATGGACGAAGACAGTGACGCCATGGCACACGCTGATACTACCCCTTGTCACCGGCCAATGGATGACCACCTCCACCTATGATGTTTACATGGTGGACACCCCCAAGAACAACGGTGATGGCGCTAATAATGGGGATGACACCCCTAGGAGAGACATCAATAAGCCTGATGAGGAGCCGCCCAAATGTCGGAGGCAACACCGACGCTCCAGGGGGCGTCGAGGCAGAGAAAGCAACACAGGCACTGGGGAAGATGACACCCCGGACAATGTGGAGGACCTCGGTGACCCCGCGGCCGTCGAGCAACAGCCAGACAATTCGGAACAGCATGAGGAACAGTTTGATCCCGAGGACCTTAACGACTCCGAGGATAGTAACTACCTTCCCCTCTCCAAGGAGGAGGTTAGCCTCGGAGACAAGGACTTCATAGTCCCCGAGAATCCACTGGACCAAGAGCGGTTCAAACGGCAACTTATTGCCACCGCGCGAAGCCTGAAGAAGAATCAGCAAAAAATAAAAGCCGAACAAGACACCCTCAACGACAGATGGACAAAGGTCTTAGCAGCTGAAGAGGGGTACGGCTATGTGCGGCAAACCAAAAGCTACCCAAAGCAAAAACTGCTACCGCAATTTGACGATGAGGCCCTTGAGCCCGCACCTCCAAGATATACTCAGGCAAGCAGCCAGACCGCCCCCCTCGAGGACGGGATAGGCCGACTAGAAAGGTCGAACACCAAACTGCTCCCCCTCACCGGAGAGGGAAGGAGCCGGAATATGAATATGACTTACGACGTGACCTGGATGCTAGAACAAGTCAGACAAGGTCCATTTATGGATCTAGAGCATACCCTCCCGATAGACGGGATGGATACCAAGCATGGCGCTACCGAAATGATAGAATTCGGGAGCAGCACCGGACTGGTATGGCCACCGATCTACGGCACGACATAACCCGGGTTAGGGGCGCCGCACACCCGATGTGCATCACAGACAAAGTGATGTGGCATCAGTTCCCCAAAGGGTTTAACACGTAAACATTGAACAATATGACGAGACTACAGACCCGGCCGTGTGGATCGAAGACTTTCTTCTCCACATTCATATGGCTCGAGTGGACGACCACCACGCCATAAAATACTTGCCATTAAAACTCAAGGGACCAGCCAGGCATTGGCTGAACAGCCTCCCCGAAGACTCCATAGGGAGTTGGGAAGAGCTCGAGGATGCTTTCTGAGCTAACTTTCAAGGCACCTATGTCCGGCCTCCGGATGACGATGACCTGAGCCACGTGGTCCAACAGCCCGGAGAGTCAGCCCGACAATTTTGGAATCGGTTTTTGACCAAGAAGAACCAGCTTGTCGACTGTCCGGACGCCGAAGCTATAGCTGCATTTCGGCACAGTATCCGGGATGAATGGCTAGCGCGCTAGCTCGGTCAGGATAAGCCAAAAACGATGTCAGCACTTACCTCCTTGATGACCCGCTTTTGCGCGGGAGAAGATAGTTGGTTGGCTCGTAGAACCACCAACCCAGAAGATCCCAGCACCTCGGAAGTCCGGGGCAGAAACAGGAAACCACGACACAACAGAAATAAGCGTCATCACAACGGCGGTGAAGCCAAAGACACGGCAGCGAATGCCGGATTCCACAAACCCAAATCAGGAGCACAGAAAAAGCCCCCTAAAGCCAACTAGGATGGACCCACCAAGTTGGACACAATCCTGGACCGGCCCTGCTAGATCCATGGCACCTCTGACAAGCCCGCCAACCAGACCAACCGTAATTGTTGGGTAATAAAACAGGCCGGCAAGCTCACGGCCAAAGATTCGGGCAAAAGCTCCTGCAGCGAGGAAGATGACGAACCTCGTAGGCCGAACAATGGAGGCCAAAAACAATTCCCTCCTGAGGTAAAGACGGTGAATATGATCTACGCCACCCATATACCTAAGAAGGAGAGGAAACGTGCACTTCGGGACGTCTATGCCGTAGAGCCTGTAGCCCCGAAATTTAACCCATGGTCGGCATGTGCGATCACCTTCGACCGTAGAGACCATCCGACCAGTATCCGTCATGGAGGATCGGCGGCCTTGGTTCTCGACCCCATTATTGATGGGTACCACCTCACCAGAGTCCTCATGGACGGAGGCAGTAGCCTCAATCTGATCTACACAGATACAGTGAGGAAAATGGGCATTGACCCGTCAAGGATCAAACCCAGCAACACTACCTTCAAAGGGGTAATCCCAGGCGTAGAGGCCCGCTGCTCGGGCACCCTCACTCTGGAAGTAGTGTTCGGCTCGCCGGACAACATTCACAGCGAAGACTTGATCTTCGACATTGTACCCTTCCGCAGTGGCTACCACGCCCTCCTTGGTCGAACATCGTCTTCTCGTTTCAATGCTGTCCCCCATTACGCATACCTCAAATTAAAAATGCTCGGACTCAAGGGCGTCATCATAGTCAACGGCAATACAGAGCGCTCACTCCGGACCGAGGAACACAACGCAGCTCTGGCAGCCAAAGACCAAACTGGTATCAAAGGGCCAAAGTACCAGCCCGGCATCAGGGCCCGAGAAGCAGGTAAACGGGCTCGAGCCCTGTCCCCATTCAGGGAGCCTCCCTATGTTCGACGTAAATAGGGATATGACCCCCATGACATGCCCGCCCCAGTCGCACACTACGTGCCTCGCCAGCACAATTTTGCGCTCAAGATACCATAGGCTACCGTGGGGCCTAAACTAAACTAAAATGCCAGGTGTCTGGCTTAACCGAACCATGGTCACACACGTCTTCGGACGACAACAGGTACCATTCAGGAGCTATCCAGCATTAAGCTAGAACACCTCGGCTACCTCTCAAGGCTCCTAGTCAATCCGCCGATTTCTCCTCCCTCTCCACGGAGTTCTCCCCCTAGCAGAAGCAAAGGCGCAGACATGCAGCAGGGCACAGTAGAGGCTTCAACATGCATCAAGGCCCTGTGTAAACCTTTCATCTGTGAAAACTTTCCCTTTTTATATAAAGTACCTGTAACAGATGCCTTGGCAGTTTGAATTGTATGGATAGACATCCCGAGCTCATTGGAAATAAAGACCACCTTTTACGGTATTCTGGCAGTCATTTATATCGCCTTTTTTCTTTTCTTCCGCTCTTCGACTAGCTCGGCACGCATTTTTTCTACAATGCAATCGGCTAATAGACCGACGGCTCCCTTTTACTACCCGCCCTACGCATGAAGTCCGGCACTACTCTCTCTTTATGTGTTTGGCATCTCGGATATTGCACTATATGAATCAGTTCCGAATTATGTCTTGGGTCAATAGTTGGGTTGCCCAGCTCCTGTGTTTACCTTCTTACGTTCCGCACGTTCGGCTAAGAAGGTAAAGGGAGAACCACTGTGATTGTACTTCTGGCTAGCCTAGTTAAGTACCTCAGTGGAGAAAGCCGAAAACTGACTGTCATAATAGGTGAGAACTGGTCAGCGATCCAATGACAAGTGTTAAACTCAAAATCGATAGCGATTACCCCATGTTATACGAAGGGTTTGTCTTTGCACAAACCATGTGATAAAAGACATATGCCTCGGCTTTCCCGAACATCACAAAACACTAGGGGCTAGTCACTAGCCCCCATAGTCAAGCTCCTATGGCCAAGTGAAGGTAATAAAACCGCATAGTCCGATTACCTAGTTTCTCTCACGCACTACTGCCTCTAGGCACCGAGACGTCGGCTAAGGGTAACAGTGTGGGGATGAAACACCCCTCGTACTATCTACATGGGGGCTCAAGCCGACGACTGGTAACTTTCAGATTTAAAACGGCCACACAGGAGTCAAAATAAAATCAACATAGATTCACGTCTGATAAACCATACAAAGGGCCACATTATAAAGCAAAAGGTCTAATTGTCATTCAATACATGATAATTCACTCAAGGATTACATCTTTGGGATACTGGTCCTCTATTGCCCGAGCACCATCCATAACAATGGGGAAATACTGCACAGGACGATGATACTCCTTTCCAGCAGGCGGGGGACCAGTGGCCATCTCTACTGGCTTGATCTTAGGCCAGTGCACCATGGTCTTCGCGAAGGCCATCCGAGCTCCTTCGATGCACGCGGAGCGCTTCACAGCATCAACCCGGGAGGGCGCGTCACGCAACTTCTGCACCAGGCCAAAGTAACTGCTCGGTATTGGCTCTGCGGACCACAGCCGGACATAGAGGTCCTTTATGGCTGGCTCAGCCATCCGATGCAGCTCCATCAGCTGCTTCATCTGGTTGCTCAGGAGGGGAGGGTGTTCAGGCGCCTGGAACTGTGCCCAGAACAACTTGTGTTCGGTGTCACCCTCCCGAGCCGCATAGTGCCTCACCGCATCCGCCGCACTCCTCGGGAGCTCCGCAAATGCGCTTGAGGAACGCCACACCCGTGTGAGCAACGCGAACCTATTGCCGCCAAAGACAGTCTGCAGTAAATACGACTTACCATCAGCAATTTGCTTCACTTGGCAGAGGTCTTCTCGGGCGCCCCGCATCTCCGTCCTCGCCTCCTGGAACTCCTGCATCACCTTGGATAGCTCGAAGGGCTGATTCTTATTCTTCTGCTCAAGGTCCTCACATTTAGTGATGGCATCCTTGAGCTCCTGCTACACTTCGGCCACTCGGGCCTCATGCTTCCCACTCACGGTTTTCACCATCTTGAGTTCGGCAGCCGCTTTCTCGGCCGCCGCCTTCTGTTCGGCCGCTTCCTCCTTGGCCTTCTTCAGCTCGGCCTTGAGGCCCTCGACCTCCGCGGTGACAGCTGCAAACATAATTAAGCTTCTCTTGCTTAGGAATAATCCCGAACACTTTGCTTGACATGAGGGCTGTAAAATCTTGATCGGGCTAACCTTGCGCTTCGTCGAACCGCTTGTTGACAAGGTCGAGCTCCTCATCAGGGCTCTTGATCTTTCGATTCAGCTCATCTAGCACCGTGGCATTAGCAGCCGCTGCCAAGGATGAGGCCTACAATACCAAAAGAATCACATCATTTACACTTTTGATTCAATGATTTTCGATCCTCCGTCAGGTTTCTCAATCCTAACAGAGTCTCGGGGCTGCCATATACAAGGACTGCTCAATCTTTGTTAGCCAAATCCGCTCTATGGAAAGAATATTACATGGCTTACCTTGAAGCCCATCAAGAGGCCACCGAAGGCTTCGTTCAGTCCGCTGTTAATGGACCAAATACTCTGTAAAACCACGCCCATCAGGGCGCGGTGTTCTGCAATGATGGAGGAGTTGTTCACCACCTCCTCCATCACATTCGGCCACCCTGCCGCAGCCCGATCATCGGTACTCGGCGCTGGAGGTGGGGCCCCGGCTCCTCCCCTCGGTAGAGGGTGGAATTGACGCCTCTGAGGGCCTTGGGGGCTCCGGAATTGTCTTTTGGGCGGGCTCGGACTGGCCGAGCTCCCCCTCTTTGTTCACCAGGAGGGATCCATCCTCCTAGTCTTCGGTGACCGAGGTGTTAGCCTCGCCCATGGTCTCGTCACCACCACCTCCCGTGTCCGGTCCAGGAAGGGTCCTTCGGGACAACACCTCCCCGGTCTCCCCGATGACCGGGGGAGGCGTAGAGCCGATGCAGACCCACTCTCCGCAAGTTCAGCTGGTGAAGAAGTCCCCTCTGAGGTTTGGTCAGCGGGGTGGGCGCGTGGTGGGCTGTAATATGAGATGCACATGTGTTATCAACGAAAGATTAATGAAACAAATGCCTGCAGAATATCAGATTTCATACCTTTTGGCAGGGGGCTTGACCCTGGGGTTCCTCTCCGTAACCTCTTCGGATGCTACAGACTCCTCATTAGAATCCGAGCTGTCATCAGGCAGGACCAGCTTGGGCCTGCACTGTTTCTTGGGAGCATGAGGAGGCTGCGCCTCCTCGGCGTCATCAGACGCCGCCCTCTTCTTGGAACGGGAGGAGTCGCTCTCCTCCTCGTCCTCTTCCTGCTCCCCCTCTGGAGTGGAGGGAGCCTGGGTGTGTCCGGACTTGTTGTCCGGATGTCCCCTTAGGTGAAGGCCTTCCCTGGCCTCCAGCACTTCTTTCCTCTTCTTCTTTTCCTTCTTCTCTGGTGCCTTGTATGGTGCCACGGTCAACATCTCCTCCAGCAGAGCCGACCGGGGGTCTTCGGGCAGCGGGGCCGGACTATCGATCTTCTAGGCCTTCTCGAGGCAGCCCTGTGGAAGTAAAAGAACGGAGGATAAATCTCCTGGAATGCGAACATCCAAACTTAGAGCGGATAAGAACTTTGTTACCTCCTTTGGGGCGTGCGCTGCGTCGAGGCCGATATCTTCCTCCTTGGCCGGCCACGCCTTTTAAGGCTTAAACAACACCTTCGACAGCTTGTCGTGGGTGGTGCCGTAGAAGTATTGTATGGTGGACGGATCCTTGAGCTTGTAAGACCACATTGGGGTGGCCCTTTGTTGGCAGGGGAGGAGGCCGAGGCAGAGCATCACCTGAACCACGTTGGTCAGCTTTGCGCCCGCCTTTATCATATTGGAGACGCGCTTCTGCAGCGCCTCCACCTCCGTGGTGGACCCCCAGTCAAGACCCTTCTTGGTCCACAAGGTTAGCCTCACCGGGGGTCTAGATCTGAATTTGGGAGCCGCCGTCCAGGCCACATCCCGTGGTTCTGTGATATAGAACCACTCCTTCTGCCAAACTTTGACAGTATCAATGAACGTGTCCTCTGGCCACTCGACCCGGGCGAGCTTGCTGATCATCGCCCCACTGCAGTCCGCCTGTTGGCTGTCGACTATCTTTGGCTTGATGTTGAAGACCTTCAACCACAAGACGAGGTGCGGCCGGACTAGCAAGAAGGCCTCACAGATGATGACGAAGGCCGAGATGTGGAGGAAGGAGTTTGGGGCCAGATCGTGAAAATCCAGCCTGTAGAAGAACATCAGCCCCCTAACGAAGGAGTGGAGCGGGAAGCCCAGACCTCGAATAAATTGAGGGACAAACACCACCCTCTTGCCTGGTCGAGGCGTGGGGATAGCCTGGCCCTCCTCTGGGGCCCGGTGAGCGATGTTGGCCAAGAGTTAGCCGGCGCGCTTCAGATCCTCAATGTCATCATTGGTGATGGTGGAGGCCTCCCACTTGCCTTTGGCACGAGATCCGGCCATTGCTGGAGTGAGGGGGTGGCTTGAAAGGATTCTCTTTGGAAGAATGACACAGGGCGCTGGAAATCCGAAGATTGGGAAAGTGATGGCGAGAGGAAGGAGAAGGCGTACACCGATAGCGGTGGCTGTTCCCCTTTTATAGGCTGCCAAAATACCAAAGGTCCTTTTACTGCGCCACAGACCTCTCCACTTCCCGATATACTCGTAACATTATGCGCGAGTGGGATGATCGAAATCATTGATCATATCCCCTAAAAAGTGGGCCATGATTTGCACCTTGATGAGACGTGCCAATGAAGCGGCTGCCTCGAACTGCGCATCAAGTACTCACAACAGTTCGGTGTTTATGACTGGACGTGACACTTCGCCGAAAGTTGTCAGGCGAAGGCACTGCTCACACTTGAGTGGTTGGCCTTTGAGGCTAAGTAAGGCCGATAATCCGGATTCCGGATACTACTTAATTGAGTGCATGACCGAACTTGACCAAATGGGTTTCTTGGAGATTCAACCGAGGAAGATTATTCCGAACACACGGGGAGAGAAGAACTCACCCGCAAGCCGGAGACTGCAGATTCACGAGTTACAAGACGCCGACATTGGAGGCTAGTTCGGGGGCTACTGAGGGAGTCCTGGACTAGGGGGTCCTCGGGCTGCCGGCCTACTTCTTATGGGTTGGACAGGTGGGCCGCTGTATGACTACTACGAGACCGAGCTACAAGGCGACTCCATGTCCGGACAGGAAACCCTCGAAGTCTTGGTGTGTCCTCCAAGTCAAGATAGAAGATTCGGCATGTTTATTTCCCTTGTTGTAACTGACCATGTGTAACCCTAGTACCCCTGGTGCCTATATAAACCAGAGGGGTTAGTCCGTAGAGGCTAGAACAACCATCATCCTACTAGCCTAGGGTTTAGTTCATCTAATCTCGTCGTAGACCAACTCTGTAACCATCCTATACACTTCAATATAATCGAGCAGGACGTAGGGTTTTACCTCTTAGAGAGGGCCCGAACCTGGGTAAACATTGTGTCCTTCATCCCTTGTTCCCCATTGATCCAAGATCCACAGCTCGGGACCCCCTACCCGAGATTCGCCGATTTTGACACCGGCACTCTGATGTCTACTATAGAACTTGTTCTTGTAGACTCCTGTTGGGCCTCCAAGTGCAGAGTTTTGTAGGATAGTAGCAAATTTCCCTCAAGTGGATGACCTAAGGTTTATCAATCCGTGGGAGGCATAGGATGAAGATGGTCTCTCTCAAACAACCCTGCAACCAAATAATAAAAAGTCTCTTGTGTCCCCAACACACCAAATACAATGGTAAATTGTATAGGTGCACTAGTTCGGCGAAGAGATGGTGATACAAGTGTAGTGATGATAGTAGATATTGATTTTTGTAATAGGAACAATAAAAAACAGCAAGGTAGCAAGTAACAAAAGTAAGCACAAATGATATTGCAATGCTTGAAAATGAGGCCTAGGGTCCATACTTTCACTAGCGCAACCTCTCAACAATGCAAATATAATTGGATCATATAACCATCCCTCAACGTGTGATGAAGAATCACTCCAAAGTTCTTATCTAGCGGAGAACATAAGAAGAAATTGTTTGTAGGGTACGAAACTGCCTCAAAGTTATCCTTTCCAATCGATCTATCCAAGAGTTCGTACTAATATAACACCAAGTTATCCTTTCCGATCGATCTATCTAAGAGTTTGTACTAAAATAACACCATATGATACACATCAACCAACTCTAATGTCACCTAGATACTCCAATGTCAACACGAGTATCCGTGAGTTGATTATATGATATGCATCAAACAATTTCAGATTCATAATACTCAATCCAACACAAAGAACCTCAAAGAGTGCCCCAAGATTTCTACCAGAGAAACAAGGACGAAAACATGCATCAACCCCTATGCATAGATTACCCCAATATCACCTCAGGAATCCACGAGTTGAGTGCCAAAACATATATCAAGTGAATCAATATGATACCCCATTGTCACCACGGGTATTCATAGCAAGACATACATCAAGTGCTCTCAAATCCATAAAAGTATTCAGTACGATAAGAACAAAATCTCAAAGGGAAACTCAATTTATCACAATAAGATAGAGAGGGGAAAACACCATATGATCCAACTATGTTAACAAAGCTCGCGATACATCAAGATCGTGCCAAATCAAGAACACGAGAGAGAGAGAGAGAGATTAAACACATAGCTACTGGTACAAACCCTCAGCCCCGAGGGTGGACTACTCCCTCCTCATTGATGTTTGCTTGAACTACATCGGTATTTCCCCAAAGAGGAAGGGATGATGCAGCACAGCAACGGTAGGTATTTCCCTCAGTGATGAGACCAAGGTTATCGAACCAGTAGGAGAACCAAGCAACACTACGTAAACAACACCTGCACACAAAGAACAAATACTTGCAACCCGACGTGTTAAAGGGGTTGTCAATCCCTTTCGGGTAACGGCGCCAGAAATTGGCAAGTTGACGGGAGATAAATTGTAGTAGATTGGATAAATAGATCGCGAAAAAAATAAAGTGCAGCAAAATATTTTTGGGTTTTTAGAAATATAGATCTGAAAATAAAAGTGATAAATAAATAAAATGGCAAATAGCAAAATAGATCTGAAAATATATGATGAGAAAATAGACCCGGGGGCCGTAGATTTCACTAGTGGCTTCTCGCGAGAAAAATAGCATACGGTGGGTAAACAAATTACTGTTGGATAATTGATAGAACTTCAAATAATTATGACGATATCCAGGCAATGATCATTATATAGGCATCACTTCCAAGATTAGTAGACCGACTCCTGCCTACATCTACTACTATTACTCCACACATCGACTGCTATCCAGCATGCATCTAGTGTATTAAGTTCATGGAGAAATGGAGTAAAGCAATAAGAATGATGACATGATGTAGACAAGATCTATTTATGTAGAAATAGACCCCATCTTGTTATCCTTAATGGCAACGATACATACGTGTCGGTTCCCCTTCTGTCACTGGGATCAAGCACCGTAAGATCGAACCCATCACAAAGCACCTCTTCCCATGGCAAGAAAAATCGATCTAGTTGGCCTAACTAAACCAAAGATTCGAAGAAGAAATACGAGGCTATTAGTAATCATGCATATAAGAGATCAAAAGACTCAAATAACTTGCATGGATAAAAACATAGATCTGATCATAAACTCAAAGTTCATCGGATCCCAACAAACACACCGCAAAAAGAGTTACATCAAATAGATCTCCAAGAGACCATTGTATTGAGAATCAAAACAGAGAGAGGAAGCCATCAAGCTACTACCTACGGACCCGTAGGTCCACAATGAACTACTCACGCATCATCGGAGAGGCACCAATGGGGATGATGAACCCCTCTGTGATGGTGTCTAGATTAGATATGTGGTTTCTGGAACTTGTAGTGGCTGGAATTGATTTTCGTCAACTCCCCTAGGGTTTCTGGAATATTGGGGTATTTATAGAGCAAAGAGGCGGTGCGGGAGGCGGCCGAGGTGGGCACAACCCACCTGGGCGCGCCTGGGCCCCCAGGCGCGCCCTGGTGGGTTGTGCTCCCCTCGGAGCCCCCCTCAGGTACTTTCTTGGCCCAACTTGTGTCTTCTGGTCCAGAAAAAATCACCAGAAAGTTTCGCTGCGTTTGGAGTCCATTTGGTATTGATTTCCTGCGAAGTAAAAAACAGCAACTGGCACTGGGCACTATGTCAATAGTTTAGTCCCAAAAAATGATATAAAGTTGCTATAAAATGATTGTAAAACATCCAAGAATGATAATATAACAGCATGGAACAATAAAAAATTATAGATATGTTGGAGACGTATCACTCATCATGGTGGCCACCGGGATGATGAAGATGACCTCCGGTGATGATTTCCCCCTCCGGCAGAGTGCCGGAGCAGGGTCCAGATTGGTTTTTCGTGGCTATAGAGGCTTGCGGCGGCAGAACTTCTGATCTAGGGTTAGTTCTGGGGGTTTATGTATTTCTAGGATTTTTTGGCGCTAGTTTCACGCAAAGATGGGCTTCGATGGCCCACCACGAAGCTTCTAGTGCCTCTTTTGTTCCAAAAAAAATCGTCAAAAAGTTTCAGCTCATTTGGAGAACTTCCATTTCTGGACAAAAAACAACACCACGGTGGTTCTGCTGAAAACAGCGTCAGTCCGGGTTACTTCCATTCAAATCATACCAAAACCATATAAAATTGATGTAAACATGGCATGAATACTTCATAAATTATAGATACGTTGGAGACGTATCACACTCTCCTTGGGAGGGGTTTGCTCGAGTTGGTCCTATTTGATTTTATCTAGTCTTTTAGGGCTTTGTTCGTATTTTGAGTCACCCCAAGTTTGCTCTCTTTTTGGTTGTCTTTTGAACTTGGAGTGCCTCTTTCCATTTGCTGGTGTTTCGTGTCTCCAACCCAAGCCATCTCATCTACAAACTCTATCGATTTGCCTAAGCCACCTTTTCCCAACTTGATCTTGCAAGTTCTCATCTGCGCGGTACTACCGCTGGTGTCTGGACAGTATTACCGCTTATAAGCGGTACTACCGCTTGAGCGGTACTACCTAGCCTCCTATCATGCAGTAGTACCGGGCGGTACTACCACTCCTCGTAATGGTACTACCGCTCCTCGTAGTGGTACTACCACTCTGTGGACGGGTGCGGGGGTTATGAGTCGGGCTAGGGGAGTTCCAACTCCCCCATACCCATTCGTCTCTCTCTCCCTCACCCTCTCCTCTCACAGGCGACGAACAAGCACCTAGGGGCCGCTGCCGGGCTGTCGATTCTGTGTCATCTTCTGTGATTCCGTCCAGTTGAATCGATCCCCACCTTCTCCTCTTGCCATGTATGCCGGTATTGCCCCCGTTTTCCTCTTCTATGGTTCTAGTTTTTGAATCTAGCTTCTAGGGCAATATTCGTTGCATTCTTCGATTTTTGGTCAAATCAAGGCTTGAGTAGGAAGTAGAAGGCTGCTAGACTTGCTGCATTGAAGTTTAGTTGGAGGGAATTTGAATTTGGCATCCCCAGTAGTACCAGATGTTGCCGTGGTTATGGTCAGCCCGTTGACCTCCGCCTCGGGCGGTACTACCACTTGGGAGCGGTACTACCACTTGTAGGCGGCACTACCGTTGTGGCTGCGCGATACTACCACTTGGGCCTGTCAACTTCCACTTCCCTCATTTCAAACTTCAACCCCTATTGATTCTTTCTTTTTGGCTTATGCATTCATTTACACATGCTTTCCCTTGTTCCTCGCTGTGGGTTTCAGATGGTAGCAGTGCAGGGCATCCGGCCCATCGCAAGAATCCAGAATGTCCAGGTGGTTCAAAGCGCTGTCGCATTTCAGAGGATGTCAGTGCCTCAGCCAGTGCTCAGCCAATGCAGAGATCCAAGTAGGTTGCAAGAAAGCCAAAGGAGAAGGCCAAGTCCATGATGGAGATGTCTGGCAAGGAGTTTTGCGTGTTTCGCTGCCGCAACCCGTATCGCAATGAGCAAGATCTAGCTCTTGTCCACCATCCCTTCTGGACCCAGCAGCAGCGCTCCATATATTTTGATGTGCTCAAAGGGAAGAAGAACCTATTTGTGAAGGTGAGGACCGTTGATATGCTTCATATGCAGAAGAATCTGCCATACTTTGGAGAAGCACTTGATCTGTGTAATCAGCTGGACATCGTCAAGCTTATGACATTCAAC
This sequence comes from Thinopyrum elongatum, assembly GCA_011799875.1. NCBI lineage: Eukaryota > Viridiplantae > Streptophyta > Magnoliopsida > Poales > Poaceae > Thinopyrum > Thinopyrum elongatum. Next base: position 333,146,535 of record CM022299.1, on the reverse strand, counting down.
AAGGATTTTGATGCAGACATCATGGCTCAGTTCTATGCCACGATTCACCTAGGTAATGATGTGGAGAGGACTCTGACTTGGATGACTAATGGAAAGCTGCTTTCTGTCAAGTGGAAGGCGTTCATAGAGCTCTTAGGTTATGATGATAAGGGGTTGACAACCCTGTTGGAGTGCACCCTCACAAGGAGGTGGCTGCTAAGCACAAGTCTACTCTCTGGCCCTACGACACTTTGAAGATTTCTCCAACCACCCATAAGAAGACATATGAGCTATGCCCGTTTCTGGATATCATGCATCGCATCTTCAGGCACACTCTCTTCCCTTTCATTGGGAACTTGGATCAGGTACACTCCTACCTAGTGGATTTGTTGCTCTTCTGTCAGAAGGAAAAGGAGGAGAACACGGGGCAATCTTTGGATGTTTCTCATATCATGTGGTCGGAGCTTCTGTCAGCCATCACTAAGTGCAAGTGTCCCATTTATGGCCCTTACCTGATGTTGCTCATTGAGAAGGCATGGGCATTCACCTATCCTGATGAGATGCTTGTGACTGGTGACTTGAACTCTCATGAGGTGGTTCGACTGAGAGAGAAGGAGAACTGGGGCACTGCCGTTCCTGAGACAGAGACTCCTATGGATGAGGATGAAGTTGAGGATGATGATCAGCCCGACTATGAGTCGTTTGGAGTGGAGCCCTCTTGGGCTAAGAAGCTCAAGTCAAAGATGAAAAAGTTGTTTTGCATGGAGGCTCACACGCAGTACAAGGCACATGTGGCAGCTAAGCAGTCCCGCAGTCGTGATATGCTCATCATGAGGCATCTTGGGTTTGAGGTCACCAGTGGCTCAGAGGACAAGATCACTGATGAGGAGACATGGACATCCCAGCATTGCAAGTGGTCAGATTCAGAGGTTGATCAGGCTGCTACTGCTGCAGATGAAGACTCTAGCGAACACGGGGAGTGGTGATGATGATGATCGCCTGCATTGCTACCAACCATAGTTGTGCTCTTTGCCCTTTTGATGTCTCGATGCCAAATGGGGAGAGAGTTTAGGGATTTCTGAGTCACGAGTGTGTCTAATTTTCTTGCTTTTCTCTGTCATGAACTCTTTTATCGTATTGCTTTGGTTTATGTTTGTGAGACCTGGAGACCGAGACATATGGTGTGAGACATATGCTACCCTTATTATCTTTATGTCTAGTATTATGTTAGCTTGTGAGATATTTTGCTTATCGTGTGCCCTACCTTTATGCTCACATGCTATTCCTTGCGCCTATGTTTATCTCTCTCATATCGGTGATGCAAGTGTTGCCGGTCTATAAAATATAAGGGGAGTGTTGATCCTAGTGTGTGTGCTTTGCATTCCAAAAGCATACTTAATTAGTGCACACACCTAGGGGGAGCCCGTCTATATTTTGTAGATGTTGGGTTTGCATATTATATTGCTTTATCCTAGTGCAAATCCCATGTTGTCAACAATCCACCAAAAAGGGGGAGATTGTTAGGGCATATTTCTCCCTTAGTGATTTGGTGATTGATGACAATGCTTTGGCAGACTAATTGTGTGCATTGAGCATTTTAGATATTCCATCATATGGCACAAGACGATTGATGCCCCTCGAAGTTGTAGAGTGAAGACGGTTTATTTTCCTTCATTTCATTTTTGTTGGACTTGAGTCGTAGGAAAAACCGTACTATCAAGAGGGGGTCCGCTTCGGAAAGGTTTGGGTGGAATCAACACGTACACGCATCCATTTGCACCCTTTGCATCTTTCTGCTTCTTTAGAGTTCCGCCTTCCATTATTTGGAAGTGCTTTGGAGAGCTGCCAGTGGTAGTACTGCTTATAAGCGATAGTACCACTCCTAGTACCGCTTGTACTACCGCCTCGACTCAGGTCTCGATTTTTTGTGTCGGGTTCTATGATAGTCCAGGCGGTCCCACTAGCTTACTACCGCTGACCCCTGTTTTGACCCAGCTGGGCAAGCGGCAGTAGCAGCGGTAGTAGGAGTGGTAATACCGGTTATAAGTGGTAGTATCATGCCTACCACCGCTGTCACTTCCGCTCGCGACTCAGCTCTCCAAGCCCTCCCCTGTTCCATCAGCGGTAGTAGAGCGGCAGTGGGTGAGCTATAGTACCACTGTTCGTAGCGGTAGTACCACTAGTACGACACTACTTCTCCCCACAGGTCCTGCCCTGCTCCCTTAGCGCCCTGTGCTGCAACTCCAGCGGTAGTATCGCTCGAGCGAGCGGTAGGACCGCTCAGGTGGCACTACCAGCTTGTGGTTTCGCATCATTGCACTTCACTACGTGCACTACCGCCAGGGCGGTAGTACCACTTGGTGAGGGCCAAAAATTGGGTAACGGTTGGATTTGTTCCCCCACTATATAAAGGGGGTCTTCTTCCCCAAGAAGACCACCTCTTCCTCCCCAAACTCCATTGTTGCTCCAAAATCTTATTTTTGCCCAATCTCTCTCCCTAGCCAATCAAACTTGTTGATTTTCTAGGGACTGGTTGAGAAGGCCCCGATCTACACTTCCACCAAGAGAAATTTGATTCCCCCCACTAATCCCATACGGATCTTGTTACTCTTGGGTGTTTGAGCGCCCTAGATGGTTGATGTCACCTCGGGGCCACATTCCATTGCGGTGAAGCTTCGTGGTGGTGTTGGGAGCCTCCAATTCGGTTGTGGAGATAGCCCCAACCTTGTTTGTAAAGGTCTGATTTCCGCCTTCAAGGGCACCACTAGCGGAATCACGACATCTTGCATTGTGCGAGGGCATGAGGAGAATACGGTCGCCCTAGTGGATTCTTAGGGAACATTGTGCCTCCACATCGCTCCAATGGAGACGTACTTCCCCTCAAAGGGAAGGAACTTCAGCAACACATCCTCCTCTTCACCGGCTCCACTTGTGGTTATCTCTTACTTTACTTTGTGCAAGCTATATTTGTGTTGTATCCTTTTCTTGATTGCTTATGTTGTTGTTACTAGCATCATATAGGTTGCTCACCTAGTTGCACATCTAGACAACCTATTTGTTGCTAAACCTAATTTGTTAAGAAAAGCTAAAAATTGGTGGTTGCCTATTCACCCCCCCCCCCCTTCTAGTCAACCATATTGATCCTTTCACATAGTCACACCCATAACTATCCCAATCAATACTGTGGAGAAATGTTTCATGTTCCCTTTCTAGGATCTTGAAACGGTAGCGCACCCCATCAGGTGTGGAAACATTGAGTCCCCTCTTGAAAGTTTTGTTGAAATATGCACAAGCTGAACATGGGACCCGCTGAAGCAAGAAATGTTTGGACTGAGTTGATGCATAATGATCAAAAGTACAAAACTAAAAACGACCTCACAATAATAACAAATTGAAACATACCATCATGAAGTTGTGATCGTAAGGAACTACTGCCTTGAATACTTCAAATGCATGTCCATCATCGTTGCATGGTTGAATACCAGCGCCACATACATTGCACATCTCTGACATTTGATACAATGGTTTATCGCAAACATTTGCACCCCCCCCCCCCCGGCACCCCCTTTCTTTAGAATGCAGGTATCTCGTTTCCCTTCACGTAACATCATCCAAGTTAGTTACTGGATACCTATTATGTGGTTTAAAACATCAGACTTGGTCAGAAAGAGAAAAAGTCTGGATGTGCTACCAGGAGATCTCGTCCATGCATTGACATTTTATCGCCCCATTTTGTCGATATTGATGCCCATATCTAGTATGACAATTCTATTGCCATACCATCTGTGCACATATTCGTGGAACTTATTTTTTTGTCAATATCTAGCACGATACAATAGTTATGTCAGACATATACTGTCAATAAGATATATGTAAGTTTATTTGCCGGTTAGAACGAACATGGCATGTTGTAACCAAACAGGCAGATAATATGTAGGCAGGTATACAACCTAAAATGCAGTACGTGCTTTAGTTATTGTTGTTGCATCAGTGTACATGATATGGAGAATAGGCATCGCGAGTCGTACCATGTCCAGTCAATGCAGTCGGAACAAAGTAACAGGGATATTTTTGTCATGTTTTTTAACACACATACACGTAATTATTACATGGTGCAGTATACAGCCTCTCGCACACAACCGCTAGGCTAGGGGGATGCCCTGGACTGCTATGCAGAAAGGCTACATTTGTTGCTTGCTGTCAGCAAAAGTAGAGCCGCCAGCTTGTCCAGAACAAGAACCACACAATTATTGCCTAAACAAAAGTACTAAATAGCTGGATTAGTAGTAACAAAATAATTGGCTGAGTACAACCAGGTTGAAATGCTCGGTATGCGTAGCATTTCAGTTGTTTTGTGACTAGCTATTAGTAATATACAAGCCATTTTGCTTTGTATCAGAAGTGTACTGAGTAAATTACAATCAAATCTGACACAAGCGATCCAAATGTCATTAAATGATCGGATTGGTAGTATACCCCTATCAGTTGGACAGGGCACAAGTCTGTCGAACGCTGGTTGCAATATAAAGTATCTCTCTCAAGTCAAACCATGTGGACCACACAACTCGTTCGTTAGAATTCCTGTGCTGATATGAACATTCTGTTGTGCAGACAATTTGCATGTTGACATTAATCACATTTCACCCAGTTTTCTAAAATGTACAAATTGAACATGATACATTCATATGTATGTCATACAGAGATGTATTCCTATTTTTTGTATTCTTATGCATGGAAAACAGCAGAAATTTATTTATCGTTTGTTTGATAAATAAAATTTAAATACTCTGTTCACCCGATGAGATACTTGTTAATGTATATTTTCATCTGGGCGAGGATGTGTACATGAAGCAACCCCCGGGTTTTGAGGATCCTCGATTTCCTCACCATGTTTGCAAGCTTAGGAAGTCTATTTACGGACTCAAATAGTCTCCCCAGGCTTGGTACTCCGGCCTCAGTGATCGGCTGCAACAACTTGGGTTTCATTCATCCAAGGCTGACACCTCTCTCTTCATTTTCCGGCAAGGCGATGTAGTCATTTACATGTTGGTGTATGTTGATGATATTGTCATTGCTGGCTCCTGATCCCATACAGTGGATCATTTGCTTCACACTCTGGCTGGGTCCTTCCCCATCAAGGACCTTGGTTGTCTTTCTTACTTCCTTGGGATTAAAGCCACCTACAATTTAGGGGGAATGGTGTTGTTTCAATGCAAGTATGCTAATGATCTTCTTCATCGTGCTGATATGGAGAATTGCAAGGCGATTTCTACTCCCATGTCAATAACTGCTAAGTTGGCAGCAGATCTTGGTACTCCTCTCACTCATGATGATGCTTTTAGCTATCGTAGCATGGTTGGAGGGTTGCAGTATCTTACCCTCACTCGTCCTGATATTTCGTTTGCTGTCAACAAGGTGTGCCAATATCTAGCCAAACCAACTGATGTGCATTGGGAGGCAATGAAGCGCATACTGAGGTATAGGGTACTATGACTACTGGACTCTCTATTCGTTGGTCAAGCTCCATAGTTTTGAGTGTGTTCACTGACGCTGATTGGGAGGATGTGTCAATGACAGACACTCTACTAGTTGTTTTGTGGTCTTTCTTGGTCCTAACCTGATATAATGTAGTGCTCATAAGCAACCCATAGTTTCACGATCCAGTACCAAGGTGGAGTACAAGGTACAATATGTGCTTAGGGAACTGGAAGTGTTCCTACCACAACCACCAGTTTTATGGTGTGATAATTTAGATGCCACCTATTTGAGCGCAAATCCAGTATTTCATGCGAGGACAAAGCATATTGAGGTGGATTTTCACTTCGTAAGAGAAAAAGTGACGCACGGAGCTTTGGATGTTTGCTTTGTGTCTTCCGGTAATCAAGTGGCTGGTGCTTTCACTAAACCTGCTACAAAAGTCACGTGGGAGAAATTACGACACAATCTCAACCTTGTGGCCGATTAAGATTGATGGGGAATGCTAATGTATATTTCAGCATGTAATCTGTGTAGTTCTGACAATAGATTAGCTAGGATTATTTCGTATTAATTTGATCCTTGATATCTCATGTAATACTATGTATTCTTAGCAACCAAGATTGCCTCCATACTAATACACAACAAGCCCGTCAAGTTACATACGACAAACATATCGCATCTCTTCCAACTATACTCTCAGTGGTCAATATATCGGTTTTCATTCGATGCTGACATTATCCAAACAACCGAATCCAAATACATGCCCACTCTTCCATGAATGTATGCATGGATAAAACCATTATAAGCAACACTGCAATTGGTAATTTCATAACATTGTGTAAACACACGCGAACAAACTAAATATTCGATACCATTTACACAAAATAGCACAGCATGCTGTGGTTGTGCCAGGTAATTTTTAAAATTATATGTCCAAGTAGTATCTGAAGAGGAAATCATATTTGGGAGGGCATGAGTTACCAAGAGTATATGATTTTTATATAATCGATGTAACGTGATAACTGGCAAGGCCCACAATACCTGACTGTATTATTATCACACCATGATGCACGGTATACGTACTAGGTAGGGCAGCATTGACATTATTGATGGCACAACACTATCATTCTATATAGTAAGTACCAACGGTTACAAGGTTATCTGGCAACATGTCTAATTTTTGAGTAACGAGCACCGATACTGTTAAGCAAAACCAAAGACCCAACATGGGAAGTGAGTAATTAACTTGCTACCTATACTCTCAATGTGCTAATTGTAGGAAAACAACTACTCCCTCCGTCCGAAAATACTTGTCGGATAAATGAATAAAAATATATGTATTTAGAACTAAAATACGTCTAGTTACATCGTGGACCTCATGTGCACCAGCCACGGACAGGTCATGGACTCCTCCAAGGATGAGTAGGGCACGGGAGGCGGCAGGGCCTTGTGTCCCATGAGGGCCGATCCGTCTCCCGTGTTCTACTCTTCCTCGTTGGAGACCACACCTTCACTTCACGGGTCTTATCTCCGGTGCTCATGGAGACGGCGGATGGAGGACGATACGGGCTTTGATGCCAGGCGCCGCCACCGTACGATAGGTTTAGGGTCGGGTCGGTTCGGTTTTTTTGTTCTAAATGTTCGAATGTAATGAAATCCACCATGTTTGCATGAAATCCATCATGTTTATATGAAATTCGGCCGTGTTTGCATGAATTTCATCCGGTTGATTCATCAAGTGTTTGAAATTTATGCGGGTAGTGTTGGTGTTGGGAAACGTAGTAGAAAACAAAAAAAATCAGCCTACGAACACCCAGGAACAATATGAAGGTGCATTAGGGGATTGGATCATGATCGTTACCAGCTCCGATTATGTAGTGGAAGCAGACGAGTCGGTGTAGATCGGACATGAAGTCCCTCATATCGCCGATGAACGATACCGTGAACCACCCTCGAACGAACCCTCGAACCGAAGACCGAAAGCACGACCTCTCTACATTTTGCACGCGTACGGTCTTCACGATCCGGCTGCGCTTTGCTACTTGTGAACTGCGTTGGGATTTCCCTGAAGAGGAGGGGATGATGCAGTACAGTAGAGATAAGTATTTCCCTCGGTTATGAAACCAAGCTTATCAATCCAGTAGGAGAACCAAGCAACACTATGTAAACAACACCTGCACACAAACAACAAATAGTTACAACCCAACGCGTAGAGGGGTTGTCAATCCCTCAACGGTCAAGAGAAAGATTAAATTTTATAGGATTTGATAAATAGATCTAACAAAAATACAAAATAAAATAAATAAAAGAAAATTGCAGCAAGGTATTTTTGGTTTTAATATATGATAGAAAATAGACCCAGGGGCCATAGTTTTCACTAGAGGCTTCTCTCGAGAAAATAGCATACGGTGGGTAAACAAATTACTGTTGGGCAATTGATAGAAAAGCAAATAATTATGACGATATCCAAGGCAATGATCATGTATATAGGCATCACGTCCAAGATTAGTAGACCGACTCCTGCCTGCATCTACTACTATTACTCCACACATCGACCGCTATCCAGCATGCATCTAGTGTATTAAGTTCATGAAAAATGGAGTAATGCTTTAAGCAAGATGACATGATGTAGACAAGATAAACTCACGTATGAAATAAATCCCATCTTGTTACCCTTAATAGCAATGATACATGCATGTCATGTCTCTTTCTGTCACTGAGATCGAGCACCGCAAGATCGAACCCATCGCAAAGCACCTCTTCCCATGGCAAGATAATTCAATCTAGTTGGCCAAACCAAACCAATAAATCGGAGAAGAAATACGAGGCTATAACAATCATGCATAAAAGAAATCAGAGAGAACTCAAATAATATTCATGGATAGATCGGATCACAAACTCACAATTCATCGGATCCCAACAAACACACCGCAAAAAAGAGTTACATCAAATAGATCTCCAAGAACATCAAGGAGAACATTGTATTGAAGATCAAAAAGAGAGAAGAAGCCATCTAACTACTTTTTTAGATGAAAGGCATCAGCCCGACTTTATAAATAAAGCCACCAAGCAGTGTTCACCAGACAAGCAGACGAGTAGCCAAAACACAAAGATGAACAATAAACGCAGCAGTATTGGTACATGGCTCCCAAGCCAAAACATGGCACGCAGGCCAGAATACGAAAAGCACGCCAGCAGAAGGGACCTCCAAGTTCCACTATCCTCCGGGTTGGTGTTGCGACAAGGAAGAAGCAGTAGCCCGAATCTTTGAAGTCATCAGATCAAAAGCCTCGTGGTCAATCTCCTTAGTCAATGATCTCCACTGCTGCAAGAACATACAAGTTTTAAACAAGCAATCAACAGGTTTAGCCGGGAAGGAGTATTCAATAGTAAACTTGTTCCTAGTAGTCCACAGTGACCAACATATCGTAGCAAACCCCACCCAAAACACCCCTTTAGAGGTCCCTAAAAGGCCATTGGCCACGGCCCTAAGATCCGCGAAAGAGGAGGGGCTCCAAGACACGTGAAGCCAGGACCTGATGCAACACCAAACGAACTTGGCCAGGGAACACTGAAAGAAGATATGATCCGTGTCTTCGAGTGCACCACACAAGGCACACCTGTCAGAACCAGGGCCGTTCTGTTTGCGAATCTGATCAGTCGCAGGCAGCCTTCCTCTAAACACTTGCCAGAGGAAGATTTTTATCTTAGGAGGGATCCGTGAGCGCCAAATCAACTTAAACTTAGTAGTAGGAGAGCTTGAGACTAGTTTGGCATAAAGAGACTTAACAGAGAAGCGGCCAGAGGCAAAGTGGGGCCAGACCACCAAGCCCCCCCCCCCCCAAGAGCAAAGGGATGCAGGCAACAAGGCGCTGCCAGTCATCCAACTCTTTAGGAGACAGTGAGCGTTGAAGGGCCAGGTCCCAGTTATTCTCGGAGATCTCAAAGATAGAGATCTCCGGGTCCGGACAATAAGAAAAAAGAACCGGGAACGCCACCGCAAGAGTAGACTCCCCATACCACCAGTCCAACCAAAATCGGGTAGATTTGCCATTACGGACCACAAATTTAACCAAGGATTGAAACACCGAGCACACTTTGACGAGATCTTTCCAAAATTGAGAGCCACCCGCCGAAGGAGTAGACATGGGGCTAGACACAGGAAAATATTTAGCTTTGAGAATACTAAGCCACAGAGGGTGCTCCGAGGTGGTCATGATTTTCCACCACCACTTGATGATAAGGCGCTTGTTCATAATCGATGTATCAATGATGCCCAGGCCCCCAAGGATCTTGGGTCTGCAAATAAGTTTCCACTTTACCAGCTTATACTTGCACTTGTTATCAGCCGAATTCCAATAGAAGGCACCCCTGTGCTTGTCAAAACTCGCGTGAGTCCCTCCAGAGAGTAAATAGAAACCCATCAGGAACATGGGGAGGGAGGAGAGGCAAGCGTTGATAAGGGCAACCTTGCCCGCTTGAGTGTTGTACCTGCCCCTCCAAGGCATAACCCAATTACCCACCTTCATGACAACCGGGGTAAAATCTCTCGCCAACAATTTGTCGGGGGAAATAGGGAGACCAAGATACTTGAAAGGGAAAGAGCCAAGAGAGCAGTTTAGGAGTTGGGAGACCCTAAGAGCCTCGGCATCTGACACCCCTGTGACAATAACTTCACTTTTGGCAAAGTTGATCTTGAGCCCGGACAAAGCTTCAAAGCATAGCAAGAGGAACTTTAAGTGAGCAATGCACTCATCATTGAGTTCAACCATGATGATGGTATCATCCGCGTATTGAAGGTGAGTGATGCCCTGAGGAATGAGGTGAGAGCTAACAGGGGTGATGTGCCCAGCCGCCGCCACCCACAAAAGGATGTGAGACAGAGCGTCTACAACGAAGTTGAACAGCATAGGGGAGGCAGGGTCTCCTTGCCTCAGGCCCCTACCATTGGCGAAGAAATTATTGACCCTCCCATTGACTGAAACCGCAGTGTGGCCGCCCGTGACCAACTGCATGAGTTTGTGAACCATGGCCCCATCAAAGCCCTTGGCCAACGGCACCTGCCGTAAGAATTTCCAACTAACCAAGTCGTAGGTCTTCTCGAAATCTAGCTTGAGAATAACCGCCTTGGTGCCCTGCGCACGGATATCATGAACAATCTCGTGAAGGCAAAGGATACCATCCAAAATGAATCAGCCTTTAACAAAGGCAGACTGGAACGGACTGAGGGTCCGATGAGCAATGGGGGAGAGTCGAGTGGCAAAACCATTTGCCAGGAATTTAGCAAAGTTGTTAATGAGGGCGATCGGTCTGTATTGCGTGATCTTGTCAGCTCCCTTGATTTTAGTAATGAGGGTAAGAACAGCATAGTTCAGTCGAGAAATATCAACAGTCCCCAAGGAAAATCCCTGGATGACAGCGCAAACAAGGAGGCGCAGCTGGGGCCAAAACTTTCTAAAGAAAGTGATGGAGAAGCCATCAGGACCCGACGCTGAGTTAGTGTTCGCGGATCGAATGGTGTCATAAATCTCCTCATTCGACAGGGGGATTAGCAGAGCATCGTTTTCCTCTGAGGTGATCTTCTCATGTTTAGCCCAGAAGGAATGAGCAAGCCTAAACCCAATCTCTGGTTTGGCAGACAGGAGAGAGGTGAAGAAATCCACGACATGGGCCATGATAAGATTCTGGTCGGAGACCCTGGCATTATCGATCAGCAGTCTGTCGATCAGGCAGTGTATGTGTCTACCATTAGCAATAGCGAAGAAATAAGTTGTGGGGGAGTCGCCTTTCAGGGTCCAGTTAATGGTACCTCTTTGTTTCCAATACACCTCAGCCTGACGACGCAACTGCATCAAGGCCTCTTTTAGAGAATAACGCATCTGCCATTCGTGGTCAGAGAGGCCAGGGCCATCAGCCCACGCATTGAGGGAGCCAATTTGACCCGTGAGGTGCACCTTATCTCTCCGCATGTCCGCGGCCCAGTTACGAGCCCAGCCACGCAAGAATTTACGTAGAACATATGAGCATTGGTGCCAATCGTCCATTGGACCGAAAGTACGTCTATCAGCAGCCAGGAAGGAAGTGATTTTGGTCGCGATCAGATCGCCGAAGTCATCCACTAGCAACCAAGAGGCATCGAATTGGAAACGAGGGGGAGCAGAGAAAGAATGAAGCCCATCGTCCAGAATGAGGGGAGCGTGGTCAGAGCCAACAATGGATAGGGCACGGAGCGACGCGCAAGGAAACATGGAGTCCCATCTAGGACTAATGAGGACAAGATCCAAGACAGAGTGAATGGGGGAGGCTTGATGCTTTGTCTAGGTGAAGCAGGCTCCCACCCTAGGGATCTCGTGAAGAGCACAATCTCGAATGAAGCCGTTAAAAGCATCCGCAAGAGACCAGGAAAAATTGGATGTGTTCTTATCCGAGGGTGAGCGTAATAGGTTGAAGTCACCACCGATCAGCAAGGGAATGTTGCAAGAGTCAATTTTGGTCGCGATTTCATCAAGGAACAGAGGGGAAAGTGAGTGATCAGCAGGCCCATAAACAACCATAACCTCCCAGAGAACATTAAGCAAACGATGAAACACAACTGTGCTTGCCCAGAAAACTCCATGCTCAAAAGCCACAAAATCAAACACATTGCACTTGGTACCAATAAGAATCCCTCCAGAATGACCGGAGGAAGGCAAGAAGTTCCAATCAAATCTGTCGATCCCCGCAACTGCGGATAACTCATTAGGAGAGAATGAACTTTTGAGCATTTCCACTAGACCTACTATATCAATGGTATTGCTTCTCACTATATCTCTCAGCTGGTCTCTGCGCCCCCTAGCGCCAAAGCCCCTGACGTTCCAAAATAGAGTCCTCATCTAACAAAAAGGTTTTTAATTTGAAGGCTCGACCTGCACGGGGCTATGCAGGATTTGGTGCGCTTAGTCTTCCCCCATTTGGCAGCAGTTGAGGTGACCTAGCCCCTACTAGTGTCACTCGCCGTCCCACCGGCCACAACCGGGGGATTGCCGCCCTGAGCAGCCATCTCTTTAGCCTTGGCAATGGCAGCCTAGGCCTCTTCATTAGCCCAAACAATATCCAGGAGAGCAGACGGGGAGCCAAAGCTAGGATCGAAAGAGATGCCCACGTCCGAGAGAACATGCAACAAATGTTCATTTGAATGCGACGGTAAAACCAAACGAACAGGGGACAGTAGGGGGGAGGGGGAAGACTGCGATGTAATACCTGGAGGAGGAACGTCCTTGGCCACAGCCCGCCGAGCCGCACGGTCAGCCACCCTCTCCCCACTGTTCGGGATCCTGCCGCTCTTGCGGGCCGTTGAGGTAGGGGAGGGGATAGGCGTGGATCTGGCCCAGGCCGGCGATGCCGCCTCCGAAGAAGGGCCCGTGGCAGCCCCCAGATAGACGTCCAGCCTGTGATAAAGCCTGGCTTTCGACTGCTTCGAGCCCTCCGAGGCCCTACTGCGAGCGGAGAACTTCTTGACGGAGGACTTCTTCTTCTTCTTGGAGGCAGGACCGGCGGGGGGGAGGTCCTCAATACCAGAAAGCGAAGGCGAGGCAGGACGGGCCAGAAGATTGGAGCAGACACCAGAAACAGGGGTGCCTCCAACTCCGGGGGCCGCAGCGCCCGCGGCCGAACCAACCACCCCGCCCGCCACCTCATTCCCAGGCGCACCCTTCAGCACATCGTCAACCGGAGCGTAATCCTTGAACAAGGCGCGGCCGTCAGAGCCAAGATCCTCCCATTCGGAGTGAGTAAAGCGAGGATCAGATCCAGGGTTCTGGTTAGAGTTCTCAGGGTTGCCATCGCCATTCTTGTTGGAGGGGGAAGGCCTAGGAGGCAGGGGATGAGGCTGCGCCAGGTTCTCCGTCCCCTCGACGCGCACCCGGGGGCGGTAGCCATCTGAGGACGGGAAGACATCCACTGGACCACGCACGCACAGGGGATCGATGCACCACACCCTGATCCGAGCTGGACCCAGGATCAGCAGAGACTCGGGATCAACCTCGATAGGTTTACCAATGAGGACCCCAAAGGCCATGAGGAAGGAGGTGGACCGGAGCGCAGGGGGAACGTCATCAACGAGAACCCAGACATCAGAGAGGGAATGGATTTGGATCCATTAGAGGCCGCCTTGACCGAGACGACCAGTTTGTTGAGCGGGAGAGTGAAGCTGGCGCAGGAGGAGATCATCTTGAGGCTTTCTTTGGAGGGGAAGACAGCGGCAAACTCGGAATCCAACAAATGCCGGATCTGCCAATCCCAGTCGCCGTCGTCCCACAACTTGAGCTCATCCAGGAGGGTTTGAGGGGTGATCTTTTTGTCCTTAACAGAGATGATAGCAGCATTGGAAAGAGCAGGGAAGCAACCACTTGAGGAATGTCACTGTCCAGCGTGAGGAAAGAGCAGCCTGGAAGCCCAAGGCCATACTGAACGAACGAAGGGGGTTTTCACCGGTTCTGGCAGTCGACTGTGAGGTGGCCGTCCTCCCTACAGATGAGGCAGAACGGGGGATTTTGGCAGCGAGATTGGAAGTGTCCAAGTTGGCCATCTAGCAACTAACAACGAACCCGTAGGTCTGTGGTAAACTACTCACGCATCATCGAAGGGGCAGCAAGGATGATGAAGAACCCCTCTATGATCATTACCCCTTCCGGCAGAGTGCCGGAAAAGGCCTCTAGATTAGATCTCGTGGTTCTGGAACTTGCAGCGGCGGAAAAAGTATTTCGTCGACTCCCCTCAGGGTTTTGGGAGTTTAGAATATTAGTAGAGGTGGAGGTAGGTCAAAACGATGCCCGTGGGCCCCACTACCCACCATGGTGTGCCGGGGGCCTCTAGCGCGCCCTGGTGCCTAGTGGCCCCCTTCCATCTTCTGGTTCCCTCTCGAAGCTTCCAGGGTCTCTTATCGCCAGAAAAAAATCTCCAAAATGTTTCGTGGCATTTGGACTTCGTTTGGTACTGATATTCTGCAAAGTAAAAAAATGCAAAACAACAGCAACTCGCACTGGGCACTAAGTTAATAGGTTAGTCCCCAAAAATGATATAAAGTTGCTAGTAAATGTAAATAAAACATCCAAGATTGATAATATAATAGCATGGAACAATCAAAAATTATAGATACGTTGGAGACATATCAACATCCCCAAGCTTAATTCCTGCTCGTCCTCGAGTAGGTAAATGATAGAAATAGAATTTTTGATGTGGAATGCTACCTATCATATTCATCATATACTCTTTCCTTTGAAGCATGGACATTTGGACTTTGAATGATTCAAGGCAATAGTCTATAATTTGACATAGAAACATCAATACTCAAGCATATCAACAAGCAACTATGTCTTTCAAAATATCAACGCTAAAGAAAGTTATCCCTAGCCCATTATGCTCAATCATTGATCCATTCATGAAACACACTCAAATATTAACTACATACAATACGCAAGTATGACAATAGTGCTCCCTAGTTGGTGCTTCATAAGAGAAGATGGAGACTCAAATTTAAAATAAAAATTGCATAAAAGTAAATAGATAGGCCCTTCGCAGAGGGAAGCAGAGATTTGTAGAGGTGCCAGAGCTCAAAGCGTAAATTGAGAGATAAAAATATTTTGGGAGGCATGCTTTTCCTATCAACGAAAACGACCGAGAATTCCCAATATCTTCCATGCTAGATAAATCATAGGCGGTTCCCAAATAGAAAGTAAATATTATTTCCTTTCCACCATTCTCACATAATCCATGGCTAGCCATATCCATGGGTGCCTTCCATACCAACACTTTCCAAGGAATTTATTATTGACAACATATAAATAATATATTTTTTCATTTCGAGACTGGGCATCCCTATTACCTGCCACACTCTCATGCAATGACAAGTGAATAAAGACTCATCATTAGAATAACATACCTAGCATGGAAAATATTGGCCACCCCCTGCTGCTTCATGAGCGATACGGGCACACAAAACGGAAATTCATTTTGAACATTAGAGTTGGCACATACAAATTTACTTGGAACGGCATGGAAATACCGCATATAGGTAGGTATGGTGGACTCATTTGGCACAACTTTGGTTTAAGGAGTTGGATGCACAAGCAGTATTTCCCTTTGTACAAGTGAAGGCTAGCAAATAGATTGGGAAGCGACCAACCAAAAAAATGAAAACGGTCATAAACGAGCATTGAACATAATTAACACTGAATAATGCACCACAAGTAGGATATAACTTTGTTGTATAACTATTGACTTTACGTGCATGCATAGGAAATCACAAACCTTAACACCAATATTCTTACTAAAGAATAATTACTCACCAACATGACTCACATATCACTATCTCCATATTGCAAAGCTATTGCAAGGAATCAAGTTTATAATATCCAATGATCTTCATGAAAGTTTTTATTATATCCCTCTTGAATATCTATCACTTTGGGACCAAATTCATATCTCGTGCAAATTACCATTACTATTTTTTAACTCTCAAAAAGATCTAAGTGAAGCCTGAGAGCATAATTCTTTCTTCAAAAAAATTCAACTCTCAAAATAATATAAGTGAAGCATGAGAGCATATTTATTAAAAACTTCTCAACTCTCAAAATAATATAAGTGAAACATGAGAGGTTATTTCTTTAAAATATAAGCACCGCCGTGCTAAAAAAGATATAAGTGAAGTACTAGAGTAACTGCCTAGCTCAAAAGATTTAAGTGAAGCACATAGAGTATTTTAGCAAATCATGATATGCATGTGGCTTTCTCAAACAAGTGTGTCCAGCAAGGATGATTGTGACAAACTAAAAAGAAAAACAAGCAAAGACTCATATAATACAAGACACTCCAAGCAAAACTCATGATATGTGACGAATAAAAATATAGCTCCAATTAAAATTACCGATGGTCGTTAGAAGAAAGAGGAGATGCCTTCCAGGGCATCCCCAAACTTAGTTGCTTGGGAGTCCTTGAATATTACCTTGGGGTGGCTCGGGCATCCCCAAGCTTAGGCTCTTGTAACTCATTATTCCTTCATCCATCATGATCTCACCCAAAACATGAAAACTTCAATCACACAAAACTTAACAAAACGTTCGTGAGATCCGTTAGTATAAGAAAACAAATCACCACTTTAAGTGTTGTTGCAAACACATTCATATTTTTTATTGCATTATACCTACTGTATTCTAACTTTACTATGGCTTATACCCCCGATACAATCCATAGATTCATCAAAATAAGCACACAATGCAACGAAAACAGAATCTCTCAAAAATAGAACAGTCTGTAGAAACCTGAATTAAGCTCATACTTCTGCAACTCCAAACATTCTGAAACATTTGGACAATGTAGCAAATTTGTATATCAATAATGTATAAAAAATTAGAATTTTTCCACATTCCAGCAAATTTTAACAATTCTTGTACTGGACGCAAAAGTTTCTGTTAATGCACAGAATCAAATCAACTATCACCCAAACTATCCTGAAGGCTTTACTTGGCACAAACACTAATTAAAAGATTAAAACACAATCATAATAGTAGCATAATTGTATATTTATTAAAAAAATAGAAAGGAAAACAAAAAATTAAAAGATAACTATTGGGTTGCCTCCCAACTAGCGCTATTTTTTATGCCCCTAGCTAGGCATAATGCATAGATTCAAGTGTTGTCACTTTGGTTTTGATAATCTTCGTAGGAGTTTTCTCAAACCCCGGGGGTTCTTTACGCTTCCCATTATCCTCAAGGAGTGAAGCCATTTTAAGATCTAGAAAACCCAATCACTTATTACATAAAAGTAATCAAAGTACTCATGTGATTGAGGTTTGCAGTAATATTTTTAAGGGGTTCATTAGACTTCTGCAATTCAACCATATTTTTTGCATATCACCTAATTTATCTAGTATTTGAACCCCCTCTTGAGTAAAAGCAAATCCTTTCGGTGGTGGTGGAACTCCCAATATTCCCTCTATTATTTCATAGGCAGTATTGGCATCACATTCAATAAAATTCCCTTTTGCAGGAAAATCCAAAATTTGTCTATGGGGCATGGTTAATCCCACGTAAAAATTACGGTGCAAAATTTTCATGTCCCCTTTTATAGTGCAAACATGGTAAGATTCCATTAATCTATACCAAGCATCTTTCAAAATTTCTCCTTGTTTCTGTTTGAAGTATAGAACTTCAAACTCCGGTGACAAAGGAGGGATAGTTATGCTAGTCATAGCGATGAAGCAAGAGAGCAAACAAAAAGGCAAACATAAAATATTTTGTATTTTTGTAAAAACTTTTTAGAAGTGGGGGAGATGAAAACGAGAGGCAAATGGCAAATAAAGTAAATGCAAGGAGATGAGAGTTTATGTGTAGGTACTTGATAGGTGTTGATGATGTCTCCTCGGCAACGGCGCCAGAAATTCTTCCTGCTACTTGCGAACTGCGTCGGGATTTCCTCGAAGAGGAGGGGATGATGTAGTATGGTAGAGATAAGTATTTCCCTCAGTTATGAAACCAAGTTTATCAATCCAGTGGGAGAACCAAGCAACACTATGTAAACAACACCTACACACAAACAACAAATACTTGCAACCCAACGCATAGAGGGGTTGTCAATCCCAAAATGGTCAAGAGAAAGATTAAATTGTATAGGATTTGATAAATAGATCTAACAAAAATACAAAATGAAATAAATAAAAGAAAGTTGCAGCAAGGTATTTTTGGTTTTAATATATGATAGAAAATAGACCCAGGGGCCATTGTTTTCACTAGAGGATTCTCTCGAGAAAATAGCATACGGTGGGTAAACAAATTACTGTTGGGCAATTGATAGAAAAGCAAATAATCATGACGATATCCAAGGCAATGATCATGTATATAGGCATCACGTCCAAGATTAGTAGACCGACTCCTTGTTGGTGCAATGATAGGCCTCTTATGTTTTGGAGTTTGTTGACATCAACAGTATGGGACTTATGTGTTTGCTAGTGCACACAGAGTAACAGGTCCCTGAGATGTCGAGGAGTTTGATGCAAATGACAAAGATAATCTTCCTGCGTTACAGTGAAGGTTATCACCGAAGATGAAGCTAACAAGAGTGACCCCTAAAAATTGCTGAAGAGCAAGCAATTGGTTCGGTGTCTGTTCGAAGAAGATGACTGTGTTCGAGGAACAATGAAGACGAAGTGAAGACGTAGCATTTATTTCATTGTTCTTCTTCTTTCCTTGAGTCATAGGACCATCGTACTATTAAGAGGGGTGTAGCATTCGAAGCTTTGATTCTCTGATGCTAAACCCAAATCCTATGAAAGCTGTGAGAGAAATCTCTTTGTGTTCCGAGCAAATACTTGCCAGCAAGAGACTGTGATCTTCTTCGCTGCGAGAGATTTGTCTCGGACCAAGGAGTTAGCATTACTTATTCCTCAAGTAATGTTACCATTGCTCCAAAATCCGACCGTTGCAAACATGTCGGTTGGCCATTGGCTGGACATCGTGTCCAAAATGGCCATTTCCCATCTGGGAAGTCTGCGGCTATAAATAGCCACCCCGCGCCGGCTTTGTCCGGTGGCTGCTCCGTTTGATTCTGAGAAGATTGTTGAGAAACCCACTCTCTGAGCGATTTGAGTTTAAAATCCACTGAGAGAAAAACCCTAGAGCCGAAGAATTAGATAGTGGTTCAGCATCACTCGAATCTAAGTTTAGTATGCTCCACCTATTACTCTTGAGAGCTGCGAACTCTCTAGACGGTCAGGTGTCAATTTCTTCAGAGACCAAGAGTGATTGTGGTTCTCGAAGAAGAAGTCTGTAAAGGTTTGGAAATTGCCTTCAAGTATCCACCACGAGTAATCGGCATTGGTTGATGAATCGATTGTCGAGGAGAATAGGGTGAAGAGAGTTTATCTTTCATGTTAAGTCACAGCCCCTCCAACCAGACATAGTCCTTGTGAAGAAGGACGAAGTGGTCAAACAGATACCTTGTCGCCATCGAGCATCTTCGGTTATCTCTGTCACCCATGTTTACCTTTGATGCACTTTTTTCGTGTGATTTGTATCAATGCATGACTTAGTTTCTTTTCGGTACTCTGTTCTAGTTCGCTGTATTTTGTTTTTTCATTTGTTCCGCTGCTGGGTTCTGAGAGTCTTGAGTTTTCTAAAGAAAATTTGAAACTGCCATTCACCTCCCCCCCCTCTCGTAGACGTACTTCGTTCCTATAGTTGGTATCAGAGCAAGGTACTCCTTGACTCTGCTCATTTTAGTCTAACGACTGTGGAGTTTAAGTATGTCTTCAGTGAACTACAAATTGCATCTCAAGATTCCCCTATTCGATGGGACAGACTACCCCTTCTGGAAGGAGAAGATGAAGATCCGTCTCCGAGCAATAGATGATGATATGTGGAACATGGTGCAATTCAGGCTCACAATCACTATACCTCAAGCTCCTACCGATGAAGAGAAGAAGCTCATTCAACTGGATACTCAAGCCAAAGATGAAATTGGGGGTCATCTCAATCGAGCGCAATTTCTTCGCTATCGCCAGTGTGAAACTGCGAAGGAATTGTGGGATGTCCTCGAGAAGATCAATGAAGGTGTTTCAACTCAGAAAGAAGCTTGAATTGATACTCTACGAGTGAAATTCAATCGCTTCAAGCGCATTGGAAATGAAAGCTGCCAGCAAACCTTTGACCGTCTCAATGACATAGCAAATGAACTTCAAGGTCTTGGCGCCAAAGACATCACTGACCATGAAGTTGTGAACTGCTTCGATCACTTGACAGTTCATTCAACACCCTTGTCTTGATGATTCGCGAATGTACTAATTTTAAAACCCTTGACTCTGCTGATATCATGGAGAGACTGAACACCCATGAGGAACAAGAAGAAGAGAAGAGAGATTTGTATGGCTCAATTCAACGCAAAAATCATGCCCTCAAGCTTGTGGCTGATTCTTCCTCCGATGGAAATGCCGAAGAAGATTCAGATGACCCAGAAAGACTCAGCAAAGATCTTGCACTGATCATGAAAAGATTCTAACGCTTTCACAAGAAGAGCCAGTTCCAGAAAAGAAGTTCAAGCAACTCTGGGGGTTCAAAATCTTCATCAAAACTTGCTGGAGAATATACCTGTTTCAAGTGCAAAAATCCTGGACACTTCATCTCGGACTGTCCTCTCTGGGAAGTAGAAATCCATGCTAGTGGAAGATATGATTCTAGCAACCATCGAGGCAAAAGCAAGAGCAAGAACTATGATTCCGATGATGAGAAGAAGACGAAGAAATTCTTCAGAAGAAGGACAACTCCACTTCAAAATCTTCGTCAAAATCTTCATCAAGGAACCCTTCCAAGTCCTCCTCCAACCACAAGATTAACTCTCGCAAGGCCAAGGCATACATCGGCAAGGAGATGGATTCCAATGAAGAAGAACCATCAGAATCCGAAGAAGAAGAAAAATCCGATGAGGATTCTGACTCGGGCATGGCTAGCATAGCATGTGCCTACTCTCCTGCGACAAACTTCTTCAGGAATCCGTCAAGCGACGATGAATCTCCTGCCTACTGCTTCATGGCCAAAGCTTCGAAGGAAAAGGTATCCTCCAAAAATTATAAGATTCACTCCAGTGATCAATATTCTTCTGATGAGGATGACCATGCTAAGTTGATCAAAATTGCTAACATTCAACAAAACTCTCCTGAGAAAATTGAGAAAACTCTCAGGAAATCTGAAGGGTTATTGGTTGAGGAGATGGAGAAATATTTGTCGCTGACCGAAGAGTATTCCATTCTCAAGTCACGAATGGATGAACTATCAACTCGTCATGATTTCCTCTTAGCTGACCACAAAAGATTGACCTACGATTACCTGAAAAGGAAACAGGAACTCGAGGCGCAGAGAGAGGCTCATAAGGATTTGATCAGAGAAAATTCTCTTCTCACCCAACAACTTAAGGATAAACCTGAGGTGTTTGTGCCACCTTGCTTAAAATTCCTTGAACAAACAAATGCTGAATCATCTGTTAGTGCTAACCCCTCGGTCAAGGAAAATGGTTCTGTTTCTGATGAAAATGCTAGGTTGAAGGATCTTTAGACAGGAATGTTCAAATCTCTCAAAGGGCATCAAACCCTTTGTGATGTTTTGAAGAAATCCATTCTTCACAAAAATCCCAGCAAAGAAGGCATCGGTTTCGAAAGGAAACTGAATGAAAATGGCACCTACTGGGAACCACATGAATATCCTCAAACTGTGTGGGTTCCTGCAAAGAGCAAAATGCTCGATCCAGCATTACTCTCGGGATATGACTCTCCCATCCCTGAATATCCTGATGATGATTCTCTGGACAACTATAAGTTGTTTAAAAATCAACATGGTGTGACTATTGCTCGTTATGTTGGGCCAAACAGCAGAAATGCCCCCCCTCCCCAAAGAAATCTATTCGGGTGCCTAAGAAAATTGTTGATGCCTTGCCTATTACTGCTCGACTAAGCATGCAGGCAGAAAAAGTTCGACAGAATGAGTACATGCATACCTCTTTCAATCATTATACTCATGCTTCTAAAAGGAATTTCAATGCTTATTCTTTCAATTATGCTCGTACCTCATCGAGCAACAATTATGCTTATCAAAAGAAATCATATCCTGCTCGCTCTACTATTTCAAAGCCACTTGCAAAGATGTGGGTGGTTAAGAAAGCCTAATTCTTCTGCAGTATTATGTCTCTGGATGTACAGAATGGATAATGGATAGTGGATGCACTAGTCATATGACCAGAGACAAGTCGTTATTTGTCAACCCCAACTTAACTGCTTCTCCTCTGAAGTATATCACTTTTGGCGACAACAACAAAGGAAAGGTAATTGGGCTAGGTAAAATTGCTATATCCAAAGACAAGTCCATTGATGATGTTTTACTTGTTCAGTCTCTTGGATTCAATCTCATGTCTGTTGGCAAGCTATGTGATTTAGGCATGCTAGTTCTTTTCTCCATATCAAAATGCATTGTCTTTATGGCCTCTGATAATTCCTTCATCTTTGAGGGAATTAGAAAAGGTGATCTATATATTGTGGACTTCTCTAAGGGTCCCTCAGTCCAAACTTGTTTGCTTGCAAAAGAAACCGAAGGATGGTTGTGGCACCGAAGACTTGGTCATGCAGGTATGAGAAATTAGCAGACCCTAGTGAAGAAAAATCATCTCTGTGGCATTCCTGATGTAAAATTCGACAAGAATCGCCTCTGTGTTGCATGTGAGGCTGGTAAATTAGCCAAGAAGCATCATTCATCAAAGACAATCATGACCACAACAAGGCCTGTGGAAATTCTTCATATGCATTTATTCGGTCCTCAAAATTATGCGAGTTTCGGTGGTAGTCATTATGGTCTGGTTATTGTTGATGATTTCTCTCGATACACTTGGGTATTCTTTCTCGAAGACAAAACCTGCAACAAAGATATCTTCAAAAGTTTCGCTAAGAAGGCCCAGAATGAATATGATGTGCGAATTAAGCATGTCAGAAGTGACAATGGAACTGAGTTCAAAAATACTCATATTGCTGAATTCCTCTATGAACATGGTATTACTCATGAGTTCTCTGCTGCATACACTCCCCAAGCAACCTTCTAAGAATGGTAGATTTGTTGCATTTCGCATTTATAACAATTATGGACATCAAGTTGACATAGAGATATTTTTATCGAGGAGGTATGTGAACGGAAATTGGCAACCGACCCTCTCGCGAGAAGTTAAATTTAGTTGAAAAAGAAAACAAGTATTTGAAAGAAAAAATGAAAAAGAATTGAAGAAAGAAGATGAAATTGGGAGTGTATGTTGCCGATGTCGTCGATGATCACAAGATGAAGATGGATGCAATGCGCTTGAAGATGGTTGCAATGCGCTCTTCAAGATCAAGAAGATTAGAAAATTGCCATTGATAATGAGGCATGGTTCATTATGCCGTTGGATCAATTGTTACCTTAGTTGCGATCTGATCGCATTTGTTGTGAGAGGGTAAGTTTCTCTAGTGTTTTGCTTAACAATGCATACTTAGCTTATACATGCTTGTAGCCCTATTATGCACACATCTCTAGCTTATTTTCCCCAAAAAGACGTACTTAGCTAATTATCCTCCAAACTGACATAATTAGCTTATTTAGTTATTTATGCATAATTAGCTTATTCATTCAAAATGGCATAATAACCTTGGTTCCTCATAATGTCATATACTTAGCTTATTTTCCTCCAAAATGGATAATTACCTAAGTTAGATAAAAAATGAGCTATACTTACCTAAGTTGGCTCAACAATGGCATCATCACCTAGGTTAGCACAAAAATGACCTATACTTACCTTGTTTTACTCCAAATTGACATAATAAGCTTAGTTAGCTAAAAATGGCATAATTACCTAAGTTAGCTCTAAATGACACAAATAAGGAATAAGAAGAAGAAAAACAAGGAAGAGGAGAAAAAGAAAGAATAGAAGAAGAAAGAGAAGAAAAGAAAGAATAAAGAAGAGAATAGAGAATGAGAAGAAAAGGATTAAAAGATAGAAGAGAAGAAGGAAGATGCGAAAGAAGAAGAAGAATAAAATATCTTCTTCTTCTTCTTCTTCTTCTAGTCTTCTGTCTTCTAGTCTTCTTCTTCTTCTTCTTTTCTGTCTTTCTTCTTCTCTTCTTCTTTCTAGTCTTCTTCTCTTCTCTAGTCTTCTTCTTCTTCTAACTTTCTTACTCCCATTTTTGCAAGTTTGATTCACTTCATGGAAGCAGCATTGATGGATGCTAGTGTTTAGTTCTAGTTTTCATTTGTATTGATGACAATGTGAAACTGTATGTTAATATGGATGAACTCCGTGAAACTATGATGTATTGGATCTTTTAATACCCTATGTGTTCTGTTGCATTGATGGACTGCTAGTGTTGGATACGTGGGCTATGTTTGAGGTTGAAACTATATATATCATATATATGTTTTGAAAATGCAGGGATATAACAGAAAAACAGAAAAAAACAGAAACAATACAACACTTTGCCGTCTGCCACAGACGACAAAGAGGCCACATGGTAGCAACCTGTGCAACCTGGGAGCTGACCCATTTGGTCACTTTGCTGTCCGTGGTAGACGGCAAAGGCTCGAGAGGTTTGCCGTCCGTGGCAGACGGCAAAGAGCGGGAGGGCATGACGGTCTGCTGAGTCACAAGGCAGACGGCAAAGGCCGGGCATGTTTGCCGTCTATGGCAGATGGCAAGCCTCCGTTAGCCACCTAACATGGCTAACGCCTGTTCTTTGTGTCCACTTCTTGCCGTCGCCCCGACGACAAAATCCTTGCTTTCGCTTGAGAAAGCAGACGGCAAAGAACATGTTTACCGTTGCTTACTCTGTCGGACATGTTTGCTGTCTGCTTTCTGGTCCTTTGCCGTCAAAGAAGCTGATTCCTGTAGTGAAGATATCATTGTAATTTGCATAAGCGAGAAGAGTACGAATTGCCTCAAGGCGTGCAACAGGAGCATATGTTCTCCGAATCAATACTTCTACCTGTGGTACCTTGAGCAACAAGACGTGCCTGTTCTCCACCACAATGCCATTTTCATCTTGCTTATTGCGGAAAATCCATTTGTGGTCGATGATATTGTGCTCTTGGGAATCGGTTTGTCAACCAATTCCACACATCATTTAGTTCGAATTGCCACCAACTCCTCTTGCATGGCATTCATCCAATTTGGATCATTCATGGCTTCTTCATACTTGGTAGGTTTTGCCAATGAAACAAAGAGAAACTACCACATTAGTTAGCCAAACGAGTGCGTGAATGAGTTGTGGTCGATAACCTGGATTCTCAATTTCATCAGAATTAATGAAGGATCAACTCGATTAGCCACTCGAGGATGAGCATTTTCTTCGTGATGATTATGTCATTTTCATCAGCATCAGCATTTGTATTATCATTCCCTTCAGGATTGCCATTTTGATTGGCATTTGGATTTTGATTGCCATTTCCATTCGGAGGAGCATTTGCTTCGGCGTTGGCTTGACGAGTTCTGCTTCGAGTATAGGAGCATCATCATCAGAGGACTCAGGTGCATTTCCTTCAACAGGCTTGACGCTCCCAATAGCCATTGCCGAATAGCATCCGATATCAGTGGTTCATCTATCACATTTGGTAGGTGCTCCTTTTGGGAGCCATTAGATTCATCAAACACCGCATTTACCGTTTCATAACCTTCATGTGGTGAGAGTTATGACACGATACATGTGTGAGTTTGAGCCATAACCGAGAAGAAAAACCTTCATGTGCCTTAGGTTGCAAACTTGGAGAATGATTCATATCAGAATGTAACAAGGTGCACCAAAAACACGTAGATAAGAAACATTCGATTCTTGCCAGTGATAAGCTCATAAGAAGTTTTCTTAAGGAACTTGTGAAGATAAACACGATTGAAACTGACAAGCAGTGTTAGTGGCATCAGCCCAGAAGCGAATGGGAGTTTTGTACTCACTGAGCATTGTTCTCGCCATTTCAATGAGAGTTCTGTTCTTTTGTTCAACAACTCATTCTG